>CAUOFW020009525.1:90718-116570 GCA_963454935.2 Ilex paraguariensis | reverse complement strand
ATCTTCAAAGCCCTAGTTTTCAAGAAAAGGGGATTTTCTCCTAATTTCTTCTTTGTCTTTGATTTTAAAACTTTAGTGTTGAATATTGTATAACACAATGATATAGATTACGATCTCTTGCATATTTTCTTGGATTATTCGATTATATGACAAATGTGAAAACAAAATTTGGGATTTTACAATATTTGGGAAATTGTTGTGAATTGTGAATATTTTTGATTTCCTCATTGTATGGTTGTTGTGATGGACTTGGATTACCTTCGAGAGATGCCATAGAGTGTTAGAGGTTAGTCTATCCCAATGGGGGGTGAGATGATTGCCTAATACTCGTAGTGGATCGTTGTTGTACTCGCGATCACTATTGTTCACATATACACCAAGGAAAAGGGTTAGTATACTAGACACCTTGGGAGGATTTTGTCAATGCCGTAGGAGACGGTACACGCCCTTCCTAAAGAGATTTGTGATTGTTGGTTGGAATTGGTGGACTAGGCATGATCGTTAGGTAGATTCACGAGAAGCAATCAACATACATGGTACGGGGATGAACCAAAAATACATGGAATCGGGAGTTGGGTCGTTCTTGCCGATGCATTGGTATGGGACAATGCTTAGGGAGAAGCCCTTCTTAAATAGCTTAAATTAGAATTTTGTTTATCGATGCTAAACTCACTTTATTCTTTTAACTGATTATTGCTATTGTTTAAACTTGAGATCTCTTTTAAAATGTCACTGTTTTCATTCCAAACCTATATATATGTTAGTTGTGAAATGAGACCGACCGTTTGCTATGTTTTTCAAACCTTGTTTGAGTTGAGAGGATTTTGCTACAGAGCTTCGTGCTCACCCCCTACAAATAAAATTTTTTCAGATTTCACACTTGAGGAGGAGTTAGGAGCCGAGGAGCCCACCCATTGGAAGACTCCGCTTGACGGGGATGTGGATCCCGAGGTGGACGCTTAGAGCGACACTTTTATTTTGTTCTAGACTAGATTATGCTTAGAATATCCTTTTGAACTCTAGTTCATTTCTGTTATTTCCGCTGCGTTATATTATTACATTTTGGAGATGTAAAGGCCAAGATTAGACCTATTAATTTGGGATGATAGTGTGGATATGACATATGATGAATGCAAGTTTATTTTATGATGGAAAAATGGACCCGGTGTGGTCAATAGTTATGCATATGTGGACCCGGTGTGGTCAATTGTAATATAATTGTACAGGTTGTGTTTTGGGTAGAGCTCCCCGTACAAAGGAGACTCTGCCCAAATTTTGTTAAAATATGAATGGTTGATGAATGAAACTTTCGTCGTGATGAATTTTACTTAATGCTCTCATACGATAAATGGTTTTTAGAATGTAATGTCACCCACGGGGGTTTTTGGGGCGTTACAAGAAGCTGCTACCAAATGAGCCTCCCTATTAAGGGCTTTGGCTTGTATAAAAATCTTAAATTTTGAAAGCAACCAATATGCCTAATATCTTCAACAAAGGCACTAATTTCCCACGGAGTGTTGAGTTGAGCCTAATTACTTTGGCATTGTCAGTCTCAATAGTAACATGTTGTAATTGTAAAACATCTACAAGAAGGCAAGCTTGCCTGACTGCAGTAGCTTTTGAATATAAACTTGATACCACATGGATTTTTTTTTTTGTAATATCATGCAGGACCTTTCCATTAACATCCCTTTAATATTATACCTACAAGAGCTCCTTGTCTTTGAAAGCTCTATCACAACACAACCTAAAACCTTATTGCATCTGGACAGGTTGATTTTCCCTTTGGCTTATACTAATGGAAGGCTTTTCTTTTGGACCCTTATCAATTAAAGAAAGCTCACAACATAGACTATGTAAATTCTGCAACACTACTCTTCACAAAACAAATCAAAGAAAGTCAAACAATATATGGCTTTTCTTGTATATAGTTTCTAAACTTTGATATGTACACTTGTTGCTCTTTTATATATTGTTGTAGTTGAGTACAAACAATAGTGTTGAGGGAACACAAATTTTGAGCATTGTTTATGTAACACCCCAACCCCAGATTCACTATCTATCTCAATGATAAAGAGAACTCAACAACAACCACAAATCCCTACCACTTTTCTATAAATAAATACAAGCACATAAAAATTCACCATAACCCATTAGTGGAATGGCTCACCACGAGCCCTACTTATTGTCAGACCGTGATACTGATTTTCAAAACTATGACATATAATTTAAGTTTAAAGGACATATAGACAAGACCCCCACGACGACATCCCATTTGACCCTCTAGACTTTGGCAGTAGACTCCTTGCATCTTTATGATTTTTCCTGAAAAATCATTAATATCATTAGTGAGAGCAAGGATGTGATCATTAATCATTAGAACAACAGGAAAAAAAAAAAGAAACACTTTATTAATTTAGGAACAACCTCTACAATGCAGCAGTTACCAACTTTCAAGTTGCACTTCACCACATCGACGTTGTTCGTGTACATCACATAGACATAACTTGTATATACCACATAGACAAAATATACTGCACAAATCATTACTTTCATATAATTAAATTAAGCCACACAACGAATACCTTCCACGCACACATCCTCTGGCACATAAAAAATTCAAGCCACAAAAAAAAAAAAATTCTCTTTACTTAGATGACTCGAAGCACATAACTTATCTTTCGTCATGTAGACAAATCAAAGTACATATCTAATTTCCATCATGTAGATGACCCATACCAACCATATAGTTCACATCATTTATATGACTCACAATCACTTATTTCTTCTTGCCACGTAGACAACTCAAAATCGAGCACTTAGNATATAGTTCACATCATTTATATGACTCACAATCACTTATTTCTTCCTGCCACGTAGACAACACAAAATCGAGCACTTATTTCCTATCATGAAGACAACTCAAAATCGAACACTTTGTTCTTGTCATGTAGACAATTCAAAATCAAACACTTAGTTCCTATCATGAAGACCACTCGAAATCGAACACTTAGTTCCTATCACAAAGACGACATGTATCCAGCAATTAATTTTCATAATATCTGTCTCGGAGTAAGGATGAATCACGTTTACAAGTAAGTTAACCATCCAGACAGTCAACTCGTGTTGTATGTACATATTCCATTACACAATCAACCTAAGCCATAAAAAATTACTTCGTCATTTAATCAATTTCCATTACACAACATTATCACATCACTAAGTTGCTAAATCTGAACAGAAACCATCTCATAAACATTTAAACCAAACTTAAATATTTATCAAATAAAAGATATAGGGTAGTGCTGTAAGACCCGAACATGCATGACCAATATATAATATTTGTCCTAAGCATATTCACATGTGACATGCATACGTAGGATTGACGTTTAATATTTAATTATGAGTAATGATATGAGATCTAAACCTGAGTGATGAATATTTTAATATTTAGAGATAATTTTATAAAGAATGATTATAGGGAATTGTTTTATTTAAAGTGTGAAAAATTAAATAAGAATGTTGACATGTGATATTATTTTATTATTTTATGTACATTAGAGCATATGGAATTAATCAGGTGACAAGCATGTGACATCAATTTATTGCTATAAAAAAATAATAATGGAATAAAATGTATTAGTATATACAAGGAGTGGTTAAGGGTTCGAGAGACAAATTTAATAGATTCTCAATAATTTAAATATATGTATATACATGTTTATGTATAAATATGTATAGAAGATGAAAAAAATGGGTACATACATATAATTGTATATATGTATGTATATAATAAATATGTGTAACAATATAATAAATATTTGTATGTATGTATGTATGTATATATATATATAATAGGGTCATGATGATGTCTTGCATGCAAAAGAAAGACAAAAAAAAAAAAGTTTGCACTTGGGGATATTTCGGCTAGATCAAGAACCAAGAGGGAAAGAAAAAGAAAACCAAGGGAAGAAGAAGAAAAGAAAGAAAATAAAGGAGAAGAAAAGAAGAAAAGAAGAAAAAAAAAAGTGTGGGTACAAGGTAAGAATTATGATTCATTTTCTTTCTTCTAATATGTAGAAATTCTATTTTTATTTAGGCATTTTGAGTGTTGCATGTGTTTCAAAGATGGTATTTTGTAGATGTTATATATTGGTGCATGATGTTGGATATGAGGTTTGATTAATGCATGAAAGTTACATCTTGATATTTATGTGGGTGTGTACATTAAGTTAGTATTGTTGTAAAAAAAAAAAGAAAAAAAAATTGAAGTGTGGTGAGTACTTAGAAATTTTTTTAATTGTTCTTGAATTTTCATGAAATTCATGGGTATGGAATCTTCATACAATTTAATGATTCTATTGGGTATTTATAATTAGAAATTTTGTTAATTGTTCTTGAATTTTAATGAAATTCATGGGTATGAAATTTTCACGTAATTTTATGATTTTATTGGAAAAATATGTAGATTCAACTACATTTTGGTTACTATAATTTTATGAGAAATGTTTATTTTGGATGTAATGGCTTCGAGTAGGTAATCTTACTAGCTATGAATGAATTATTCTCTTGTGACTTGAATTCATTATAACTACTAGTTTAATTTTTTTTGAGTTATTGATGTTACTAGATGTGGATGAGTTATTGAACGTGGATTGATTAAATTAAGAAATTTGTTTCGTGTAAACCAATTCAAGTAAAGCGGTATTATTTATTAATACTCGAATGAGATTTGAATAATGGGTGTCAGGTCCAGGGACGAGAGCCGTAAAACACATTTCTAAAAAAGCTCCGACAGAGAAGTCATCAACACAATAAATTTTTAGCAAGGTATGTATGTACACTAATATTTGGTTTTATCTACATGTAAATTTTTATTTCNCCGACAGAGAAGTCATCAACACAATAAATTTTTAGCAAGGTATGTATGTACACTAACATTTGGTTTTATCTACATGTAAATGTTTATTTTTTTTCTATGTGACTGTCTAGCTTATGAGTTTTATTGTGAATAAATGACTTAAGTGTTCTAATGTTACGATGGGAATAAAATGTCTTCGTGACAGATTATAATTTGATGGTTTAATTGTCTGTGTGACTAACATAAAGAAAAATCAAATGGTTGAGACGATAAAGGATCGGATGTCTAAGTGACGTATTTTATTTGCGTAGTGAAGACGTCAAAGGGACGAAAGTGAATTGTTAGACTATGATATTGTGATGTCTACGTGACTAAAAGTAACCCAAGTATTCAAGTTTGTCCTCGTGACTGAGATAAGTTAAAGCTGATTTTGTCTAAGTGACGGAAGCTAAATTTTTGATGTGATGTTAGTTGTTAAAAAAAAATACNTTTCGTCTAAGTGACGGAAGCTAAATTTTTGATGTGATGTTAGTTGTTAAAAAAAATAGAATATGGAGAAAATGATACATTTTGTGAAGTTGTCTGAGTGACGATCGTATACTGATATGGTAATAAACTTGTGGGGTGTTTTGTCACCTGGGTGACAAGACGATTATTTCTTTGTGAAATCGTAGTGCAATAAAATAGAATTTCGAGAAAACTTATGGAACCACAAATATTATTGTGTGGTGTTTTGTTGCCTAGGTGGCAAGATGTTTATTTCTGTGTAAAACCATAGCACAATGAAATAGAATTTTGAGAAAAGATATGAAAACACGAATATTACAATTCCATAAAATATTTTAATTGCCATTAGTTAGGTCACAAGAATCGGGATCGTTCTCAGAGAAATAGAACTTCAGGACTACCTACCAGGCAGGTCAAAGGGCATGTTTCTATTGCCATCAGCCAGGTCACAAGAAGCGGGATTGTCCTCAAAGACAAGGATCCCAGGACTATGGGATGTCACAGTCCCAGCCATCGGTGGGGCATCCACAGACATGCTTCTATTGTCGACAGTCGGGCCATATGAAGAAGAATTGTCCCGTGAGGCAAAACTCACAGAGTTTTGAAAAGCCTCAATCTCAGTCGTTCGTAGGACTTCCACAAGCCCCTGGTACGTTACGTGCGGGGACTCCGCCATTAGGTCAAATGGGCCAAGATGTGGGCCAAGACTAGGGACAGGACTTGCAGGCGGCAACTTCGGGGACCCAAGAGACTGTCTTTGATGTTGCACTATAAAATGAGTCGATGGATCAGTTAGCAACCCATGATACACTTCTTATTTCCCTGTTTATGAGCACGTGTCATTGATTCGGGCATGTCATATACCGTTATTTTCACTTTGCATTGATGAAATAGATTTAGGAATTCTAACCCTAAAGGAGTCCTTATGAAAAAAGTCAGCCTTGGCAGCTAAGGTTTGTGTTAATCAGATATGTCGGGGTTGTGAGTTTGAGATTTCAGGGAATCTACTCACCGTGGACCTTAGAGTCAAGGACATGTTGCAATTCGATGTTATCCTCGAGATGGATTGGTTAGTGGCACATCGGTCGTCATTGATTGTGATCGAAAGAGCGTCACTGCCTACACACCGGATGGTGTTTGTTTCAAGTTTCAGGAGGAAAAACATGAAGCTTTGCCCCAATTTGTGTATGACTCCCGTTGGCATGGGTAATTGATGGGTTGACTTGCGAGCCTTACCCTGGAGGATGAGGTGAGACAAGAGTTGAGTCTACCTCGGGTTGTGTGTGAGTATGAGGACATTTTTTTGGACAATCTACTTGGATTACCTCCCTATAGGGATGTAGACTTCAACATTGAGTTGTATCCCGATACGTCGCCTGTTTCTATGACTCCACATAGGATGGTGCCAACGGAGTTGCAAGCACTCAAGGTCTAATTTTAAGAATTGTTGGACAAGGGCTTTATTAGATCGAGCACTTCACCATGGGGTGCTCCGGTGTTGTTCGTCAAGAAGAAGGACAAGACCCTTTGATTGTGTATAGACTATCAGCAGTTGAATCGGGTTACTATCAAGAATAGGTACCCTTTGTCAAGGATCAATGACCTATTTGATCAGTTGAGGGGAGCACAAGTCTACTCCAAGATAGATCTTTACACTGGCTACCATCAGTTGAGGATTAGAGAGGCAGATATCCCTAATACGGCGTTCAAAATGTAGTACGGGTATTTTGAGTTCACCGTTATGCCATATGGATTGACAAATGTCCCGGTGATATTCATGGATCTTATGCATAGGGTGTTCTAACCCCACTTAGATCAGTTCGTTGTGGTGTTTGTTGACGACATTCTAATCTACTCCAAGTCTGAGGAGGAGCATGAGGGTCACTTAAGGGTTGTTCTCTAGACTTTGAGAGACTTTGAGGATAAATGTGAATTTTGGCTTACTAAGGTAAATTTTTTAGGATACATGGTGTCGGCTCTAGGTGTACCCATGGACCTGGAGAAGGTTGAGGCGGTTATCAATTGGGAGAGGCTGAAGTCAGTCTTTGAGATACGTAGTTTCTTGGGATTGGCAAGGCACTACCGAAGGTTCATTTAGGACTTCTCTCGATTAGCTACACCTATGACCAAGTTTACCCCTAAAAAAAAAGGGTGAGTGAAATGATTCGTGTGTAAAGGCATTCAAGAGTTAAAAGAAGGTTTACTTCAGCTCCTATTCTGATAGTTCCATAGAGGGGACAGAGGTATATAGTTTATTGTGATGCCTCCAAGGACGGACTTGGTTGTGTTTTGATGCAGTCCGAGAGGGTGGTGGCTTATGGTTCTCGGTAATTAAAGAACCACGAGCAGAACTACCCAACGCAAGATATGGAGTTAGCTACCATTGTCTTTGCCTTAAAGGCTTGGCGCCACTATTTATATAGAGAGTAGTTCGAGATATTTTTGGACCACAAAAGTCTGAAGTATATCTTTACACAGCGAGACCTCAACATGAGGCAACGCAGGTGGATGGAATATCTAGAGGACTATGACTTCACTTTGCATTGCCATCCTGGTAAGGCAAATGTGGTAGCTGATGCACTCAGCCGAAAGTCACGGGGACTTGCAGCTAGTGTGGCTTCTCGAGAATGGCGGATGCTCGTGACTGTGGGACAGTTTGGATTACACTATAGGGGTCAGGCTCAAGGTGTTTCAGGGAGTTTGGTGGCAACGCACTCCCTCCTGAGCAGGGTGATCGAGTCCTAGGGATAGGACCATGAGTTATTATCCATCAGGGACTGAGTGCAGGTAGGTACCAGTGACGAGGGCTGGGCCATTCATCTGGATGGCAATCTTTGGCATAGGGGAAGGGTTATGGTTCCCCAGTTCGCAGATCTGAGAGAGGAGATCTTTAGGGAGTTCCATTGCTCTCGATTTGTTGTACATCCAAGTGGCACGAAGATGTACCATGATCTTCGTCGCTAGTATTATTGGAGCGGAATGAAGAGACATGTTGGAGACTTTGTCAAACAATGTCTCACGTGTCAACGGGTCAAGGTTGAGCACCAGAGACCAGTGGGGTTGCTCCAGCGTTTGGAGGTGGTTAAGTGAAAGTGGGAGCATGTCACGATGGATTTTGTGACCCACTTACCACAGACATCGTGGGGACATGACGCAGTGTTGGACTCGTCTCACGAAATCAAGTAATCCTATCAATTTTTGTCGAATTTTGAGATAGTTAAATTTTTTACGTTTTACGAGGCTGTCGAGTCTCGGGTGACTCAAAAACGGGATTTTTAATAAAATTTAAAAATTTTAAAAATAATTAAAGGCAAGTTAAAATGAAAATATTTTGAACTTAAACTGGGACAAAATTTAATCATTTTGGTGCGAAAACAGACCCGAAAAAAAGAGGACGTGTGGTGCATTGTGGGCCAAGTGTTTGGGAGTATAAAAAGGGGAGAAATATCCGATTTCTCCATATTCTTCAGCCATTTTTAACGTGAGAGAGAAAGAGAGGGAAAAAGAAGGAGCTCTCCACTTCTCTCTACAATCTACGACATTCTAGCAGTCGAATCCACTCGAGCCAAGAGGAAAAGTTGTTCTTCTTGTCGAGGACGACGCGNCCACTCGAGCCAAAAGGAAAAGTTGTTCCTCTTGTCGAGAGCGACGCGTCTATACCAAAAAATGCGGGTTTTACCGAAGATCAAGAAACAAGATTTTCGGAAGCTAGGGATTCTTGCTCGTTTTTTGGGTTTTGGAGTTTCTTCACGACATTTTACGCTTCAAGAGGTAGGGTTCCCTCCTACTTAGGTTTATTTTCTAGCCTAGGGTAATATATATAATGGGTAGGTTGATAGAATTTTATATAAATCACCTATTGTTGTGAAATTGATGAAAATGGGTATAGAAATGGTTTAGAATAAATTCCTAGCTTGGAATTGAAATGTGGTAATTACTTGTGAAATTCCATGAAAAATTGGTATTTGTGGGCATGCTATATGTTTAAATTATGCTTTGGTGAATGAAGTGTGTTATTGACATATATTATGTGATGACATACTTATGAATGGTTATTAGATACAAAATGTTGATATATGTTTATTGATATATTAACATTGTGATGAAGTTTGCTAATTATATGCATATGATATAATTGGCCATGGAACATGTATATATGTTGTTAAATTTGCTCATATGGCATCCATTACATAAGGGGCATGACATGGATATAGCAATGGTGCATTACATTGCATTTGTACGGAAGCATCATAACCATGGGCATGAGACATGGGTGTGGTTATGGGTGTGTGCATGGTTTAATCAAACACCATACTTGGTGATTGATGGGTGGGCTCAGAAAAGTTGGATTGAAAATCTGACTGAGTCGCACGCTTACATGAAAAACTTGTGTCGGGTCCAGCAAGTAGTGCCAGACTCTCACTTGGGTGCAAGACCCGGCTACCTGGTTTAGACACTCCCCTGAGGTGAAATTTCGAAAATGTGTTACGGTGTGCGGAATCGGTGATGCGACTCCGAGAACTCCGCTACCCAACCAAGACACAAGGATTTCATTTTATAAAATATCTGGTTTGTACACTCTCCTGAGGTGAAATTCAAAAAAAGTGTACTTATTTTATAAAATAGTCATTCGATGTGTAATATCCAACAATGGTTTGGTTTTATGATCACATGACTTTATTTCAAAATGATCATTGGATGTAATTCATCAATTGCAGATTTTCTATACATTGGCATTGCATTGTGTGGTGAGAGCTAGTAAGGTCTCGGGTTAAAGTGCATGAGTGAGTCTCATCTCATTCATGGCATGACATGATAGAAAGTCCAACATTGAATTGCATATTTTTGTTTGAAATGATTGATTCCGTGTTAAATGTTACTTGTGAGCATTTCATATACATTTAGGTTGGGGAGTAGCCTCTATAGGAAATACTCTATTGGGAGTGGCTCATCCTATATGGAAAAATATTTCAAGTATGGAATATACGCCAATGAAGGGCCCTCACATGGGACTTCAAGGATGAAGAAAGCCAAGATGTGGCTTTATCTTGAGTTTTTGTAAAATTGCTATGAAAAACTTAGTTTTGGTATGTAAATTCATGTAAATAAATGTAATAGAACTTGTATGGATCATGTATAATGTGAAAATCTTCATTATACATGTGTTGGATGGATGTAATATGATTTGAAATGAATCGAAAATGAAAAATAGGTGAAACAGAAAAAACTAGAGAAAGCATACATGTACAGCCTACGAGTACAACTTTCTCCAGTAGGCAAATCCTACCGGTATACCTTATCAGTAGGAATCTTCCGGTAGGCAAACCCTATCAATAGAAATTTTCCAACAGTCTAACCCTACCGGTATACCTTACCAAAAGGGATATTTCCAGTAAGCTCACCCTAACGATATGTCATACTGGTATGCCTTCCAAAATTTTGAAATTTTTAAAATCGTTTTGTCATGCTTTTGGGCTATGTATCCCTTTATTTAAATGATGTAAATGGACTATAATGGAGTATGAAATGTGGTACATTGGACCTTGGTTGGGTTAAATGATAAAGTGTACACGGGTTACAAATGTGGTTGATGATCCCGGTTAAGGGGATGTTATTAACATGATGTCGAGTTGTGCAACAATTACGGGTATTTTCGCGGGTTAACGGTTGGTAAAGAAGCCCCGGTTTTAGGGGCATCACATCACATTACTTTGTTTGCTCTATCTCTGAAATTATTAATGAGAACTCACTGAAATTTGCTTGAAAATTTTGCAGGTAAACTGTACACAAATTTATAGTCCACTGTCGCAACTAGAAGTCCAGTCAGGAGTGTCGAGAAGGGATCATGTCAGTTTCTTATGTTTTTTTAAAAAAAAACTTTTTGGGTTGTATATGATGTCAATATTTTTGTTTTGTCATGTAAGCAACACTTGTAAATATTTTTAGGACATGTATATTCTACATGGTAGTGTGTGCCGCGCGTATATGACTTTTTTTTTTTTTTTAAAATGATCCTAAAATAAATATTTCTAGGATAGGTTTTCTTTAAATGTCATGTTATAATGTTTTATTAATAGCGATATTGCCTAAATTTTATTCTTATAATAATAATGCAGTGGGATTGGGGTGTTACAAGTGCACCTACCTTGCGTGAAGTTTTATTTCGTAGATTAGGGATGTCAATCGTGTCGTGTCGTATCAGTTTCGTGTCGTGTCACTTTCGGTCATATTTTTTTCTTGCCATATCACTTTCGGTATGTGTTGGATTCGTGTCAATATTCATGTTAATAAAAAATTATTTAATTTGACAACAACTAATATAATACTATTTAAAAATTATAAAATTCTTATTTTCTATCTAAAATACTCATTAAATAATTATTTTCTATCTACAGTACCTATTAATCGTGTTATTCGCGTCGAACCTTAATTTGACTCATTTATTCCTCATGTCAACGAATCGTGTTTTTTTCGGGTTCGTGTTAGGTTTGGTTCGAGTCGGGTTCGTGTTCGAGTCAAAAATTAACACCCTTATCATAGATCATCCCTCGGCCGAAGCTTTTAGTACATCAGTTTTAATGGTGTTCATTGTCGGACTTGGCATAATCAATATTTACAATTTCATTCATACATTAATACGTAATGCCATTTAAGTTCGAGATGGTTTAATCGAACCTAATTTAGTGATTATATCATTTCGAATTAAATAATTCATTTATATTAAATAACATCATCTACTCAAATTGATTAAACTAATAGTTTGATAATCAACTTGAATCAATTGAAGTAATTCATTCACATCGAGTAAAATTATCTACTCGAATCAAATTGAGCTAATCTTCTTGATCCGTTTAGGAAATATTTATTTGAACCAATTACACCCAAATTAAGCATCTCTCATAAAATTATAAACATCACAAAAGTATACTTGAATTTGCGTAATTTTCTATTCAAGCATCAAATGACATGTTTACTTGTAATTATTCATACCAATGGATTCATGAAAATTCAAAAACAATTCACAAGATTTCTAAGCTACTCACCAAGCTACTATGTTAACTTTTTTTTCAAGCAACACCCATGGTACTACACATTCATAACAAGCACCCCAATAAACTCACATGCAATAATTATACTCTTCTATTTTTTATACAACAACACTAACTTAATTTATACACCCACATAAATAATAAGGTAAATCCTTTATTCATTTACCAAAATTCATACTAAACATCATACTAATATATATACAATACCCAAAACACATAAAATACCATACTTCAAATACATGCAACACTCAAAATGTATATATTATAGTTGGATTCTTACATGTTAGAAGAAGAAAATGAATTATAAGTCTTACAGTTGCACCCACACTTTTTTTCCCTTTCTTTTTTCTTCTTTCCTTTTTGCTCTTGTTCTTGCCGAAAATCTCGTAGACTCCTTTTTTTTTTTCTTTTTTTTGCATGCAAGACATAGCTTGCATGTCTACCTAAGTGGAGAGCTGAATCATTACTTATATATATATATATGCATATAAAGAAAAAGTGGACATTACATATGAGTATGTATATGTATATAAGAAAATGTATCTACAATATTGATCACCCATTGAATTCGTATTTTGGACCCTTAATCATTCCTTGTACATACTAAAATATTTTATTTTTATATCAATAAATTGATATCACATGCTTGCCATACAATTAATTCCACATGCGCTAACGTAAATAAAATAATAAAGTCATGTTACATGTCAACGTTCGTATTTAACTTTTCACACTTTAAATAAAATAATTTCTCCTAATCATTCTTTATAAAATTATATCTGACTATTAAAATATTCACCCTTCAAGTTTAGGTCTCATAACATTACTCGTAGTTAAATTATATCTGACTATTAAAATATTCATCCTTCAAGTTCAGGTCTCATATTATTACTTGTAGTTAAATACTAGTTGCCAATCCTATGTTTATTACAAATGTTATATGTTTGTCATGCATGTTTGGGTCTTACAATTATAAATAAACAGATACTTCCATACATATTTGTATATCCACCTCAACTTTAATTTGTTTTTTTCAAAAATTAAATCCAATTTTTATATCGAGACTTATACCCGGTCTCCCGTATTCCTGATAGCTTACTTTTTAATCATCGAACTAAAATTACTATTCACGTAAAATTAACATATACACCCTTATATATTCTTCTCGAGTTCTTAACCCGTTACTAAGCTTATCATCAGACTCATTCTTATTTTTCCTTGTGTTTTCCAACTATTTTAATTTTAAATCTAATGATTAAAATAAGTACTCGCATCTATGCCCCCAACACAAAATAAAATACCTAATTAGTTGTTTGGGTCTCGCAGTCTAAATGCCCAAATTTATGGCCACCACATTTCCCAACTCTTTTTTGAGGCAAGAAAAAATCAACAATAGAAGGTCGAGTTCAACAATACTTTTAGTATCCAGAAATAAAATAAAAGAGTTAAGAAACTATATCTCTTACAAGATAATAAAAGATGTCCATAGAAATTATGAATTCTAATCAAGAAAAAGACACATACAACCCCTGTATCACCCAACAATATTCTTTGAATTTTTAAAATGTAAGCATCCTGACATCTTGATTGATCTCTCTTCTCTTGATCAGATTCAAAAAAAAAAAAAAAAAATGATCAACCGTGAGCATGCTATTGCCGCCCAAGTTGATTTCTCGTCCCTTAACCACATGGAAATTTATAATTTAAGTACAGAGACATATTGAACACATATTTCTGATCTCAATCGTTTTAACTCTCCTGTCTTTTTGACACTTAGGATTAAAGAAACTTTATTGATACAAACATATAAAAAACCAAAAGGACAACACTATAACTGGTTATCACCTCATAAGAATAACTCAAATGAATAATAACAATAAGGACACAAAGAACACATTAAAAATAACAATGATCACAAGGAATACATTAACGATAACATCTTTAAAAGACACAATGTACAACAAGATGAAAAACCACAAACAAATTGACCAAGAACACGAAAAATTATGCTTTGATTTGGCATAAGCCAAAATGCTTGTCTTTATAATCAAAATGGCAACCAAAAAAAAAACCCATGCACATTCTAGTGAATATAAATTAAGTGTGGTTGTTGGCTTAATCCACACTTTGTAAGAAATTCTTTTATGCCTAGTCGCTCTCCAGGACTTGGCTTCATATAGAATGAAGGCAATTATAGCAAGAGTAATACTAGGCTAACCAAAATTAGGGGCCAAAATTATTGCCCAAATGACATGGCAACCTAATCAGCATTTCAAATCAGCTGCCATGTCATTTAATAAAAAGATTAATATTTGGCCAAAATCTTTTCATCTTTCCCTTCCACTGTCAGATACCTATCAGACCCACCTTCCTTGAATCTATTACCAAAATGCGGCTCTTTTAGAACTTAATTACCAAAATGCAACTGTTTTGAACTTATTTACCAATCTACGACAGTTTTTAAAGGTGGAATCAACAAATTCAACTTTATGTAAAAGCGGATTTACTAAATACGATTTCTTTTAAAAGCGGATTTAAAAAGTCTGACTTCAACTGATAAAGTGGAATTAATAAATCCGCTTTCTAATAGACTCATACCCGCTTTTACACAGAAAGACCGTACCTATATGCAAAGAAAGCATATGTGTTAAAGCCACTTTTATTAAAAGGGGGAATTGACAAATCTGCTTTCATTATAAAGCGGTCTTATTGATTCCGCTTTTTAATGAAAGCTGTTTTGTCAATTTCGCTTTCTAATGAAAGCGTTTTTCTCAACACCGCTTTCCATGTGATGATATCCCATATCCCAACCAAAAATGTTTTACAATCCCATTTTATTTAGCATAATGGACAATTAAATTATGATACCCCATTTCATTCTCACCCCTGTTAAAAAATAAATAATAAAACTAACTTTCACAAGTTTTAATTTCCAAAAATACAACCCATCCAAACAAACCTTAAATCATAAAAACTAAGAAACCCTATCTGCCCAAACTATTATTATCCAAAAAGAATTCTAGCAATCTAACCACCCAATCCCAAACAATCATAAAAAGTAAGAAACCCTATCCGCTCAAACAATTATTATCCAAAAAGAATTCTAGCAATCTAACAACCCAATCCCAAGCAACAAACCCTAAACAACGGGAAAACATATTTTATTTCTTGTGCAATAAAAACATTACAAAAAAACATTTATAATGAAGAGATTTTAAGTCTTTTGCTAAAATAGAACAATAATATTTTATTTTAAACGACATAATACAGTAATGCTAGTCATAATATTTCTAATGAAGACCATATTTCCAACAGCATAGGGGAGTGCCATGTAAGCAAAGAGTAGTAGAGAGAAATTTTGCACAATAATCATCATCACTTGATTCTTCAAAATAAGAAAGTTCATTGTCAGATGTCAATAATGGATCGCATAGTATTGCATTAATAGGCTGTACAGGGTTAGAATATTCAATCTTTGCCTTTGTAATAAGGTGTAATCGATTTAGCCGTCGTTCCATCTGATCATTCTCAAGAGCTAGTGTTGCAATGATATCATCATAGTTATTCGTACACCATTCCACATAAATTTCAACTAAACGTGCCTGTGGCACTTGTAGTCCATGCGAACGACAATATACTTCAAGCTCACAGCGCTTGAAATAAGATTTCAACCAACTTGGTCCTAGTAGGTGATAATAAAACTCTAGAGGCGGAACAAAGGTTGCAGGTCTAATCATCACATGGCCGACTTTGGTAAAAGGGTTATGAATGTTGATTGGCTCATTCTTAAAGGAACGTAATTTTCCATACCATGTTACTCAAGTGGGATCTTTGTAATTATTGGGTTCTGGTGAACTGAATGAAGAAAATGTTTCATGATGGTAATGGTTGGTTGGGAATGAGTCTTCGTTAGGTTGGCTTGAAGACCCCTTTGGTGACGTTGTTGACATTATAGTGTATGTATGGTTTTCACTGTAGTTGCAGTAGCTGTATTTAAACAGGAATGTAAATTATTTTAATATTACATTCATTGAACTGAGTACTAAAATATTGCAGTGAAGATACAATGACGAGTGAACAATGGTAGTGAGTATACAGTGATAAAGTGACGAGTGAACAATGATACTGACTAGACAGTAATACAGTGATGTGTGAACAATGATAGTGACTAGACAGTGATACAGTGACGAGTGAACAATGATAGTGACTAGACAATGATACAGTGATGAGTGAACAATGATAGCGACTACACAATCATACATTGTTGTGACTAAAAAGATGGTATTGACATAACATTGACAACTATGTACAAACAGTCTTCTTTTACATCACCATTGACAACTTAACACTGATAGTGATGTGTTGTGTGCAGTGTTGAGACAAATCAGAAGTGTTGCACGAGTAGTCAAATCATCATAATTAAAAAAATTATAGGCACAGTTGGCTAAACAATTACTTCGTCTACCACCAGAATATCACTATAAATTGATTGTGTGTGTTGCTGCTCTTTCCATACTTATCAACAGCAAAAATGAGTTACAATCCACGCTCAGTGCTTCTGTGTGATATCATGGGGGGTTAGAGGATGAATTCCTCTATCCTCTAAATCCTCGTTTATGTTTGGCACAAAGGTTAGTGAATAGGATGAGGGAGGAATGGCAATATCATTTGAATGAGACAGAAGTTATGAGTAAAGATTTACGCATCTATAACATACGCAGGCCATGCCAAATTGCCATTAACATGCCTATTGAAACACCACAAGAGTTGGAAGGTGCATTGTGGTGTATTCATGCTGAAAATAACCATATGGCAATACGGCAAACTCGTTACAACCTCTGCCGAATTGCAGGCCACCGTGCTGCAAAAGGTTTGGTTAAGGAAGCACGTTTGTGTCTACAGTTGTCTATGGAAGCAGGAACTGTTTTTGATGTTGAAATGTCGGACGAAGAAAGTTTCCCATGATGAAGATTTATTGATCATTAAACATTTACGCATATGTTGATTTATCTGCTAGGGGTTTTATTATTGTGTGTCGTTTGTTATAATCATGCTTATATGTTTGTACTACTGTGTTGTTGTAGTTTATCTGTATTGTAAGTATGCATTGTCGAANTGTGTGTCGTTTGTTATAATCATGCTTATATGTTTGTACTACTGTGTTGTTGTAGTTTATCTGTATTGTAAGTATGCATTGTCATTAGTTTATCTTTATCTGTATTGTCATTATGCAGTGCTAAAATATAATGTACCATTTGTTGTCTTATTTTATCTTACCCATTGAAGTGGAGAATAACGCTAAACACAACAATGCATAAAATATATAGAAAATACATATACATTTGTAAACAATAGAAACCACATATAAGATTAAATCATGCTTATTGTAAATACTTACTTTAAACATAATGAATTTTAAAAAATTTCGGCAGAGTTTCCCTTAAAACTTTGTCATACCAAAAAAATTTTGCCCTGTATGTACAATATCAAAACAACAACAATCCCAAAAACACAGCCATATCAACACCCAACCACAACTACCACCACCAACACCCAACCACAAATACCACCAACAACAACCAACCACCAAATCACAAAAACTCCACCACATAATCAACAACAATACATACAAACTACTCTATAATATACATGTTACAATAAATGTCAACAAATGATAATTCATGACAACACTAAGTCCCACAAGATGGCTTCTTCCTGAGCTATTTCGGGCGCCTATCCTGTAACTGTGATGACTCGCCATCACACACCTGTGACACCAAATCTCCAACTGGAATACTATCTCCGCCTCTGCCTCTACCTCTGCCTTGACCACCTCGTCCTCTACCACTGCGGCCTCAAACACCTCCATATCTACTGCCTCGACCTCAACCTTGAACTAATGAAATTAGATGGGCCAATGGAGTCGTAGCGCGGTGCTATGACCTATATACAACTATGGGTGTCGTAGGAAGTCCTATACCATGACCATGCGTCCCCTCATCTAATGGCTGTGAAATCTAAATATCTATGGGCGGTGATGGGATCAATGCATCATGATGGGGTGTGCCTGGTCTTGCCATGGGGGAAACATGCGATGTGTGGTATTCAGAAGTCTAGAGGTCTCGATCAATGGTGGTGGATGGGGTGTAGTATGTGCTGATGTATGGTGGGGACTCGATGTGAATGATGTTTTTGCACGTACTATGGATGGTGTCTATTGAGGCCCACTAGGTGCTGATGTAGGCTTTGCTACACTCCTCTCTGGTGCTTCGTCGACATTGGCATCCACCCAAATATCAGGTCGGTGGTGTGGAGGTCTCTGTCATCGTATAACAATACCATGAGGCCATGTAGGTACATCGGGTTGTGCACGCGGTGCAGTGTGTGGTATATGCTGAGGCTCGGTATGGACGGTACGATGTAGACGATGGTCCTCTCGAACCGCCTCGAGGCAAGTACAGGTAAGAGATCAGGTCGTTTGCAGTACTTGTGTATGTGCTACATCAGTACCATCAACAAGGGCATCTTCTATGATCTGGTGAATTTGAACAAGTGTATGCTCCTGTAAATGTAAAATGCACATACATTAGGATAATATAATTTATGTATTTGTAAATCATGATTATAATGACAAATGCACTTAGCAATTATCTTACCAAAATGTCGACTATGCTACCCATCGGCTGGAATCCAATATATGGAGGATCTACTGGCGGCCCGATCAACCGTCGAGTGATATGGCCGTACCAAACCATATACGCATGAAAACTCATATCGGTCACAACTATAGGTGCCTCTCCCGCAATAACATGCTCTTGCCGGTGGGTCCACACATCTACAGATGATTGATGTACAATACTCCAGTCATAACCACCTTTGCTGCGTCGATCAGTAGCATGAAGAGCAGACCTAGTCTCGCTTGGCTAAGGGATACCCTCTCTAAATCCAAAATGGCACATGACACGATCAGGCAAATGCCACAAGTTGCTCTCAATAATGCAATATGCAGGTAAGGCTGCTATGACCTCAACAGTATATGACATCCAAACCATCTACAACAAAACAAATACTCAATTTACATGTAAGTGTAAAAAGTGTTTGACTTTTTAATATAGTGTACGTTGTTGTATAAAGTGAACCTACTCATCGCACATTCGGTCTAGCTAACCCCTATAATGTCTGAGGACGTGTTTGGGGCTATGTACATACAAAGTCATACGCACACTCCACCAGAAACTCATTCAATAAATCATTTTGATCATTTGTGAAAAAAAAAAATTTTAATTCATCATTACACACCTGCACCCCAACGGACCCCTAGGAAATGGGTTATGCTGGTCAGGCATCTCCTCTATAGCAGTGGGTACCTTTGTAGCAATCCCAGCATCAAGCCCCTCTGGCACATGAAACACATCAGGTCTATCTGCCTCTACTGCTTGATGAGGTAGGACTCTCTCAGGACGGATATGTGTAAGCCGCTCCCATGCCCACAACTTTTAAATTAAATGTAAAATATAACTTAGTAGTCCTTCAATTGAACGTAAAATATAATTATATTTAAATGCAACAATACATGTAAAATAACTAGTGGTCCACCAATGTGGCATGTGTCTAGGGCTGTAGCGTGACAAATCTCATGGTACAAGCACGCAAGAGCTACACTACCCCAACTCAATCTCCCACAAGCACCTAGGTCCAGATGCTGTAAGTACATAAGTCCTACCTTGTTCTGGGACTTGTCTAAAAAAATGTAAGCCCCGATGAGTAGCAAAATATAGGCACGGGCATGTCAATCAATGGTGATGTCATCAACATAATCTCGAAGCAGCTCAGCAAATATAGTAGCAAGAGTGGTCATCTTAAGTCGAGATCCAGTGAACGCAGTGTCCGGTGCCCTAATACCTANATCTCGGAGCGGCTCAACAAATATAGTAGCAAGAGTGGTCATCTTAAGTCGAGATCCAGTGAACGCAGTGTTCGGTGCCCTAATACCTAGATGTTGCTCATAGTAATCCTGCCACTCATGCACCGTGCGATGTGTGCCAACACCGATCACTGCATCACCGTCAATAGGGAGTCTAAAAAGTAGTGTCATGTCCTGCAATGTCACTGTCGCCTTGCCTATGGGCAAATGTAAAGTATGCATCTCTACCCTCCACCACTCCACTAGTGCAGTGACCAAATGGTGGTCCAGCTATATATACCCAAGATAGTGTATAGCATAGAATCCGGCAATCATAACACACCCCAAAACCCTTTCATCTGGTCGTCGCAAACGATGCATAGTCGCCTCTATCGGATAGCACTTCAAAGGTGGTAATTCCTTTAATGAATACCAAAATTAATTAAAAGGAATAAATGGTTGGTTAAGGCTTAAATATATGTATTGTACTCATTAAATTATGTGTCTGTCCTTCCCATATCTGAGTGGACCAATGTCGTGTCTGCAAGTATAATACTGCTGGGTCAATGGGTCCCCGGGTGTACTAAGTCACGAGCCTGCTGATGCTCCATACCTTAATCCCATTAAAAGACATTGTATTTAGTTATTTTGTATACAGTAATAACAAAAATTACATACACTCGTAAAATAGCCATTAATGCATTCAATTAATATGTATTGTTCATAATTTAATACATGTCTATATAACAAACTGCGTTCTGCGTCAATACAACACTGTTTATTCTTCATCAAACATATAATCATCTGATATGTATTGTTTATTATTGAACACATTATTACGCTCTACATCTGATAAATCTCGTCCATATGCATTTTGTATCTAGTCGGTTGCAAGTTGAACCATATAATATCACCGCCTACGAACCAGCATTCAATTATTCTCTTTGCGAACTTGAGTAACTGCTAATTCGTAATCTTGTCTGTTCCTCCTTTGTATCATTAGAGATCTTTGGTGTGGCACCGGTATACCAAGTACTCTTTACTCAATGCTTAAATCGTTTGATTCAGTAGAACAAAATGCCCATTCTTGTCTTACTCCAGCATAGTACTTTTTTGTTTTTTATTTGGTAATCATCGTTTTGCTCTGTCAAAAGCCAAACCCTTTGAAGTTTGCAACTATTGATCCTCAGGATGTAGACATTGTTCAATTTAATTATGCATTTGCAACAAGTACAAAAAGTGAATATTCATTGAATATAACTGTGAAGAATGTAATGACATAAACACAAGTACTCAAGTACAACATTTTCATCATTAAATAATGTGAACATAGTTATTTACATGAACAATGTTCATTTATTACAACCTCACATTACATACTCATCCACATTCACTAACACATACGCACATCTTATGTCGTTTTGATGGGCATATGCATCGATCGTGCCCAGGTTGACTACACAATTTGGCAACATGCCATTTGACTATTGTGCCCTCATTATACTTTTGCAATGCAGCAAGGAATTTTGGCTGCATAGAATATGACTCATCCCAATCACCAAATATCATTGCTAGCACAGTTTGTTTTGATTTTCATGCTTTCCGATACGATATATCATACTTATACATAGTGGCAATGTGTTTTATTAGCAAAATAACTGTCAGAGATGGATCTGCCCTAATGAGCTCTTTTATTCGGCATGCAACGAATTGTGAATCTAATTGCACATGGTCTTGAGTGGCTGAAACATGCACACAAGTGTGTGGGCCTTCATATTTGGTAATTTGAAAAAGCCCTTGCGTTTTCTTTTGAATAGCTCGAAGCCTCCACTTGCACCCCAAATGATATTTTTTACACCGCACAACCAATAACTTTTTTTCACTTTCAACAACCTTGAATTGGATATGATTGTTGATTGAATAAATCTTGACTACATCTTGCAATTCCGATTTACCCTTAAAGATTAGGCCGATGGATAACTCAGACCGATCCAGGTCCCACAATGGAGCTCTTGTTTGATTGGTGGGGGCAGATAGTTGGGGAAGTTCATCATTGGTGAAGAAGGCTGACGATGGCTCATGCATACANACAAGTACAAAAAGTGAATATTCATTGAATATAACTGTGAAGAATGTAATGACATAAACACAAGTACTCAAGTGCAACATTTTCATCATTAAATAATGTGAACATAGTTATTTACATGAACAATGTTCATTTATTACAGCCTCACATTACATACTCATCCATAGTCACTGACACATACGCACATCTTATGTCGTTTTGATGGGCATATGCATCGATCGTGCCCAGGTTGACTACACAATTTGGCAACATGCCATTTGACTATTGTGCCCTCATTATACTTTTGCAATACAGCAAGGAATTTTGGCTGCATAGAATATAATTCATCTCAATCACCAAATATCATTGCTAGCACAGTTTGTTTTGATTTTCATGCTTTCCGATACGATATATCATACTTATACATAGTGGCAATGTGTTTTATTAGCAAAATAACCTTCAGAGATGGATCTGCCCTAATGAGCTCTTTTATTCGACATGCAACGAATTGTGAATCTAATTGCACACGGTCTTGAGTGGCTGAAACATGCACACAAGTTTGTGGGTCTTCATATTTGGTAATTTGAAAAAGCCCTTGCGTTTTCTTTTGAATAGCTCGAAGCCTCCACTTACACCCCAAATGATATATTTTACACCGCACAACCAATAACTTTTTTTCACTTTCAACAACCTTGAATTGGACATGATTGTTGATTGAATAAATCTTGACTGCATCTTGCAATTCCAGTTTACCCTTAAAGATTAGGCCGATGGATAACTCAGGCCGATCCAGGTCCCACAATGGAGCTCTTGTTTGATTGGTGGGGGCAGACAGTTGGGAAAGTTCATCATTGGTGAAGAAGGCTGACGATGGCTCATGCATACGAATAGTGTCTTCCAATATGACTGATGGGCCACTTTTGTCAGCATCATCATTAAGGTTTGGCACATCGTCCATCAATGTAATCTCCTCGTCCTCATCGTCTGTGTCTTCTACACGATCAACCACACACATTCCATTGGTCGCCAACAAATGAGCATCTGACTGAACCAAGTTTTGAATGACTTCAGTCCTTGCTTGAGCATGACATTGGATACCAACAGTGGAAGAAGATGTGGTGTATCCCAAATACATCGATGTTTGCGTACTAGGCCCTATATGTAATTCTGACACGTAAGCCTCAGCCTGCAAAATTCCATGGCCCGAATTAAACTCTGTTGTAAATATATCATCCCCCATAAACGCTGGCACATGTTGATTGGGACATAGATTGATGCTCTCTTGTGTAAGCAATTTGATATACGGGGCATATTCATTCAGCATTGGTGGAGGAAATTGTTGGATGGACTCTGCCTGTATGTACAAGTAAATATTATTCAGTGCACGGTTCTCACATACAGCATATACCATCGCCGCAACATTAGCATCATTTTTAATTTCAAATTCGATGTACTGTTGCATGCCATCCACCAAAAATGTTGGAAACTAAAAAATTAGTTGTAGTTGTGATGTTAAACTGTCCAACTGCATTACCGTATACAACGTGGTGGACAATTCATCATATGTTGTTCCTTATTTTAACTTTATACAATGATGAGGCTTTTCATTGTACGATAAACAACCTTCATTGTAGATAATATTACCTCCCCAATAGTACATTACTGTGGCACGTCTCCTCGACATTTTATACCTTCAAATAATTTTCATATTTAAATGACTGCCTTGGATAACATGACAGATTTTACTTTTAAACATACAAGTGGGTAACATTTACGCTCTATGGCTCTTGGGAAATGAATGAAAGGTGAAAACATCAAAGGGACCTCCTTTTTTGACATTTAGAAAACTAATGTTCACTCAAACTTGCAATAACACAATCAAGTGTTGATCGCATACTAAAAATTAATGTCATGGAGCTAAAACTAAACATAGTGATACACATTAAAGGAAAATAACACGAAAAGGAAAACAACTAAACATACACAACCAACCATATTTCCTATTAAGGAAATATGCAAAAAACTTTCACCAGCTACTCTACCAAATATGCTTGTAAATTGGTGAAAATGTTGGGGTAAGAAGTGAGGTTGCTAAGGATATTTGGGAGCAAAGGATTTTCCTTAGTGGTCAATTACGTGGGAGGAAAATATATAGAAATGCTTTGTCTTTAGATTCAAGGATATAGAGTGTTGGAATTTCACTCGCAAGCAGGTGTCATATGTGTTTGTTAACTAAGGTAGACCTTTTGCCTTTGTTATTTTATTTTCCTTTTGCTCAAGACATATGGGGAAGGGTGGCTACAGTTGCTGAATGGAAATTCATTTTTTTTTTCTAATGGTGGTGTCTTATCACTTTCTGGAAGGATGCGGTAGTATTGGGATCAAAACATGCTGCCAAATGGAAGGAGGAGGAAGGTTATTATTAAAGGTAGCATCCACTATGTAATCAAACATTTGCGTACACTTGTCCAACACCTCTATTGTGTTCCTAACGAATAATCAATTTAATGCAGATCACATTGATTGCTTAAGGAGACAACGTCTTGTATAGCTGGATGGTCAGTTTCATTTTCTGTTTTGGCACAAAAATGTTTTCTTAATCTGCTTCCACCTATTTGGGATACAGTCTATTATGTTTGCAGCATGCCAATAAATAATATCATCCGTTTTTATCTCCAATATTGCATTACTGTACATTCATTTAAACACACAACAAATTCAGACCAAAATAAACAAGAAACACAAACTTATTGTACATGCTTTTAAATCAACTATCTCTGCATTTTAAAATATGTGGAAACTTTTATCCATATAAACCAAAAAAACAACCATATTGTACATGCTTTTAAATCAACAATTTCTCCATATTCTACTATGTGGAGAAATTTATCAAAATCAACCTACAGCCAAGGAATCAACAACTGAAGGGAAAGAAGCTTTAATAGTTGGTAACATGGCAATAGAACTCATATTTTTCTAACCATTGTAACTAATGGCTTCACACGGAGTTACATCTAGAAACATTGCTCTGTCTTCACACAGACAACCCTGCCTAGATTTTAAAACTAACATCCAACGAAGAGTATTTCATAAAACAGAGGATCCACAAACTTCAATGAAACGCACTTCAAACAATTTCTTAACCATGAAAAACAAATAAGCTGACATACGCTCTGCTAAATTCATGGACAAATTTAGAAGACATTTTATTGACAGATGACCCAGAATTGATTTTCCATCAAGTAATCAGTATCAATTATGTGCAGAAATTTATCAAAATCAACCAGAAAACAAATTCAGACCAAACAAAAGAAATAACTTGAACTAATACTTCAAACTGTAAGGGGCTTTTCAGAATTCAACATGGATATTGATAGAATTTTAATTGTAAACAATAGAAGCACATGTCAATATTCCTAATGCACAAAAAAAAATTCTCAAAATACCTTCACATAGTAAATTTAACG
>CAUOFW020009525.1:50650-85340 GCA_963454935.2 Ilex paraguariensis | reverse complement strand
GATTGTGAGCCGTCCATTGGTGCATGACCCACACCTGAAATGTTTCCCGTATAGGGTGAGCCAATGCCCAGTAGAATAATCCCTACAGAGGCTACTCATCACCTAAAATGCATATGCAATGTATAAATGCAACATTTCACAACAAGTATTCCCTCCAACAATAACATATAATACAATGTTGGAAAATCATGATGCCATGCCAAGTAATGAGATGAAACTCACCCATGCATGCTATCCCGAGCCCACACCGACTCCCACAACACAATGCGACACTTACGTGTAAAACAAACGTCTTTGATGAAACACATCCAAAGATCATTTTGAAATCAACCATATGTCATAAAACTAATTCATTCTTGGATGTTTCCCATCAAATGAATAATTTATATATCAAAATCATGTGCCTTTATGGGGTATCGGATTCAGGAATCGCACCTCCGGCTCCGTACGCCGTTACACTTTTCTGGAATTTCACCGCCGGTAAGTGTATGAACCAAGTGGTCGGGTTTTTCACCCGAGGGAGTGTCTAGCCCTACTTGCTATACCCGACACAAGTTTTCTTATGCATGTCACCGTGCGACTCCGTAGGACGTTGCATCCCACTTTCCCGAGTCTACTATCAAGTACCAATGTTGGTGTTGATCACCCCATGCAACCCTACACCAACACTCATGCATGTANACATAAGATGAGATGCACAATGCATGCAATGGTCTAGTCCCAATGCCCAACAAGCCATAGGTAAATCGTATAACCAAGGCTCTGATACCAAGCTGTGACACCCCAAATTCAAGGGGTCCGTTAATTTCCCATCAACCCATGGAATGCCCGTGGATACCGTATAACTCGATATCGTACCGTTGTGTCCCATTTACCAGGATCCATAATTTAGCGAAATTCGGGTAGAATCTCCTTTGTACGGGAAGCTCTACCCTAAAACACAATTTGTGCAATTAACATTTACATGACCCATCCGAGGTCCAATATAATACTATAACCACACAGGGTCCATTTTATATGTAAAACTTGACCACACTAGGTCCAATCATCATATTTATATCAAAATATGCAAGGTTATATTAAAACAGTCCATATATACTCTATTACAATTCCTTTACACATTACATGCCAAAATTTAATTACAAATCTACTTTTACAAAAAAAAATGGATTGGAAGCCACAAGTCGACTTTTCTTCAACCATGTGACCCGGATTGTGAGCCGTCCATTGGTGCATGACCCACACCTGAAATGTTTCCCGTATAGGGTGAGCCAATGCCCAGTAGAANCAAGTCGGCTTTTCTTCAACCATGTGACCCTGATTGTGAGCCGTCCATTGGTGCATGACCACACCTGAAATAGTTTCCCGTATAGGGTGAGCCAATGCCCAGTAGNGATTGTGAGCCGTCCATTGGTGCATGACCCACACCTGAAATGTTTCCCGTATAGGGTGAGCCAATGCCCAGTAGAATAATCCCTACAGAGGCTACTCATCACCTAAAATGCATATGCAATGTATAAATGCAACATTTCACAACAAGTATTCCCTCCAACAATAACATATAATACAATGTTGGAAAATCATGATGCCATGCCAAGTAATGAGATGAAACTCACCCATGCATGCTATCCCGAGCCCACACCGACTCCCACAACACAATGCGACACTTACGTGTAAAACAAACGTCTTTGATGAAACACATCTAAAGACCATTTTGAAATCAACCATATCTCATAAAACTAATTCATTCTTGGATGTTTCCCATCAAATGAATAATTTATATATCAAAATCATGTGCCTTTATGGGGTATCGGATTCAGGAATCGCACCTCCGGCTCCGTACGCCGTTACACTTTTCTGGAATTTCACCGCCGGTAAGTGTATGAACCAAGTGGTCGGGTTTTTCACCCGAGGGAGTGTCTAGCCCTACTTGCTATACCCGACACAAGTTTTCTTATGCATGTCACCGTGCGACTCCGTAGGACGTTCCATCCCACTTTTCCAAGCCTACCATCAAGTACTNTGAACCAAGTGGTCGGGTTTTTCACCCGAGGGAGTGTCTAGCCCTACTTGCTATACCCGACACAAGTTTTCTTATGCATGTCACCGTGCGACTCCGTAGGACATTCCATCCCACTTTCCCGAGCCTACCATCAAGAACCAATGTTGGTGTTGATCACCCCATGCAACCCTACACCCACACTCATGCATGTAGCCCATGAATGTGATGTTAATTCCATGTCCATATTACAATGCATGCCAAATGACAATTTTTAAATATCATTGTATACCATGACAATTAATATCATTTGCATATAATCACATAACCATTTCAAGTTCAATATATCCAAGAGCATATATCAACACTCCATCAACATGATAACACATAATACATGCTAATATTACATTTCATTCACAAGGCATAATATAAAACACAAAGCATGCCCACATGATCCCAATTTTCAAGGGATTACATAAATACTTCCATATACCAAAATCAGGCCAAGATTTTATATGGATCATTCAAACAAAATAAAAATTAGAACATATTATTTTTATATAACCAATTATCTAAACATTCAAGAAATCACAAACTAGCACTTTCTAACTACCAATTCACACTAAAATTGATCCTACCCATTTCCATAGCACCAATCATAATGGAAAAATATTAGAAATACCCAAAACAGCCCACATGAACCCTATGGACACCTTAGGTTAGAAATAGGTCCGAGTAGGAGGAACCCTACCTCTTGAAGCGTAAAGAATTTGTAGGAAGCCTCAAGAACAAGATTGAAGCCCAAAGCTTAGATTTCTTCAAAATCCTCCCTTTGAATCTTCGGTGAAAATCTTTGTTTTTGGTACCCACGCGTAGCTTTCGTCGCGTAGATCGACTTTAATTCTTGGCCCGACGAATTTCGACCGACGGAACTTTGAGAATCGGCGAAAAAAAGTTTGAAGAATTATATTTTTTTCTTCTTTGCTCTTGTGTCTGATCCAGCTGGCCAAATGAAGAGCAAATATCTGATTTTTCTGTTTTTTCAGATATTTGTCCACTTTTATACTTTCTAAACACTTGGTCCTCGTCGCGCCAAGTGTCGTCCTTTGTCCGGGTCCGTTTTCATCCCGAAACGATTAAATTTCGTACCGATTTAAGCTCAAAATATTTTATATGAATTTTATTTAAAATATTTTTCAAATTTTAAAATTTTTATTAAAATTTCGTTTTTAGGGGTCATCGCACACCCGTTACCTCGAAAAACGTAAAAAATCTGACTATCTCAGAATTGGACGAAATTTGTCTGGATAACTAGATTTTGTGAGACAAATTCAACGGTGAGGTCCGTTCCATCATCCGAGGTCTATAAAAATACCAGTTTTTTAACCCGCACTATAATGGCAAATTACCATTTTGCCATTTTTTTTCAGAAAAAGTTAAAATTTTTCCCGAGTTTCACAGATTTTCCCTCACAACACTTACAAAGGAGAGCAGAGGTAGCAGTGGAACTAAATGTATTAAGCCCAATATTTCACTCTCTTAGTGAGTACTTTAGCAATGTATTACACAAAATGTTTTTCATTATCACCAACTGAATCATATAATTTGGAGGAATTGCATGATTAACCCTTTGTACATAGCAGTGGCAATGTCAATCGTATTTTTCAATTATAAACAATCTCTAATCTTAAATCCAGTTCCAACATATAATAGCACATAAAAGTCAAATCAAAGTTTCCAATGAAACCATTCCACCATGACAAACAATTTTGATAGAACACACCCAATTCAATATACTAGCCATCTATATACCAAATGCTAAGAACAGTTAAATCCAATTCCACCAAAATCAAATAATGAAAAAAGAGGTATCAAAATAAAACATAGTTAGCCAATCTATCAGCACAACATAGTTAGCCAAAAAATTAATCTTATACATCATAACTCCATTTCCAAAATAAAAGAAAAGAAAACAAATAAAAAATTTTTTTCTTTGTCTTCCATTTGACTTTTAAGTTGCACCAAAAAATGTTGAATTTTCCTCCACATTGACATTTGCCTACACAAACCAAACTAATAGATCTTAAAATTGTATATAAATGGATCCAAAAGCTGTTGAAAAATCAAGAAAACTAATAGAACTTAAAATGGTATATAAGGAGTTCATAACTCACTTATTGGTCTGGACACTTTGAACCACCCTTGCCAACATTCCCATCCCTTCATGAATTTAGGCTTCCCTATATATAGCAAAAATTAGAAAGAAAATTAAAGTGCATGGAGATGTGAATTAGATGAAAATTAACAAATAAATATCGTACCGGCTGTTGTATGATATTGGACAATTATGTAGTATCATTGATTCCAAATATTATTGCAGAGTAGGGAACATGATCCATACCACATATACCTCTCCAATATGAAAAGTGTTGAGCCTAAATTTAAAGAACACATGTTAAATGCAAATTTTGAAGAGCCATTTCTTATTGAGATTGAGTGGCAGTGACATGCAAGTATGAAATGAAAGGAGATGCAAGTATGAAATGAAAGGAGATAAAGCAATAAAGCCTTGGATCAAGTGCTGCCCAGAAGGGGCAAGAAAAGGTAAATGGCTCCGATCTTCCTAGTATTCAACTTCTAAACAATAAGCAAAGAAATGCTCATATTTAAACTCTCTTTAAATTTTCACTGGCAAATCTAAGAGGAAAAATTTATTGCTTTGAAAGAGAATTCATGAAACACTAATTCCTAAAAGAATTCCATAAAAGATATTAAAACTGAGAAATGTGAAGATTAATAATGAGGGAGTCTTAGATAGAGTTCTAATAATTATTTGAAATTTTACAAAGATTCCACAAATATGTTCATGAAAATTGTAAACTAAGTTATTTTGACACAGAAAACCAATACAGAAGCCAGCACTTGTAGACTAACTTATTCCAAAAAATAAAGAATTAAAAGAAAAACCAATTAGTTCATACCCATCAAACAGCTTCTTCATAGTTGTTTATAGTTGGGTATCATCAATTTTTTGATTCCCGAAATCTTTCAAGAGCTTACGGAATTCTTTGTACTTTTCAAAAGCCAACTTTCTTAATTCTCCAGGGACAGTTTTGGGCAAGAAATTGGCGGCCTCTGGCGGGGTTTTGATGAAGGTGGGTCTGATGTGTGTGAGAGAGAGAGAGAGAGAGAGAGATNTTCAAGAGCTTACGGAATTCTTTGTACTTTTCAAAAGCCAACTTTCTTAATTCTCCAGGGACAGTTTTGGGCAAGAAACTGGCAGCCTCTGGCGGGGTTTTGATGAAGGTGGGTCTGATGTGTGAGAGAGAGAGAGAGAGAGATAGAGAGAGAGAGAGGATGGTGGGTCTGATGGATATTTGACAGTGGAAGGGGGAGGTGAAAAGATTTTGGCCAAATATTAATCTTTTTATTAAATGACATGGTAGCTAATTTGGAATGTTGATTAGGCTGCCATGTCATTTGGGCTATAATTTTGGTCAGCCTAGTATTACTCTTATAGCAAGCATCTCTAGCTATCATTCCAATTCTTCATAACCTTGTACCATTGTAGCCTAAACACCAAAATTTGACCATATATATACTTAGAAGAGAATAAGCATGACTTAGAAGAGACNGTAGCTAATTTGGAATGTTGATTAGGCTGCCATGTCATTTGGGCTATAATTTTGGTCCCTAATTTTGGTCAGCCTAGTATTACTCTTATAGCAAGCATCTCTAGCTGTCATTCCAATTCTTCATAACCTTGTACCATTGTAGCCTAAACACCAAAATTTGACCATATATATACTTAGAAGAGAATAAGCCAACAACTTAGAAGAGAACTAACATGTAATCCACTAAACATTAAATAATAAGCAGGATGATTCAAAATAATCTTAAATGTAGTAGAAATTTGAAATTCATAAGTTTCATCATGTTCGTTTTGTGAAAAAGTGAAAAGAACCCAAAATAACCTTTTGTTAACATGGGGTTGGGGGGGGGGGGGAATGACTCACCAATTAATTAAATTTCCATATAAAATTGAATGATCAACATTCTTATGAAAATCAAACCTGTTAAAGGCAGGATTACATTGACTCATTTGTTCCAATTAAAGTCAAAGATGTATCCAAAAAGGTAAGCAACCTGCACAAATCCATATTTCAATGATACATAATATTTTGTGGCAAAGAAAACTATGATGAAGATGCTGCTGATGACAAAATACTAGAAGTTTCTTTATATCTTGCAAGCCTTGTAGTAGAATATGTATTCTATCAATTGGGGTATACTACAAATCTTTCAATTCACCATAATAATTTATGCTTTTCTTATAAATAGATTATTATGCTATTTTAAGAAAATTCATGAATTTATAACCATGTAATTTCAAGAACTGGGATTTCTTAAATGATTAAACAATTGACAAATCACATGCACATCGTTCTTCTTCTACATATATTGATGTTTAATAAAAATCCATATAAGAATTCCATACAAACATATAATCAGACAAATAAAGGACCATGTCTAATGAAGAAAGAAAATGCCTAACCATAAAAAAAATTGTGTAGAATAGATACATAAGCAATGAGAGGACAATACCTATGCACCGAGAGAGAGAGAGAGAGAGACAGAGAGAGAGAGAGAGAGACTGAGAGAGAGAAGGGTTTGAATTGGTGAAGTATGATTTCATCTATGTATAGCAGTAAGTGGAAAAAGCGGGGTTCATTTCAGATTGAGTATTTTTTACACTTTTAATGCTAATTTTATCCTTTATCAATAATTACTGTAGTGATCATATTATTCCTGCTAAAATATCAGTCACCAATATAGTGATCCCATCATTTTCATATTCTCAATGCTTTCATCCGTTCATATTTTCAGTGATGGTCTAATTGGTTGAAAATTAAATTTTCAGAGTTTATAGTCTATACATTGGTCCAAGTTAAAATGCTAATTGATATATTTATTCAACTGAACATCTAGTCCTAGAATACGGATAGTCAAAAAATTTAAATTCAGTTGTAATTACAATCACCATTGGGTTAGAAATAAGATAGTTTTACAATATTAATTACAGGAAAAATTAAAAATCAAAAGTTTTTATGTTTAATTTATTAGTCTAGAATTCTTTTTATTAGTCATATCATCTTACATTTACTTCTTAGACTCTTCCATTTCTAGGAGTAAAGATTTTTATCCTTCAATTTTTTTTACTCTATCATAAAGTTCATTTCATCCTTAATTTAATAATTAGAAAAACTCATGCAACTTTTAGAATTCTAAAAATAAATATTTAGTATACATCTAATTTATAACATAGATAATATTAATATACATATCTATCTATATTTATTTATATATGTATCTATATATCTATCTAATGTTAAGAATGATTATTAAACCTCAGGGACTACCTTTATGGATACTCAAAAGGCCAACCCTTCATCTCTCTTAATTTAGTAATTTTATTGGGTCATTAATTTATCTACTTACGTATTGGCCATCAGTTTCCCAAAAAACAGAAGAATAACATTTTGCATTTAATACAATAGTTACCTACATGCTACATCAATAAATACACCAGTTTAATACATTCCTAGGCTTATTCCTCTCTCTCTATCTTCTCCTACTCCTCGTCACAGGAGGTAGCACCACCACTTGTGATTAAAGCGGTGAATAGAGGACAAGTATCACGTCTTTCCCTATCCCTTTCTCTTTACCAATCTACTTTTTTGGGCTGATCAACTACCAACTCACTCTCTCTTTGTATAGAAATGGTGGTTGCAAAGTCAGAGAAACTTGAATCGATGGCTTACTCACCTTCAAGAAGACCCTATGACACATCCTTATATGGACGGTGGACCCTGATCATCCATTGTCAATGCATCCGATCAAAGGCCTGTAATTCTCAGAGTATGTTAAAAGCAAAAAGGCAACGGAGAACAAAAACCCAGAACTTATCTTAATAATATGCCACACTAAGATTAAGAACGGAAACAAGCCCTAGAACTTATTAGTTGTGTGGCAAATTTTATATAAAAACTCAAAATTATGGATCTTAGAGCAGTTCCTTTGTTTGCATTTTAGTATCTTGAGCTCACTTCACATTCCTTATCCTTTGTTTTTTGGGGGTGGGTTTGGAATGACTCTATTTATTACTCTAGAATTTCTTGCATTCCAGGTTTGGTGACCATGTGCATAATAATAATGAAATGGATTAAATGGAAGTAAGCAACATTATCAAACCATCTATTTGAATTAATGTCACTCCATGTTCTCGACAAGAGTAGCTTGAGTTGCAAGCCTAAATTTCTTGATTAGAAATTGATTTTGACCTGTTAATTTCATAACATAAGAACAAAGTATAATGTTTGGGAGCTAGAAAGCACAAGCAAGTACCTTATTAGTTTTATAGATGATGAATGTATTTTTTCTCTTTCCTGTTCACTCATATGGTTACTTATTGTTAATTTTGATGGGGTTCAATTCAATTGCATTCCTACATATGGGTTGATAGTTGTTGCCTGTCATGAAGCTGGGGAATTCATGGCTGAGTTCTAAATAAATAGGATTGTGAATGATGATCTAGAATAAGGGGAGATGATGGCAGCCATATAAGCAGTAATATTCGCTTTACGCCAAATCTAGAATTTTTTAGAAGCAAAATTGGAACCGTTAGGTGTTATTGTGTCCAATATCTCATATTTGCTAAATAGATTTAGGATATTTGGCTTTTCTGTTGTAAGAATGAGGAAATAGGGTGGCGTATGAATTTGCAACAAAATGCTATGTTGTTTGTTATTATCTCTGCGTCATTTTCTTGATTTAGTGTTCTAATATGTGGCATGATTTGAAATAAGGTAACCAATCCCGAGCTTGAAATATATACAACTTCAGACAACTTAATTGTAAGTTCTCCAAGTGATAACTCATTGCACAGTTTTCACCATTCAGACTTGTTGTAGACTTTGATGGGTACGTTGTTGCAAGGCTTGATGAAAAATTTAAGATTTCCTGAATAATTGGTATGCATGGATTTCAATGCATAGTTGCTTCATAAAATGTTTGCCAATGGAACAAGCAGAGCATGGAGGTGAGCCAATGCAAAGGAGACTCATTAACAAAACAAAATCATTATGTGAAGATGTAACATAGAAACTAAAGGTATGCATCAATGGGTTTGTGGTGGTGTTTTTTTTTTCTTTTTTTTAATTGTATCTCTTGTGTTCTTTTTGGTTTCATAATCTATTATATATCAGCTATGATCATTTTTAGCATTTTGTAATTGAAGTTCTGAATCTATTTTTTTTCAAGTTTTTGCAAAGGTTATGAATTATCTCTCTGTCTCTCTCTCACCAATGGTATTTTTAAGTTGTTCTGTGCCTTATCTTTTAGATACAATATGTAGATTATTACTAGGTTGATGTCAAAGTTATAAGCAAATTCTCCATAGATGCTCATTTCACATCCAATCAAAAGAAAAAGCTATTAGAACTTGGGTAAGAGGATGAACAAGATAGAAAGAGGATGAACAAGATAGAAAGTGTGAGATGTGTCACGTGTACTTATCCTATTGCTTGAATGAGGTACCTCTGTCATATTTTAGTCAGGTTCAACATTTTAGGATACTTGAGTAACTCCGAGGAAAAAATGTGTTGATTCAACCTCTTAGTTCTAATTGTCTTAATTTTGCAAGAGAAACATGTTCTGATTTTTTGCTAAGTAATTTATGTGGAAATAGTTGCGAAGATGCAAATTTCACATTTTCCGTCTAAATGGGCTTCAACTCGAAAAAAGGAGAATGGGAAAGGCCGGGTATAAGACAACAAAAACTAAGATTAAAGTATGACTGGTTTATGATTAGTTAGCATTGATCCCATTTTATTTTGTTAGATCAATTGTAATCCCATTCTGGCTATCCAAAGAAACCACCAGAGGGTAAAAAATATGATAGCACATTATATATCTATACTATAACTAAATGTAAATAACTTGGGAAAACTTTTAAATATCTTTGAAAAATATGGTTAAAATAAGTAACACCCTAAATTGGAATGTGCATCATATTTGTGGGTCTTTTAACCAAGGATGGATATTGGCACAATGGAAAGATTATTCCATTGGGACTTGCAAAATTAGAAACAATAAATGTTTGGTTAATCATTAAATTAGACTATTTAACAAAAAATTTCACTGAAAGAATTTGTATAGAGATCTTTGAATATGTTTAATTTTCTAGAATCAATGTTATATCCTTGACAACTACTGGCTAAACATATTTTGAGTTTTTTTTTGTAGGAACCTATTATTCTAGATCATGTACATGTGCGTTGTACATGGACCATTTTGAACATAAGATATTGTCAATTACTATGTAACGATAATCAAATGTTTAGTTATTTAGATATTCATAGAATAAGCGGTCATGTACTTGTGCACCCAGAAATTAAAAAATAGTCTAAGGATTTTGTTCTTGAAATTAACGAAGACGAAAGACTAAAAATCAAAGCTTTTTTGAATGACACGCTCTCAATATCAATTTTCAAAAAGAGAATTTTGGGTCCCCAAAAAACACATTTTCACTTGGATTTTGGTTCTTCAATATAAACGCATGATGACATAGTAAAATAATCACACAGTAATGCTATTAAAAACATATAAGAATATTGAATGAGGAAAACTTATTTTTCCAAGTGTCTGGTAGTTAAAACACATTGTATCACCCATGCTTGCAGAAGTTAGATTCTCAGTTCATAAGTCTCTTAGTAATATATGACACCTAATATAAGCAGTTTTTAAAGGGGAAATCATAGGAATCTATGAAATAATGTATATGTTTTGTGTGTTTGCTAATAAGTGTTTTTGTCCCAATAATTGGGTACTTGAGTTTCCTTGCTTTAAGTTTCGTGACGGTAAAAGACTTTATCACCTTGGATCACCATTTAAAATTTTCAATACTGAATACTCTATTTGCATCCACCCAAAAAAAAAAAAGAGACAAATAAAAAAAGTACAATTAAACACTAAGGACTAAGGAGCCCTATTCAAGCATACGCGATAAATTATAAATTGAATATTAATATCAAGGGCATAAGTACTAAATTATATTCTCATATTTTGTAGATAGAGGTACAATAATTGTATGTACAAATGAATAAACAATGATTAGAAGAGCTTAACACTTCATTTCTAGGAACTCCCATTGCTAAATGACCTCTACAATTACTCCACTACTCTGAATAGAAAGGTAGAACAGTTCATAAGCATTAAGTATGCTGAATTCCCCAAAGTAATGGCCTCACAATAGTCATTATTAAACCCTCATACCCTTGCTTACCTTCTTTACAACAACAACCTAGACATTGGATATACATATCAAATAATATGCAAATACATGTTATCAGAATTTATTTAAACTCAACTAATTCTTATTTAGCACAAAATACAAAATTCCCATCATCCAAATTGGATAATAATTGAGACTCTTGAGTGATTTCACGCCATAAGTTTCTTTAACCTTGACACTACAAATAAAATTAATCCATAAGTAAATGTATTTGACATTTTCCTCAACGAAGATCATCTCTAACACAATCAAGGCACTCATTTGGACTTATTGTCTAATCAAACATATTACTACTGAGATGGAAGCCAAGAGAATCCTAAGATTAGAAGAGTCCAGCTGAATCTTCCTTGTACATATTTTATACGCGTAATTGTTATTTATATGATGTCCATTGGGCATTTCCTTGACCGAAGGAGTACTGAAGAAGCTTGAATTTGCTCTTAACGTTAGTGCGGAGAAAAAAAGAAGATAAAAATTTAAAGATACAACAATCTACAATATGACATTAAAGAAATTCATCAACATTTATGTAAAAGCCAGTAAATTTAAACTTTTTACAAAAAGGGCATAACGGTAAATTGTCACTATAGTATGAGTTGAAAACCTGAATTTTTCTAGAACTCGGATGACAAAATGGACCTCACCGTTGGATTTGTCTCACGAAATCTAGTCACCACGTCAAATTTCATCAAATTCTGAGATTGACAGATTTTTTACGTTTTACGAGACGGTCGAGTCTCGGGTGACCCAAAAACGGGATTCCTAATAAAATTTTGAAAGTTGGAAAATAATTTAAGAAAAATTAATTTGAACTTGAACCGGAGCAAAATTTAATAGTTTCGGGATGAAAACGGACCCGGAAAAAAAAGGGTCTTGTGGCGCGTTGTGGGTCAAGCATTGAGGAATATAAATAGGAGAAAAAAAATCAGATTTTTCCCCCATTCTTGTGAAGACTCCTCCCATTACCGGGATGTAGGTCTTCCAAGAGCATTACCGCCCTCCACCAAAGGATTTCGGCTAAAGCAGGACGACCCCACAGTAGCCTTTACCTCCGTCCCACATCGGGGAAAGAGTCGTCTCCCCACTCCCATATAAGCCGAAGCACAATATGGAAGCAGTACCCAAGTAGCACACTGTGGTACTTGGGTACTGCTTCCATATTGTGCTTCGGCTTATATGGGGGTGGGGAGACGACTCTTTCCCCGATGTGGGACGGAGGTAAAGGCTACTGTGGGGGTTTGACCCACAGGTTAGCCGAAATCCTTTGGTGGAGGGTGGTGATATCCTGGTAATGGGAGGTTAACCCTTGGAAGACAGGGTCCCGGTAATGGGGCAGGGTCTTCACAATTCTTATGCCCAGCTGTTAGCCGATAGAGAAGAGAGAAAAAAGAGAGAGCTCTTCCACCTTCTCTCTATGATCTACAATTCCACTATGCTCATATCCACTCGAGCCAAGAACAAAAGTCATTCTCCTTGCCGAGGGCTACATGACCACACCAAAAATAACGGGTTTTACCGAAGGTTGAAAAATGAGATTTTGGAGAAATGAGGATTCAAGATTTTTTTGGGTTCTTGGAGTTTCCTAACGTCGTTTTTACGCTTTAAGAGGTAGGGTTCCTTCATACTCAGGTTCATTTTACAACTTAGGGTGTTTTATGTAATGGGTAGCTTGGTGGAGATTGATATCACATGTCTATGGATTGGAATTGGTTGATTTGGTGAAATGGGTATTGAAATTGGGTAAAACGAATTTTACCTTGAAATGGCTCGTGAATTAGATTAAATGTGATCCATTGAATTGATTGTTATGTGGGCATGTTATGTGTTCATTTTATGCCTTGGGAGTTAAGTGTGTTGTTAGCATATTTTATGTTATAACATGCTTGTGAAGTGTTGTTGAGAATGATATATTGATATATATAGCATTGTGAGAAAGAAGTTAATGTGGCATGACATGGATTAGGCAATGGTGCATTACATTGCATATGCACGAAGACATCACATTTTATGGGTGTGGGTGCATGGTTGTTATCAAACACCACATAGGTGGATGATGGGTGAGCTTGGAAAAGTCGGATTGAATATTTAACTGAGTCACACGGTTGCATGAAAAAGACTTGGGCCGGGGTAGCAAGGAGGGCTAGACTATCCCTCGGGTGAGAGACCCAGTGGTTGGATACACACTTTCGTTGGTATAAGAGCTCATAAAGTGTGTCGGTGTATGCGGAACCTTTGGTGGAAGTCCATGAATTTCGTGTAGGTTGGGTGACCGTTGGTGTAAGTCCATAAATACCCACCTCAAGAAAGACCCGAAGATTTTTAAGTAGTCACTGTGTGTGTAACACAAATGGCGGGGCTTGGAAAGCCCGGTGTTGATACTCACTACATAGCATGGGGTGAAGGTAAATGGTCGAAGCTAGAAAAGCTTGGTTTTATACACATTGGCATTGCATGTGTGTGGAGCCGGGAAGGGCTCGGGTAAATTGCAAGAATGAGTATTATCTCATTTCATAGAATGACATAGAATTACATATTTTTGTTTGGGGATGTTGATGAGTGTGAAATGTTACATGTGAACATTGCATATGCGCTTAGGTTGGGGAGTAGCCCTTGTAGGAAATACTTTACTGGGCATTGACTCACCCTATACGGGAAATATTTCAGGTGCGGGACATACTCCGGCGGATGGCTCGCATTTGGAGCCTCTTGGGTGAAGGAAAGCCGAGTTGTGGCTTTTGAATACAAGTTTGGTGTAAACTTTTGTTAAAAATTCTATTTTGGCATGTAACCGTGTAAATGGCATGTAATAGAACTCGGATGCATTGTGTGTAATGTAGAAAACTTCATTATACATGCTTGGGATGGATTTGGGAAGGTTTGGGATGAATTGGAAATGAAAAACTGATGAAATATAAAATTCTAGGCAAAACCTACCGGTAGCTAATAGGTAGTATCCGTTTAGCAGGCAAAAGCTACCGGTAGCTAATAGGTAGTACCCGTCCAGTAGGTAAAACCTACCGGTAGCTAACGGTTAGTATCTATCCAGCAGGAAAAAACTACCGATAGCTTACAGGTAAAACTTCTACCAGTAGGTCTAACCAACACCTACTTGTAGCTCTTCCAAAAAAATCTGAAAATATGAAATTGTTTGCTAACCTTTTGAGCTTTGTTTTCTTTAGTTCCAGTGATACAAATGGACATTAAATGAGGTATATTGAGGCACATTAGGCCTCCATTGAATTAAATGTTTAAATGAACACGGGTTATACGTGTGGATTATGATCCCAGTTAAGGAAACACGATTGACATGATATCGGGTCATGCGACAAGCACGTGTATTTCTGCGGATTGACGGGTGGTCAACGGTTGAAAAAGGACCCCCGGTTTTAGGGGCGTCATAGCTTGGTATCAGAGCCTAGGTATACGAATTACCTAGGGGTTGATGGGTATTGGGTTTAGACCATTGCATGCATTGTACATTTCATCTTATGTGCTTACATTGTGTTACATGATTGCATGCTATGTGATTATATGAATGATATAAATGGTAAACTGTATATGAAAGGGACACTAGGGTTAGAAAACATAACCTTAGGGGTCAAAAAAGAAATGAACGAGGTAGTTCAAGGTATAAATGTTTACTAGTGGGTGGTATAGACTCTAGTTGGGAAACAAGGAGATAAATCTCAATGTTTCAAGTTTGGTCCCTATGGCATGTGTGTAGATGGCAACTAGAGGGAAGGGACGTCGGGGTGGATGAAACAATAACCAACCACCACCGACCTTTGACCAACAAGCCTTTGTGGAGGCTATTGGTGTGGCGGCTGCTACGATTGCACAAGTTAGTGCTACAGCGGCTAATGTTGCACAGATGGGTGCAAATGAGGGACAAGGAAGCACGAGCAACCTCCAAAAGTTCAAAGCACATAAACCTCAAGTATTCAAGGGAGGGGCGGATCCTATGGTGGCTGACCATTGGTTTCGACAAGTCGATAAGGTACTGAGGGCTATGGAGATCACCTCCGATGCCACCAAGATAACCCTAGCAACATTTCAGCTAGAGGGGGAATCTCAATTGTGGTGGGATTGGGTGAAGGGCTCCAAGAATCTGGAGGCTATGACTTGGGTAGAGTTCAAAGAGCTCTTCATGGGCAAGTATTTTTCAACGACCCCAAGCCATGCAAAGGCCTGAGAGTTTTTAGACTTGAAACAAGGAACCATGACGGTGATAGAATACGTGGCTAAATTCATGAAATTAGCACATTTCGTCGATGATTATGTGGCCACGAATATGGACAAGGTGAGGAAGTTTGAGGATGGCTTGAAGTTGTCCATCAGAGGAAAAATTGTGGGTCTTTTTCTACAAGACTTGAACTCGATGGTCACCACAGCTATGGCCATTGAGAGAGAGATTGAGGATGCAAGGAGTATCCGAGAGTCGGGTGCCAAGGACAAGAAGAAGGAGGTTCAATCCTCTTCTTCTAGCTCAGGAAAGAGGCAGAGGACGTTTCCTCCACAGGGACAGAGCCGTGGCTATCAGAGCCAAGGGTAAGGTCGACCCTCCCAAAAGCGGTAGAAGCCCAGAGACTACATATCAAGCAAGTTAGAGGACATGCTTCCATTGCCACCAACCGGGTCATATGAAGCGGGATTGTCCACAGAGGCAAAAAATCCAGAGTTATGGGATGTTTTAGTCCCAGTCATTGGTAGGGCAGCCATAAACACACTACATTCCTCCCTACCCCACCATGGGCCAAGGAAGCCAATACTAGTTCCAGAGCGCTACTCAGGCTCCTACCACTGCGGGGATTCCCCAAGTAGGCCAAGGCATGGGTTGAGACTNCAGCCATAGACACACTACATTCCTCTCTATCCCACCATGGGCCAGGGAAGCTAGTACCAGTTCTAGGGTGCTACTCAAGCTCCTACCACTACACGAGCGGGGACTCTGCAAGTAGGCCAGATAGGCCAGGGCATGGGTCGAGGCCAAGACAGGGCTCACAAGCCAGTACTTCAGGAACCTAGGGGTGTGTTTATGCCATGGTGCCACAGACTGAGCCAGTGGATCAGTTGGTTATACATGGTACATTTCTACTTTCTCGCTTATGGGCTAGGGTGTTATTTGAATCTAGTGCATCACATTCATTCAATTATGCATCATGTGTGAGGGATTTGGGCTTAGAGGTGGATACCTTGGAAGAGCCATTATATGTGAATTCACTCTTAGGAGCTAGGGTGTGTGTTGACCAGATATGTTGGGACTATGAGTTAGAGATCTCGGGGATTCTACTCACTGTGGACCTTAGGTTCATGGACATGTCAGAGTTTGATGTGATCCTCAGGATGGATTAGTTGGCGGCACATCGGGTCATCATTAATTGTGATTGGAAGAGGGTCACCGCTTATACACCGGATGGTGTTTGTTTTAAGTTTCAGGGGGAAAAACACGACGCTTATCCCAAGCCGTGTATGACTCTTGATGGCACGGGCAGTTGATGGGTTAGCTTGAGAGCCTTACCTTAGAGGACGAGATGAGACAGGAATTGGGTCTACCTTGGGTTGTGTGTGAGTATGAGGACGTCTTTCCAGATGAACTACCGGGATTACCTCCTTATAGGGATGTGGACTTCAACATTGAGTTACATTTGGGTACATCTCCTATTTCTATGACTCCGCATAGAATGGCACCAGCCGAGTTGCAAGAACTCAAGGTCTAGTTACAGGAGTTGTTGGACAAGGGGTTTATTAGATCGAGCACTTCACCTTGGGGTGCTCCGGTGTTATTTGCCAAGAAGAAAGGACAAGACCTTTCAGTTGTGTATATATTATCAATAGTTGAATCAGGTCACCATTAAGAATAGGTACCGTTTGCTGAGGATTAACGATCTGTTTGATCAGCTAAGGGGACCGCGGGTCTACTCCAAGATAGATCTCCGCACGGGCTACCATCAGTTAAGGATTAGGGAGGCTGATATCTCTAAGACAACATTTTGGACTTGATATGGACATTTTGAGTTTACTATGATGCCCTTGGGGTTGACGAATGCTCCAGCGGCATTCATAGATCTCATGCATAGGGTGTTCAAACCCTATTTAGATCAGTTCATCGTAGTGTTTGTCGACGACATCCTGATCTACTCCAGGACAGAGAAGGAGCATGAGGATCACTTGAGGATCATTCTACAGACCTTGAGAGACCACCAGTTGTACGCCAAGTTCTATAAATATGAATTTTGGCTTACGAAGGTGAAATTCTTGGGACACGTGGTGTCAATTTCGGGTGTGTCGGTTGACTCGAAGAAGGTTGAGGCAGTTATGAGTTGGAAGAGGTCGAAGTCAGTCTTCAAGATACGCAGTTTCTTGGGATTGGCAGGGTACTACAAGTGGTTCATCGAGGAATTCTCCTGACTAGCTGCACCTATGACGAGATTGACCCGGAAGGAGGTCAAATTTGAGTGGAATGATTCTTGTGAGAAGGCATTCTAAGAGTTGAAGAGGAGGCTTACTTCAGCTCCTATTTTAATTGTTCTAGAGAGAGGATAGATGTACACCGTGTACTATGATGCCTCCAAGGATGGACTCGGCTGTATGTTGATGCAGTCCAAGAGGGTGGTGGCTTATGGTTCTCGGCAACTAAAGAATCATGAGCAAAATTATCCCACGCATGACATGGAGTTGGCGACCATTGTCTTTGCCTTAAAGACTTGGCGCCACTACTTATATGGGGAGCAGTTTGAGGTATTTTTGGACCACAAGAGTCTGAAGTATATTTTTACACAGTGGGACCTCAACATGAGACAACACCGATGGATGGAGTATTTGGAAGACTATGACTTCACCTTGCATTACCATCTAGGTAAGGTGAATGTGGTGGCTGATGCACTTACCGAAAGTCAAGGGGAGTCTTGGTTAGTATGGCTTCCTGAGAGTGGAAGATGCTTGAGACTGTAGGACAGTTCGGGCTACACTACAGTGATCAGACTCAAGGCATTTTAGGGAGCTTGATGGCTATACCTTCCCTATTGAGCAGTGATTGAGTCCTAGAGGTAGGACCCCAAGTTATTATCCATCAAGGACTGAGTGCAGGCGGGTACCGGTGATGAGGGTTGGGCCATTCACTCAGATGATGGCCTTTGGTACAGGGGAAGGGTTGTGGTTCCCCAGTTAGCGGATTTGAGAGAGGAGATTCTTAGGGAGTTCCATTGCTCCCGATTTGCAGTACATCCAGGTGTCATGAGATGTACTATGACCTTCGTCGCCAGTATTATTGGAGTGGGATGAAGAGGCAAGTGGGTGACTTTGTTAGTAGATGCCTCATGTGTCAACAGGTTAAGGCTGAGCACCAGAGACCAGCAAGGTTACTCCAGCCTTTGGAGGTACCTGAGTGGAAGTGGGAGCATATCACCATGGATTTTGTGACCCACTTGCCACAGACATCGCAAGGACATGACGCGGTGTGGGGGATAGTGGACCGGCTTACGAAGTCAGCACATTTTTTGGTGGTGTAGATGACCTTCTGACTGGAGGAATTCTGTAGACTGTACATACGAGAGATTGTTAGGTTGCATGGGTGCCCGTATCTATAGTATCAAATCGAGATCCCAAGTTCACTGCCCACTTTTGGGAGAGCTTCCAACGGGCTATGGGGACTCAATTGACGATGAGTACAATATTTCATCCCTAGACGGACGGTTAGTCGGAGAGGACTATCCAGATATTAGAGGACATGCTATGGGCATGCGTCCTAAATCTCAAGGGTAGCTGGGAAGAGCATTTACCCTTAGTGGAGTTTGCCTACAACAACAATTATTAGGCAAGCATACAGATGACACCCTATGAGGCACTTTATGGGAGGCCTTGTAGTTCTTCGGTCTGTTGGACGGAGGTGGGAGAGAGACCCTCTACAGGTCCAAATTTAATTAGAGACACTTCGGAGAAGGTGGACTTGATATGAAAGTGTCTTCTTACGGCTCAAAGTTGGCAAAAGAGCTATGCCGACAGACGGAGGCGACCTTTGGAGTTTGAGGTAGGAGGACACGTCTTCTTAAAGGTGATGCCTAAGAGAGGAGTGGTCAAGTTCAGCAAACAAGAGAAGCTGTCGCTGAGGTTTATCGGGCCCTTCGAGGTACTCAAGAAGGTGGGTACAGTGGCTTATCAATTGGCGTTACCACTAAATCTATCGGGTGTTCACGCGGTGTTCCATGTCCCTATACTCCGGAAGTATATTCCAGATTCGACATATGTAGTGGATTGGGGTGAGATGATTGTTGATGCAGATGAGACCTTCGAGGAGAGACCGGTGCGTATCATGGATAGCCAGGAGTAGGTTTTATGAGGCAAGACTGTGAGGTTAGTAAAGATGCCATGGCAGCACCAAGGCATGGAGGAGACGACATGGGAGCGTGAGGACACTATACGTACCAACTATCCATTCCTGTTCGAGGATGGAGACAGAAGTTTTTTGATTTTATGTATAAAGTCATTGTTGCATATGCATGCGGTTAAATGTGTATGTGTGTGTACAACTTTTGAGAACGAAATTCTTTTAAAGGGGGGAAGAATGTAAAACCTGGTAAATTTAAAATTTTTTACAAAAAGGGTAAAACGGTAAATTACTGCAATAGTACGGGTTAAAAACTTAAATTTTTCTAGATCGCGGATGATGAAACGAACCTCACCGTTGAATTCGTCTCACAAAATCTAGCTACCTTGTCAAATTTCATCAAATTCTGAGATTGTAAGATTTTCATGTTTTACGAGGCGGTCGAGTCTCGGGTGACCCAAAAATGAGATTTTTGATAAAATTTCAAAAGGTAGAAAATTATTTAAGGTAATTTAAAAATAAAAATATTTTGAACTTAAACCGGGACGAAATTTAATCATTTCGGGGCGAAAACAGACCCGGGAAAAAGAGGCCCGTGTGGCAAATTGTGGGCCAAGTATTAAGAAGTATAAATAGGGGGAACATCAGATTTTCTCCCATTCTTTGTCCAGCCATTAGCCGATAGAAGAAGAGAGGGAAAGAGTTTGGATCCTCCCCATTCTCTCTACGATCTACAACTCCACAGTGCTCGAATCCACTCGGGCCAAGAGTTAAAGTTGGTCTCCTCGTCAAGGGCTACTCCTATATACCAAAAACTAGGGTTTTCACTGAAGGTTAGAAAAATGGGATTTTGGTAAGGCTTGGATTAGAGTTCGAGTTAAAGTCTTGGAGCTTCCTTATGTGTTCTTCACGCTTTAAGAGGTAGGGTTTCTCCTACTTTGGTTGATTTCTTACCTAGGGTGTATTATGGAATGGGTAAGGGTATTGAATAACATAGGTCATTTGACTATGGTTATGGAAATGAGTATTGAAATGACTTAAAATCAATTCCTGGCTTGAGTTGATGTATAGAAATCATTGGGCGATTTTTTGGAAATTGGCATTGGTGGGCATGTTATGTGTTTATTTTATGCCTTGAGAATTTAATGTGTTATTGGCATAAGTTATGTATAACATGCATATTGTGAATTGTAGTTGAATATCAAATGTTAATATATGCTCTTTGCTATATTGACTTGTGATGAAATTGGTAATTATGTACATAAGACATAAATTGCCATGAGATATGTAAAATATGTGGTTTAAGTTGTTCATATGGCATTCATTACATGTAGGACATGACATTGATGAGCAATGGTTCAATACATTGCATTTGCACGGAGACATCACATATTGAGGGTGTGTGTGCATGGTTGTCGTCTTCACCTCATTTGGTGTATGACGAGTGGACTTGGGAATGTTGGATTGATGATTCGACTTAGTCAGATGGTTTTATGGAAAATTGGGTGGGGATTAGCAAGAAGGGCTAGAATATCCCTCGAGTGAAAAGCCTAGTGATTGGATTCGCACTCTGTTGGTATAAGAGCCTATAAAGTGTGTCGGTGTACGCAAAACCGTTGGTGGTAGTTCATGAATTCTGTGTCGGCTGGGTGCCATTGGTGTAAGTCCATGAATAGCCACCCCAAGAAAGACCCTAGTTTTGAAAATGTCATTTGATGTGTAATATAGATGACGGTTTAAATTACACATTGGCACTGTATTATGTTGTGGGAGTCAGTGAAGACTCGGGGTAAAGTGCATGAGTGAGTCTCATCTTATTTCATAGCATGATATGATAGATTTCAACATGAATTACATATTCTTGCATTGGAATGGATATTGGTTGTGTATTGTTACATGTATACATACATATGCACTTAGGTGGGGAGTAGCCCTTGTAGGAAATACTCTACTAGCTTTGACTCACCCTATACAGGAACACATTTTAGGTGCGGGGCATATTCCAGTGGATGACACACATTCAGGGCCTCGAGAGTGAAGAAAAGCTAGTTTGTGGCTTTTGAAAACAAGTTTTGTGTAAAACTTAGGTTTAATTCCATTTTGACATCTAACCGTGTAAATGGCTTTTAATAGAACTTGTAGATATCAAGTTTTATGTGAATAACATCATTATGTATGTTTGAGATGGTATTGGAATGGTTAAAATTGGATTTGAAATGTAAAACAGATGAAACAGAGAAAAATAGGCACAGCGTACCGGTACGACAAGGTCCCAAAAGCAAACTGTACCGGTATGCGTACTGGTACAGTGAGGTCCAGTGAGCAACTCGTACCGATACACTTTGGCAGATTTTGAATTTTTTTTTATTCTTCTTCGAAGGCTTTGGACTATGCATCATTTGGTTTCAATGATACAAATGGACTTAAATGGAGATATATTGGGGTACATTGAACCTCAATAGGATTAAATGATTAAAAGAAAACGGGTTACACGTGTGAGTTATAATCTCGAACAAAGGGATATTATTGACGTAATGCCGGAGTGGGCAACAATCACGGGTATTTCTGCAGGTTGACGGGTTAACAAAGAACCCCCGGATTTTGGGGCTTCATAGCAAAATACTGAAAGGCAGAAGAAGAAAGGTAGAAAAGAATAAAGAAAAATAAAAGAAAGATCACAGTCAAAGAAAAGAAATTTGTAAAGGAAAATAGGAAAAAAAAAAGAGCAAAGAAAGTGAAAAATGAGAAAAATAGAAAGAAACATGCAAAATCCTCGAAAAATGAGGTGGGCCACAATACTAAAAGATAGCATTTGAAATCCAATGATGTCATTTAATAAACCTTAAACCCATGGCCACATTGCAACCCTAATAAAGTCCTTTTTGATTCCAGAAATCATATATTTGTATTAATCCTTTTAATTCTAAAAAAGAAAATGTTAATAGTATATTTAATATAGTGTTAATGTTCTTTCATGAGATTATGCCAAATTTCAGTTTTATTCGAATAACTACTCCTTTATTTAACTACATGTGAAATTATTTGTCTTGTTAACTATATTCCAATCACATGTAAATTGTGAGAATAGTCACTATAACAAGTGTGTTCTTTTTGCTGAGTGTATTCTCGGAAAGGATTGACATCAAAACTACCATGAAAGAGGGTAACATTTATCAAGTGATTTTTGAAAATAAAGAAATCACTACACACACACAAGTTTTTATAAAAATATATAGATAATATTACAACTAACCTGTGTTACTCTTATAGTGTTCAAAGAAAGAACTATTTTGACAAGACAGACTGAGTATTAATTTAATTTTACTTGTGAAAAATATGAATTATTAAATTCCTAATTACTGAAGTTTGCAAGTAGCTTCACTGGAAACCTTCACGAGACAAAACTTATCAACTAAGAATCACCTAGGGGTTTAAAGGCTTGTTGCATCTACTAAATGCAATTGTAAAAAAATCTACAAAAATGATTTTACCTTTGTTTGTATTTTATTGTATTTTGTTAATAGTTTTTCTATTTTACTAGGGACTAGTAAAGTTTAAGTTGGGGAGTGTGATTACCCTTAATAAATATATATATTAGAATAGTTAATAAAGTCGAATTAGTGTGATAAAATAACGAAAAACTATTAATTAGAGTCAATTAGGGTTTGTGCGGTAATTAGGGTTTTATGTGTATTATGTTTAAAATTTTCAGGGATTGATGCTGAATTACCAAAGAATGAAAGGAACAATGTATAAAAGCTTGAAACAACAAAGGCTAAAGTATAATTTCAATAAAGGGAGAGTTGGCATATATGCAAGTGGGAAAATCCAGCAAGATGCCACCATCCGGACGGTATTGATGGCGTCCGAACGATGGTCCAAAGGCGGTTGAAGATTGATTTGCCACCTCTTGCTTTTCTTGCCTATAAATATGCTTGCCCTCTTCATTCTTTAGGAGGCCGGATCCAAGGGAGCTTTAGAGAGAAATCCAAGAGAGAGAAAAACTTGCAACTCGATCCGGTCCGTCATACACTTTAGTCCAAACTCTGTACTTTTACATTTCTGTTATATCTTTCTATTTGGATAGTTGAATTGCCGTCACCTTTTTGTCATAACTAATAATAAATGTGATTGTGTTTTAGTTGTTCCTTGTGAAAGACGTTTTAGGGTTTATATTTTAAATTCAGTTGTAATGAATACTGCCCGCACTCCTTGCTTGTTTGTAGCAATGGGGCGTGAGTAGTTACTTATATCCTCCAGTGAGAGGTAAACATATGTATAATACTGGTTAAATTCCGGAGATGCTGATATTTTATATGTTTATATATCTATATATTATATGCTTCATGCATGATACAATGACGTACATAATTTCGGTGTTGTGCCTGGAATTATGTCATCAGTGCATCATCAACTTGCTGGTTAAACAACCAAGGCATTCCTATCAGTACGGTTTATCCTCCACCGGAACGCTGAGGATGTTAACTGAAGCATGGTACAAAACCTAAATGATCCTCATGAATGACTTGTCCATCTGGATTACTCAGATCGTTTAACTGGTATAAATGCTATACTATCAGTCTAACAACCACGACATTCCTATCTGCATGATTTATCCTCAACCAGAATGCTGAGGATGTTTAAGTAGAATATGTATCACAGATAGGGTCAAATGAATAATTCAAGTATTCCTCATGAATACCTTGTCCTTCTGGTTTGCTTGGATTAGTCAATTGACATATCTATAACCAGCTAACATAAGAAGTTGCTATGTTATGACTAATACCACCAGTTAACCTAAGAAGTGGCTGTGTTATAGTTTATTATATATGCACTTACTCTTATGAGGACAAATGAATAATTTAAGTATTTCTCATGAATGACTTATCCTTCTGGTTTACTTGGATTAATTAATTGTCATGGATACCACCAGCTAACTTAAGAAGTTGTTGGGTGATGGTTTATATACACCAGACCTACCAGTTGACTTGCCAGTAACATGGAAGTTGATTGCTGTAAGGTAGCATTTTCAGTATTTAACCAATATAACGTATATGGGATCCTTGAACTGAAGGATACTTTTTATTATTGTCTAAATCTATCTGCAACATAATAAACTAGTTATCAATCCAAGCTCATATAACAAGCTATCACATGCTGTCCTATCTAAGATAAACAACTTTACTATTTTTATTTTATTTCCTAATTACACACACTCTTCGTGGAATTGATACTTGGACTTAAAACTGAGAAAACTACAATTCGACTACTTATACTTGGGTGTATAATATTAATCCAATCATGTAAAAGTGCAAATCATCCACTACCAAAAGATGCTCTTTACAAGAAAGATGATACAAGAAAAAAAGAAGATTTTTACAAGACCCAAGGGGTGGTATTTATAGGCAAAAAAGGAGGGCTTGAATTACACTTTAATCCCCTTTGTTTTGAGCTTTTGATAATTGACACCCTATAATTTGTAGCTTTAATAATTGGCACCCTATAGTTTGTAACTTTGATAATTGGCTCTCCAGTAGTTTGTAGTTTTGACGCAATTGGCTCCTCAATAGTTGATAACTTTGATGCACAAAACCCTGAAAAGAACAACAATCAATGCATTGTCCCTAATTCACACACTAACCCTAATTTGACTTATTTTAACTAGTTTAACTTTATTTAACTAACACAATTGACATATTAACTTAATTAAATTTTGCCTTAATTAGGGTTAATCACAGCTCCCAACCTAAACATTACTAGTCCCTAGTAATAAATAACAACATAACAAAATCACTTTCGTAGATAACATGATTGCATTTAACATATACAACAAGCTGTTAAACCCCTAGGTGATCCCTAGTGGACAAGTTGTCTCATGAAGGTTTCTAGTGAGCTACCTACAAACTCCAGTTGAACAGATGTGTATGTGAGTTAAGGTAAATTAGCATAATGGTCGTTGGGACACCCAACCCTCAATTTCGATTTACATCCCACAAGCTTCTCTTTCATAGGTATTTATTCTATGCAAAAATTAGCATCAGTCACATTGGCATTTAAAATTCCTTGTGTAGTAGGAATGGTCTTTCTAGAAATAAGAATTGATACATAACAAACATTCCACTGTACCAACCTCCATGGATAGCTTTGATTTTACAAACCTCTCTTTGAAAAGCCCTCAGAAAAAATTCCCTCCGATTATAGTGACTTATCTCTAAAAGGGCATGTGATCAGAGGATGGTCAATCAAAAAATCACATGCATAATTAGAAAGGGATTGAAATTCTTAAGAAAATAGACTAATCATATTATTGGCATAATCTCATGGAAGAATATCAATACAATTAAAGAAATACTATTTAATATACCCCAATTTTTGGTCGACAACACACATATGCATCAAACTTGAGATCAATTATGGCTTTGTATAGGTTGTAATGTGGCCAGAGGTTAGTGGCTAACGAAATGACGTCAATGGTATTCAAAACCTATCCCCTTTTTAATGTAGTGTAGCACACTTCTCTCTTGCTTTTTGATCTTTTGCCTAGATATGGTATTTCTTTCTTTCATTTTTCTCATTTTTTCACTTTCTTGGCAATTCCCTGTTTTTCTGTTTCTTTTCTTTCTCGATTGTTTACACCCACTTTTCTTTCATTGAATAGTAGCCACCATTGTGTTTTCTATTTCTCTTGTTTTTCTATATCATACTGATTTATGAGAGGGAGCAAGAAAATTAGATAGCAAGGTATGTCAAGTATATTCTCCTTTGGCTCAATTATCATATGGGTTTCTTGAAGAAGAAATCATTCATTGAAGGCTCAAACATGGCTAACTAGGGATATAATTTCGTAGAAGCAATGACTAAAGCTCAAAATCAAATCAAAGATGACCTAAAATCCATTCTCAAGTATGTGCCCATGTATGTGTCACATGCAAAGGTTCCTTGTGGGATATGTCAATAAATCACTTTAGTTGCATTAATCAAAGCAAGTTAAATGAGATTATTCAAAAATTGAAAGTGAAAGAGCTTACTTGGGTAAATGTTGATTGTCTCTCAGAAAGTATCGCATGGCTCAAAACTTACCATGATATGCTTTTTTATTTACACTGGTTCTGTCAGATTTTCAAAGAATGTCGGTTATATATCAATTCTATTTTTGAGTCTGGTCATTTTGTACCTTAAGAATAACAAATATCAATGTACATTTGACATTTNTTTTATTTACACTGGTTCTGTCAGATTTTCAAAGAATGTCAGTTATATATCAATTCTATTTTTGAGTCTGGTCATTTTGTACCTTAAGAATAACAAATATCAATGTACATTTGACATTTAAGCATAGAGAGAATACCATTTTTCAAGGAAATGAGACTTTTTTTTTTTCGAAACTGACATTCGAACTCAAATAAAAATCAAAGTTATTTAAATACACATTTATCTATGAAAATTGAAAGAAGACTAAATGCACAAATTGAACTTTGAAAACTATGGCGTCTCAGGATAAGTCCCTACCCACACTACAGGTTAGCATTTTAGGACNTAGAAAACTATGGCGTCTCAGGATAAGTCCCTACCTGGGCTACAGCTTGGCATTTTAGGACATTTCTTACTTGGCCCACATCTTTAACATATTTACATTTTTTACCAAAAAATTTGGACCATTAACCTTCATCCCCAAAACACGTTTTTCCACAATTTTGTCATTATTTGTCAAAATATAATCCGAGTCATCCCNTTATTTCAGCAAAAAGACTTTGTAAATCTTAAACATATTTACATTTTTTACAAAAAAAATTGGACCATTAACCTTCATCCCCAAAACACGTTTTTCCACAATTTTGTCATTATTTGTCAAAATATAATCCGAGTCATCCCTTGTGTCTATGTCATTATTAGTGACCCTTCCAACTTCTTGTCGCACATAACATGTAAGTCCAGGATTGGTATAAGATGGCATCTCAGGAAAATCCTTACTCTGCCCATACACTATATCCAGTTTAATCGATCGGTTGCACGACTTGAAATTGGTTCAGAATACTGATTGTATTTTTTTCATGTGAAAACATCTGCCACATTGTTTACAAGCACTCAGTCGTTCGGCACGATGACATTTAGCAAAAGTGCTTCTGCCACACAATGGTTTTTCTTATGCTTCTCATATTTCAATTTTTCTCACAACTGTTGCCTTTCTCATTATCATAGCATGCACATCGGGTGGAAAAGTGCATAAAACGCCTAAATTGAACAAAAAAAATTTACTATCCATGCTTGCTAAACTGAATACACCCTATCTAGTTCTTTAACGTCTGCGAGNCCCAGTCGTTCAGCACGATGACATTTAGCAAAAGTGCTTCTGCCACACAATGGTTTTGCTTATGCTTCTCAGATTTCAATTTTTCTCACAATTGTTGCCTTTCTCATTATCATAGCATGCACATCGGGTGGAAAAGTGCATAAAACGCCTAAATTGAACAAAAAAAATTTACTATCCATGCTTGCTAAACTGAATACACCCTATCTAGTTCTTTAACGTCTGCGAGTCATAAAGACGATTGAAGCTGCAGTTGATATGATCATTAGATAAAAGCAAAAATACTGTAAAAATACACAATCCAAAATAAAAATAAACAATTTTTTTTTACGAAACTAGAACAAACTGGAACTATAGATCACACCCCTAACCTAAACTGAACATTATCCCCAATGTTTCAAATATACCAGTATTTAGAGTTTGGAAATGAGGTTGTAGGGTAGAGATCTATTCAGCTGCCAAAACCTACAAATAGAACACAACAATTAATCAACCCGAGGGAGATCTGGGCTAGGCTAGAAACCCCTCANATTTTTTTTACGAAACTAGAACAAACTGGAACTATAGATCACACCCCTAACCTAAACTGAACATTATCCCCAATGTTTCGAATATACCAGTATTTAGAGTTTGGAAATGAGGTTGTAGGGTAGAGATCTATTCAGCTGCCAAAACCTACAAATAGAACACAACAATTAATCAACCCGAGGGAGATCTGGGCTAGGCTAGAAACCCCTCACCCTATGTGAGAGCAGAAGAAAAGCACCCATGTACAAATACAAACATATGAGGAAAATTATTAAACAAAGGACTGGGTCATCGTGTATATGGTCATGGATTTGTAAGGGGGTGGGTTATTTTTACAGAGAACAGAGAGAACAACGGAGAAGAAGAAAAGAAGGATAAAAGAAAAAGAAGGGAAGAAGTAGGGGGAGCAACACCGGTGGATGGAGGAAAAAGGAAAAAAGGTGGGAGGCCTTATAAAGGCATCCTAGTGGGTCAGTTTTTTTTTACCCAATCCGTTTGAGTGTCAGAAGACGCGAGTGTCAGCAGGCGCGAATATTCGAGCAGAATATTCCCACAAACACTGGTTTAAGATGCAAATAGTACAACCTCACCCCCAACTTGATTCATGCATTGTCCTTAATCAAACAAAAAGGTATGATATTCAATGATGGACAGTATAAAGATTAGTAGGGTTAGAGAACACCTCGCACTTGAGCTTTGACAAAAACACTAATNCATTTGAGTGTCGGCAGACGCGAGTGTCAGCAGGCGCGAATATTCGAGTAGAATATTCCCACAAACATTGGTTTAAGATGCAAATAGTAGAACCTCACCCCCAACTTGATTCATGCATTGTCCTTAATCAAACAAAAAGGTATGAGCTTTGACAAAAACACTAATATCTGCAACTAAGAAAAACAAAACTATATGAAAAAAGAACATAATTAACATGGAATAAAAATAAAGTAAATAAAAGCCCATATATTGAAAAGAAGAAAAACTAGTTATTTCTCCACAACTTTCGGGTATACCGGATCCATTAAATTCTCCTCCACCACTTGTTTTTCAAAGCCCCCAAAAAATGGTTTGAGTCTTTGGCCATTGACCTTGAATGTCTGGCCATTTTCAGGGTTTTGGACATCCACAGCTCCATTGGGGTAGGCCACCTTGACAAGATAGGGGCCATCCCAATGGGATCGGAGTTTGTCTTGAAAAATGGAGAGCCGAGAGTTGTATAAAAGCACTTTTTGCTCGGGCTCAAATGACTTCCTCACAATAGATTTGTCATGAAAGATTTTAGCCCGCTCCTTTGAAATTTTGGAGCTTTCATATACATCTCTTCTAACCTCTTCCAACTCATTTAGCTCTAACTTTCTTTGTTCTCCGACCATTCTTAGATTGAAGTTCAAAGTCTTAATAGCTCAATAGGCCTTGTGTTCCATTTCGACCCACAAATGGAAAGCCTTTCTGTAGACGAGCCGATAGGAAGACATGCCTAAAATAGTCTTGTTGGCAGTGCAGTAAGCCCATAGGGCAACGGTCAATCTATTTGACCAATATTTCCTATTGGGGTTCAACGTTTTCTCTAAAATGTTTTTGATCTCCCTATTGGCCAACTCAGCTTGGCCATTAGTTTGTGGGTGGTATACAGTGGATACTTTATGAGTGATGCCATATTTTAACATTAAATATGCGAATGACCTATTGCAGAAAAGTGATCCATCATCACTTATCATTGCACGAGGTATCACAAACCTCGAAAAAATGTTCTCCTTGAGAAACTTGACCATGATCCAGTGGTTATTGGTCTTGGTTGAGATCGCCTCCACCCACATAGATACATAGTCCACTGCTAGTAGGATGTATAGATAGCCAAATGACATAGAGAAGGGACCCATAAAATCAATGCCCCAATAATCAAATATTTCTATAATGAGTACAGGGGAAAGGGGCATCATGTTCCTTCGGGTCACACTACCCAAACGCTGACATCTATCACATTCTTTACAAAATGAAACACAGTCTTTGTTAAGTAAGGGCTAGTGAAAACCTGATTAAAGAATTTTTGCCAAAGTTTTCTTTGCTGAGAAGTGATCACCGCATGCTTGTGAATGGCAGAATGAAAGGATTTCCTGCTATTCATTTTCTGGCACGCATCTCCTCATGACTTGGTAAGGGCAGTATTTGAACAGGTACGGGTTGTTGAAGTAAAAGTACTTCACATCTGCCATAAATCTCCTTTAATCCTCTGGGTTTCAATGTTGTGGAATTTGTCCTATTGCAAGATAATTACATATATCAACATACCAAGAATAGATAGAATGAATTGAAAACAAATGCTCATCGGGGAAGGAATCACAGATAGGAATGTTCTCATCAGCCTCTTGCACCACCAGTTGGGACAAATGGTCCGCCACCACGTTCTCTACTCCCTTCTTGTCTTTATAAGATTGAACTCTTGGAGTAGGAGGATCCACCTAATAAGTCTTGGTTTGACATCCTACTTAGATAACAAATACTTCAAAGTAGAGTGATCAGTGTAAACCACTATCGGTGAACCAATGATGTAAGAACATAATTTGTTTAATGCAAATACTATCGCTAGTAGCTCCTTTTCTGTGGTAGTGTAATTCATTTGAGCCTCATTGAGCATTTTTCTAGCGTAGTATATTACATAAGGCCTAATATCCTCCCTTTGATCTAGCATTGCACTGACAACATAATCACTCGTGTCATACATAAGCTTAAAAGGTAAATCCCACTTGGGTGGTCGCATAATCGGAGGTATGACAAGCATTTTTTTGAGTTTTATAAACAATGCCTCACAATCATCCGACCACACAAATGGGATATCTTTAGATAATAAAGTGGTCAAAGGTTGGGCCAATGCGCTAAATTTTTTTATGAATTGACGATAAAAACTTGCATGGCCCAAAAATGACCCGATATCCTTCACGACTCTTGGCGTAGGAAGGTTGGAGATGGCCTCCACCTTTGATTTGTTCACTTCTATTCCCTTCACTGAAACAATGTACCCAAGAACAATCCCTTGTGTCACCATAAAGTGACACTTCTCCTAATTCAAGACTAAACGTTTCTCTTCACACCTTTCCAACACTTTTTCCAAATTTTCTAAGCAGCCATTGGAGGAATCCCCAAAGACTAAGAAGTCATCCACAAACACCTCAACAATCTTCTCCATCATATCACTAAATATTCCCATCATGCAACGTTGAAAGGTTCCAAGGGCATTACATAGCCCAAAAGGCATACGACGGTAAGCAAAGGTACCGTAGGGACAAGTGAAGGTGGTTTTGTCTTGGTCTTCCAATTCAATCTCAATTTGATTATAGCCAGAATATCCATCTTAGAAGCAATAGAATAGATTCCATGCTACTCATTCTAACACTTGGTCAAGGAATGACATTAAGAAGTGGTCTTTCCTTGTGCATAAGTTAAGCTTACGGTAATCAATGCACACTCTCCTTCCAGTGATTGCCCTTGTTGGAATAAGCTCATTATCCTCATTTGCAACCACCATGACCCCTGACTTCTTGGGTACTACTTGCATGGGGCTAACCCACTTACTATGAGCAATCAAAAAAATGATGCCCACGTTAAGTAGTTTCAACACTTCGTCCCACACCACCTCCTTCATGATGGGGTTCAACCTTCTTTGTGGTTGTCAGGATGGTTTGACGTCCTCCTCAAGATAAATGCGGTTTGCACAAATGAGGGGGCTTATTCCTTTTATGTCAGCAATTGTCTAGCCAATAGCCCCATTGTGTTTTCTTAACACTTCCAATAGGTCTTCTTCTTGTTTGATCTCCAAGGTTGAGCTAATCACTATAAGAAAAGTCTCATCTTCTCCGAGATATGCATACTTCAAATGGGTTGGCAGTGGCTTCAATTCCAAAACGGGCTTTTTCTCTTTTGACAGAAAAATCTTCTTGTCATATATTGGGAGCTTCTCAAATGTAGGAGTCCATCTCTCTACCCCTTTCACTTCCAATTCCTTTGGCCCATCAATCTCCTCCATATCAACAAATCCCTCCTCTTCCAACTTGAAAGTGCTCATTAACTCCAAGTGTTCCTCTACCAAAGTATCAATCCGATTAACCTCAAGTACCTCCTTATCATTACCTGGTTGTTTGTTCAAATTGAACATGTTGAAATCCATAGTCAGGCTCCCAAAAGTAAGTTTTATGAGACCATTCCTGCAATTAATAATAGCATTAGATGTAGCAAGAAAAGGTCTACCAAGTATAACAGAGATTTGGGAGCAAGGGTTAGCAACGGGGTGAGTTCAAGTACAATAAAATTAACAGGAAAATAAAAGTTATCCACTTGAACCAAAACATCCTCAACCACTCCCTTTGGTGTTTGAATGCTTCGATCAGCCAACTGAAAAGTGATTGAGGTTGGCTTCAACTCTTCAAGTTGGAGTTGCTTGCACACCGAGTAAGGTATGAGATTGACACTAGCCCCCAAGTCAAGCAATGCTTGCTCTACCTAGCAATTTTGTATTGTGATGGCAATGGTAAGGCAGTCGGGGTCTTTAAACTTTGGTGGGGTGTTTGTCTTCAAGATTGAGCTCACTTGCTCGGTGAAGAATGCCTTCTTATGGTCATTGAGTTTCCTTTTCACTGTGCACAAATCCTTTAAGATCTTTGCACTAGAGGGAATTTGCTTAATGGCATCAAGGAGTGGAATGTTGATTTTCACCTGCTTGAACATTTCAATTATATCAAAATAATTAGCCACCTTGACGGGTGGCTTCAAATGACTAGGAAAGGGAGGAGGAACAAGCACACTATTATCAATCAATTTTTCTTACTCACCTACCTCATTACTCACCTCACCCCCTCGGTGTCACATTTGGTCTCTTCTTCATTTGGCAATGTGGTTTTGGGTGAGACCTTTGGCACGACGGTCTTTCTAATTTGTTTTCCACTTCGAATAGTGGTGATTGCCTCGAGTTTCTCAGAACTCTCTTTGGCGGGCTCAAACAAGTCAATCACATGTTGGCCCTTAGGGTTCTCTTGGGGTTGAACAGGGAATTTCCCTTTCTCTTGTTGTGATAACCCTATGGCATTGGTAATTTTTGTGAGTTGAGCTAAAATGTTGTTGTTAAAACTGGTTTGGCTTTGGATGAAATTGTAGAGCATATCTTCCAAGTTCCTCTTATGGGGAGGTTGATAGGTGGGAGGATTGGATGGTCCTTGATGAGAAAAGATTTGTGGAGGTGGACTTGGTGTAAAATTCTGTGGTGGTGAGTTTGACGAATACCCTTATAGATTAGTTAGGGGATATTGAGAGCTAGACACTTGCCCTTGGCCTTGGTATTGATTTTGGCATTGACCTTGCTTAGGAGACACGAGAGGTGTGTATATATTTGAACCATGAGGAGTGGGGTTCTCATTTCTCCAACTAAAATTAGGGTGATTTCTCCAACCTGGATTGTAAGTATTTGAATGTGGAGAGAATGATTGCCTCGTTTGGTTAAAGCCATTGACTTGCTTGTGATACACTTTCTTAAGTGCCGAAATGTTGGGGCACTCCGATATGTAATGCTCCACACTCTTACAAATTGAGCAAGCCTTCTTGGTCCATGACACATTAGACACTTCGTGTCTCCTATTGACTTCAAGACTCTCAAATTTCCTTGACAATTTAGCAAATTTTGAAAGCAAGTCTTCCCAATATCTCAAGTCTTATATCCCTCCTCCTTGTGGCTGACTAATACCCGAGGACGTCCTAGGTACGTCGTTGGGATCCCTAATGTCCCAAGATTGTGCATTTTGGGCAAATGTACTAAAGTAGTCAAGTGCCTCATCGGGGTCTTTGTTCAAGAACTCGCCATTACACATCATGTCAATGAATTGTCTATAGGTTGATGTGATTCCTTCATAGAAGAAACTTACCAATTGCCATGATTCAAATCCATGGAGTGCTATGGATTGTAGCAACTACTTGTAACAATCCCAACATTGATAGAATTGCTCATTGGGCTTTTCAGAAAAGTTTTGAATTTCCTTTTTTAAAGCAGTGGTTTTATCAACCAGAATTTTTTTTTTCAAAAATTTAGAAAGCATTTGAGCCCAAGAGGTAATGGATCGAGGTCGCAAGGAATTCAACCATGATTTGGCTTTATCTCTGAGGGAGAAAAGAAACAATTTCAATCAAGCTATGTCCTCCATA
>CAUOFW020009525.1:3900-45105 GCA_963454935.2 Ilex paraguariensis | reverse complement strand
TTATTTGTAGGGGGTGAGCACGAAGCTCTGTAGCAAAATCCTCTCAACTCAAACAAGGTTTGAAAAACATAGCAAACGGTCGGTCTCATTTCACAACTAACATATATATAGGTTTGGAATGAAAACAGTGACATTTTAAAAGAGATCTCAAGTTTAAACAATAGCAATAATCAGTTAAAAGAATAAAGTGAGTTTAGCATCGATAAACAAAATTCTAATTTAAGCTATTTAAGAAGGGCTTCTCCCTAAGCATTGTCCCATACCAATGCGTCGGCAAGAACGACCCAACTCCCGATTTCATATATTTTTGGTTCATCCCCGTACCATGTATGTTGATTGCTTCTCGTGAATCTACCTAACGATCATGCCTAGTCCACCAATTCCAACCAACAATCACAAATCTCTTTAGGAAGGGCGTGTACCGTCTCCTACCGCATTGACGAAATCCTCCCATGGTGTCTAGTATACTAACCCTTTTCCTCGGTGTATATGTGAACAATAGTGATCGCGAGCACAACAACGATCCACTACGAGCATTAGGCAACCATCCCACCCCCCATTGGGATAGACTAACCTCTAACACTCAACGGCATCTCTCAAAGGTAATCCAAGTCCATCACAACAACCACACAATGAGGAAATCAAGAATATTCACAATTCTAAACAATTTCCCAAATATAGTAAAATCCCCAATTTTGTTTTCACATTTGTCATATNGTGGTCAATGTTTTCTTATAAATGGACCCGGTGTGGTCAACATTTGTATATGGGACATCGGATGGGTCATGTGATGGTACGGTGCACAGGTTGTGTTTTGGGTATAGTTTTCCCGTACAATAGAGACTCTGCCCGATTTTGTTAAATTATGAATCCCGGTAAATGGGACACAACGTTGTGGTATCAAGTTATACGATATCCATCGGCATTTTGCGGGTTGATGGGCGATCAACGGGACCCCCGAATTTTGGGGTGTCACACCTCGCCTTCTTCCGTTGCTCAACATGGTCTCCACTAGACCCTTCCCTGCTCCTCGTGCAGGTACTGATACCACTGTTGCCACACCCCCACCCCGGATCACATAGGGTGGGCGACGGATTGGCCACCAAGGCCTTAACCAACCAACCTTGTGCATAATAAATACAAAATACAACAGAAGATAAATAATAAAGTGATCAATTCAACTGACCTAATGAATACCAGAGTAATAAACTAAATACCACCAACATCATTACTAAATCCATGTAAAACAATAATTAAACCGTAAGGTTCACTACTCTAAACAACAGTAATATTGTTCGCAAAACAATTAAACATTTGTCTCAAAATTATAAAAGACTTTTATTCCTGAAGACCTTTATTAAAATAAATCTTCAAATTCTCTAATCACTTGTCTATCTGTAGACTTACTCCTCACCCTGATCCTCACTTGAAAAATGTTAAATGTTTGGATGAGCACAAAGGCCTGTGAATAGCAAACACCTCTAATGAGGTGTGAAAATAAATCCCACATTTTATATACAAAAATAAACTTTGTTACATACATAAGTACAACAAATTGTACCCAAATCCCCTCCCACATAATCATGTAAACAAAATGAGTTCATGACCACAAATAACTTCATAAATATAACTCAAACACCCACTCATTTTAACCCAAAGCACTCACACACACATTCAGTCCCAAATACATTTGTCAAATCATGTTTGTTACCACTAGCCTGATAATTGGCTCCATCTCTTGTCATCAGTAGCCTGATGACTGACTCCGTCTCTTGTTACCATTAGCTTGGTAACTAGCCCCGTCTCTTGTCATCACTAGCCTGATGACTGACCCATATGTGCACATCTCTATACCAACCATGCCGGTATATAATCTCGTTACCACTCAGACCTGGTAACCCAGTCCCCGTTCTATAAACATGATTTTCACGCACACCAAAACTGTAGTTTTAGTCCCAACGCACACAAAATTTTTATTTCATCACCAAAGCAATGAAATAAAATCTTCCCACAAGTTTTCCAAAATTCACATGTATAACAATTCAAAATTTCAAACATATAATTGCAATCCCAAACATCAACACATATATCGTATGTATGAAAAATCCACACACACGTACCCACACATTTAATATAGAAAATTCTCCCAAAAGAAGTAGTAACTACTCACCTTGATTCTCAAAATCCAATTCAAAGTCCTCTTTCTCAACCTCAATGCAATCACCACCTAATCCAAAATAACATATAATAATCAATCTCTATTCCTAACTTCGTCGTTTCGCGATTCTATATTTAATTTTTATATTTTTTACCCATTGATATATACTTAATATATCTTTTAAATATAAATATCATTTCTAATATGAGGTAGTAGGTTATGGAAGTATTCTGGGCTGTTTAGAAAAAATTTCTAAAGTTTTGTGGTCAAATCATAATATTTGAAACTTTTGACGTCAAAGTATAATTTCTTTGAAAAACGAATTTTTCTATCTTTGGGACTACCATAATTTTTCCAGAATTCTATTCTTACAACTTACCAAGTAAAACAGTGGTTAAAATTAAGTTTAGAAGAATATAGGGGTCCAAGTAAAACTCTTTGAAACTAAAGGGGAGCTTTTCATAATTTCACACTTTTTCACTATCTTCTTCCTATGGGAACTCTAAGACCACTAACCCTTTCCCCCCCCTTTTTTTTTTCCTTTTGACACATTGATTAAATTCTTTAAATAGCTTCAAGACCAATCAATCTTAAATTAAGTCTAAAAACACCTACATTAGCAACCTTCAATAAAACTTATTTACATATTCATCAATATATATATATATATATATATATTCATTATGACTATTTATAATAAACCTAATACCATGTAATTGAATAGAATATAAAACCCATAAATTAAATAATAAATTCATACCTTGGATGGATTCCAATCCCTTTCTTTTTTTTCCTCCTCCTTTCTCTCTCTCTCTCTCTCTCTCTCTCTATCTATATATATGTATGTATGTATGTATATATATATATATATGCCTATTTCTCTTCTAAGCCCTTGCTGCCTTTCTTTCTTTCTTCTTTAAATCACTTCCTTCTTTCTCTTCCTTTTTCTTTACTTGAAACCCTTGCCTTTCCCTCCTTTCTCTTATTCTAATGTGTTTGTAAATATTACTATGGAAAGAGAATATACATATCTATATATTAGTAGACGTCTAGGACAACAAGGGAACTCATTTAAATATAAAGTGTAGGAGCCAACTATTCTTGATAACACTAAAGTCCCCTTAGCAATAAAGAATTAGTGTACAAACAATTCTAAAATTCTAAAACTCTATCCAATTATGTAAAACCCGGGAAAATTTGAACTTTTTCGAAAAAGAGCAAAATAATAATTAGCCACTAATATGCGGGTTTAAAATGCATATTTCTATAAAGCTTGGATAGAGCAACGGACTTCACCGTTGGATTTGGATCGCGAAATTGAGCTGTCACGTCAATTTTTGTCAAATTTTGAGAGAGTCAGATTTTACACGTTTTACTAGACAACTAGGTGACGAATGAACTTTTAAACGTCCCCAAAAATAGAAATTATAAAATTTCTTTATAATTGAATAAAAGTTCAAATAAAATTTATTTGAACTGAAATCGAAATTTAATGAAATCGTTTCGGATTAAAAACGGACCCGGAAGTGATAAACGTGCGGGGGCAATGTGGACCGCACAATTACAAGTATAAATAGGAGTGAAATATCAGAATTTTAGATATTTTTCTCACCCACTATTCAGCACACTCACATGTTGGAAGAGAAGAGAAGGGAGAAAAGAGGAAAAAACCAAAACTTCAAGCTTTCTCCTTCGATCCAAGAAGTTTCGTTGGTTGAAATTGGTTGGAGCAAGAATTAAAGTTGGACTACGCGACGAGGGCTACGCGTACATATCAAGAATGAAGAGTTTTACCGAAGATCCAAGAGGAGGATTTTGGAAAATCAAGGTTTTTGGGACTAGAAGGGTGTTTGAGGCTTCTACTCTTCTATTTATGCTCCAAGAGGTAGGATTTCTCCTACTTGGGTTCATTTTCTTACCTAAGGTGTATTATGAATGGGGTAAGGGTTTGGTATAACCAAAGTCACTTGACTAGGGTTAAGGAATAGAGGAAATGGTTATGGAATTGGCCTAGACCAAATCCCAGCAAAGTTTGGTATTGGGGAAGTACTCGTGCAATCCCTTAAAACTTGATATCTTGAGCATGATATATGTTTTATAGTGCTTGTACATGAAGTGTGTTGTTAACATGCTTATAAAATGTGTTGGAAGGAAATGTTAATATATGCTAATTGATGTGTTAACATTGTGACAATTTATGGTAATTATATGCTTTCAATGAAATTGCCATGACATATCTGAGATATGTGGCTGAATGGCTCATGTGGCATTCTTTATATATGAGTATGGCATTGATTACACAATGGTTAATTACATTGCACATTGCATGGGGAAAATGCATCACCTTCATGGGCTTAGACATGAGTGTGGGTGTGTGCATGAATTAATCAATACCATTCTTGGTGATTGATATATGGACTCGGTGATGTTGGATCAAATATTCCATGGAGTTACATGTTGCATGAGAAAAACTTGTGTCGGGTGTAGCAAGAAGGGGTAGACACTCTCTCGGGTGAGAAACCCAGCTACTCGGTTCATACACTTCCCTGTGGTGAAATTCCAGAAAAGTGTAATGGCGTACGGAGCCAGTCGGTGTGATTCTGGAATCTGATACCCAACAAAGACGCATAATTTTGTAATACAAAGATTTCATTTGATTGGAAACATCCATGAATGAAGTGGTTTTATAAATATATAGTTGGTGTTTTAAAAATGATCATTGGATGTATTTCATCAATGATAAAGGTTTTACACTTGCATTGCATAGTGTGGTAAGAACCGATGAGGGCTCGGCTTGATGTGCGTGAGTGAGTCTCATCTCATTGATGGCATGACATGATAGATTCTAACATGAATTGCATATTCTTGCATTAGAATGGATATTGGTTGTGTGTTGTTGCACGTATGCATTCATATACACTTAGGTGGGAAGTAGCTTCTGTAGGAAATATTCTACTGGACGTTGGTTCACCCTATACGGGAACACATTTCAGGTATGTGGCATATTCTAGTGGATGACACACATTCGGGACCTCGAGAATGAAGAAAAGCCGATTTATGGCTTTTGAAAATAAGTTTTGTATAAAAACTTAGGTTTAATTCCATTTTGACATGCAAATGTATGTAATGGATTGTAATGGACTTGGATGAATCATATATAATGTAGAAAATATCTTTATACATGTTTGGGATGAATTTAGAAAGGTTTGGACTGGATTGAAAATCGAAAACAAATGAAACAAGAAAAAATGGGCTCAGCGTACTGGTACGCGTACCGGTACGGTGAGGTCCAGTGAGCCATGCGTATCGGTATACTTTGGCAGATTTTGATTTTTTTTTTTATTTTTCTTACATGGTCTTGGGCTATGCATCCTTTAGCTCCAATGATACTAATGGACCTTAAATGAGATATATTGGGGTACATAGAACCTCAATAGGATTAAATGACTAATGAAGCACGGGTGTTACGTATGAGTTTGAAATTCCGGTAATGAGATAATATTAGCATGATGTTGGATCCAACGGCATTCACGGGCATTTCCGCAGATTGACGGATGGTCAATGGGACCCCGGGTTTTAGGGGTGTCACAAACTAAGTCTCTATAATTATTTGATATTTTCCCTTACACCAAAAACTAAATTATCTTCATTGATTTCCAAATCATATCCACAAGCTCATAAGGATAGACCCTAAGCCCAATAAAAGTCTACAACTTCTCAAATTCAACTTATTCACTTTTATTTTTATTATTAATATTGTTGTTTCATTTTTTTTTCCTGGGTATTACACCTTACACATTTACATGCCTCCTACACCCTAGCTGAAGACTTTGGAGGCAATGACATTAATGGGGATGGGAGAGAAGGGGGCAGCCATAAGGGGTGTAGGCTAAGCTTGTCCTAGCCTGTCCAAAGCCATCCACTCACTTTCTATTGATGGGAGGCCTGCACACACATGCTAGAGGACCCTATGAACGAAAATGCAAGGCTTCTTCACCAAATATTTAGCATTCCACAAGATTTGGAGGGGTGGCTACCCAAGGTAGCTAGAGCTTTAAGTTGGGTAATCCAAGGGAGAACCCCTTTTGGGTATGCCAAATCAACTCACTTTCTTTCCTCCTCTCAGAGTACGATGGTTCGGTTTGACTAGGTTGAGAGTGGATGCGATTGTGAGTGTTTGATATCCCGTAGGCCTGGTCATCAGTTATGCTTGGATCCTCACCTCTATCTTGCCCCTAGCTTCCCATGAATCAATCGTTCATTTAAGCTATATTCGAGAAAGGCTTCAAGTTGATTTGGGATTCCCATTGGAATGACCCTTCAGATTAGCCAACACTTGCTTTCCATTTCATTTTCATCAAGAACAAATTCACCAAAACACAAAACTACAAGATTTTAAACTTTTCCATTTTTACAAAAATCACCTTCACACAATTCCCTTCCTTCCTTGAGGAGACGAACTTGGAATACTTTTCCAAACACGACACTCAAAAGACTCCTTGCGCATGGGGAGCACTTTTGTTCACACACACACATTTTGTACATTTCATTCCACCATTATTCTGTTTTCTTTTGTTTGCAAGGAACCTGAGTGAGAGTGACACTCACCCATTTACATAAGCCATATACGCATTAAGGGTTCATGTTAGGATATTAGGGAATACAACGAAAACCATTAAGCAGCCACCATGGTGACTCCCGATTTCTTGGGTACTACTTACTTGGGGCTAACCCACATACTATCGACAATCAAAAAAATGATGTCCACATCAAGTTTCTTTAGTACCTCATCTCTCACTACATCCTTCATGATTGAGTTCAACCTTCTTTGTGGTTGTCGAGACGATTTGGAGTCTTCCTTAAGGTAGATGCGGTGTGTATAAATGAGGGGCCTTATCCCCTTGATGTCGGCAATTATCCACTCAATTGCTCCCTTATGCCTCCTCAACACTTTTAAGAGCTCCTCTTCTTGCTTTGTCTTCAAGGTTGAGCTAATCACCACCAAAAATGTCATGTCATCCCCAAGGTATGCATATATGAGATGGGATGGTATTGGCTTCAACTCCAAGATGGGTTTTTGCTCAGTTAATGGTAAAATCTTATTGTCTTGATATGAAAGTTGATTAACCTTAATTAATATATAAATTAGAATAGTTAATAAAGTGAAATTAGTGTGATAAAATAACCAAAAACTATTAATCAGAGGCAATTAGGGTTTGTGCGGTAAATAGGGTTTTATGTTTGTTATGTTTAAAATATTTAGGTTTGATGTTGAATTACAAGAGAATGCAAGGAACAATGTATAAAAGCTTGGGAAAATCTAGCAAGATGCCACCGTCTAGACGGTGGTGATGGCGTCTGGACGGTGGTCCAAAGGCGGCTAAAGATTGATCTGCCACCTCCTGATTTCCTTGCCTATAAATATGCATGCCCTCTTCATTCTTCAGGAGGCCAGATCCAAGGGGTCTTCAGAGATGAATCCAAGAGAGAGAAAAAGGAGGAAAGGGAAAAGAAAAAGAGAAATAAAAACTTGCAACTCGATCCGGTCTGTCATACACTTCTGTCCAAACTCTGTACTTTTACATTTATGTTATATCTTTCTATTCGGATAGTTAAACTGTCATCACCTTTTTGTCATAACTGATAATAAAGGCGATTGAGTTTTAGTTGTTCCTTGTGAAAGATGTTTTAGGGTTTATATTTTAATTTCAGTTGTAATGAAAACTACCCGCACTCTTTGCTTGTCTGTAGCAATAGGGTGTGATTAGTTTCTTATGTCCTCCAGTGAGAGGTAAAATATGTATAACACTGGTTAAATTCTGGAGATGCTGATGTTTTTTATATTTATATGTCTATATATTATATGCTTCATGTATGATACAGTGATGTACATAAATTCGGTGTTGTGCTTGGAATTATGTCATTAGTGCATCATCAACCTGCCGGTTAAACAACCACGGTATTCCTATCGGTATGGTTTATCCTCCATCGGAACGCTAAGGATGTTAATTGACGCATGATACAAAACCTAAGTGATCCTCATGAATGGCTTGTCCTTCTAGATTACTTATATCATTTAATTGGTATAAATGATAATATTATCAGTCTAACAACCATAGTATTCCTATCAGCATGGTTTATCCTCCACCACAATGCTGAGGATGTTTAACTAGTATATGTATCACAAATAGAGTCAAATGAATAATTCAAGTATTCCTCATGAATGACTTGTCCTTTTGGTTTGCTTGGATTAGTCAATTGGCATATCTATAACCAGCTAATATAAGAAGTTGTTGTGTTATGACTAATACCACCAGTTAACCTAAGAAGTGGTTGTGTTATGGTTTATTATGTATGCACTTACTATTATGAAGAAAAATGAATAATTCAAGTATTCCTCATGAATGACTTGTCCTTCTGCTTTGCTTGGATTAATCAATTGTCATGGATACCACCAGCTGACCTAAGAAGTTGTTGTGTGATGGTTTATATACATCAGACCTACCAGTTGACTTGCTAGTAACATGGAAGTTGATTGTTGTAAGGTTGCATTTCTAGTATTTAACCAATATAACGCATATGAGATCCTTGAACTGAAGGATACTTTTTATTATTGTTTAAATCTATCTGCAACATAATTAAACTAGTTATCAATCTAAGCTCACATCATAAACTATCACATGTTGTCCTATCTAAGATAAACAACTTTACTATTTTTTATTTTATTTCCTAATTAGACACACGCTTCATGGGATCGATACTTAGACTTAAAACCGAAAAAACTACAATTTGACCACTTATACTTGGGGGGTATAATATTAATCCAATCACGTAAAAAGTGCGAATCAAGTTTTTGGCACCGTTGCCGGGGAGTTACGGTAATTTGAAATTAAATAAGATACAAAAGTTGTTTTGTTGTATTATATGTATATAAAGTGTGTTTTCTTTTTATGTTTATGTCTGTTCATTCATCCGTAGGATTTGTAAATCAATCATTCCTTTGTCTTTATCATCTTCATCTACACCAGAATCATTTGAATTAAGTATGGCTAGAAACGTACCTAGGGAAGAACAACCTAGAGAACAAGAAGTAGTTTAAAATATTCGACCATTAAGAGAATATCTACACCCTACATGAACTAATGTCCCATCATGTTTTGCTTTTCCAAAAGATGCTCCAAATCTTAATATTAAGCTAGGAACAATACAATTATTACCACAGTTCCATGATCTAGAAACTTAAAACCCTTATGTTCATGTGAAAGAATTTGAAGAAGTCTGCGAAACATTGCAAGATAATTCTGAAATGGTTAGGCTAAAACTATTTCCTTTTTCTTCAAAAGATAAAGCAAAACAATGGCTTAGTTCTTTAAGAGCTAATTCAATCACAAACTGGCAAGCTTTACAAGCTGAATTCTTTAAAAAGATTTTTCCTGTACATCGTAGCAATACATTAAGACGTTAAATAATGAATTTTTCTGTAAAAGAAGGTGAAAATTTTTATCAATGTTGGAAAAGATTTAAAGATCTTCTCCAAGCTTGTCTACATCATGCATTTGAAAATTGGACCTTAGTTGGCTTTTTCTATGACGCTCTTCCACCTGCAATGCGACAATTTGTTGAAATGATGGCATAGGGGGAATTCATGAGTAAAAATCCTAAAGAAGCATTTCAATTTTTTGATACTATTTCTGAGAGTTCCCAAATGTGGGACTCAATTTCTTCAAATATAGTGAAAATAAAGCCATCTACATCCGAAAGGGGAAAATATGTGTTAAAAGAAGATGATGATTGAAGAGCAAAAGTGGCAAGTTTATCTCAAAAACTAGAAGCTTTAGTGATGAAAAAATAAAACTAGTATCTGTTTTATCTACGACTGATCAAATATGTGAAATTTATGCATTGTTAGGACATCCTGCAGGAGAGTGTCCAACTATACCTGCATTTAAAGAAGTGTTAATTGAACAATCTAATGTTGTACTAACTTATAATAATAAGCCTTATCTGAATCTATATTCTGAAACTTACAACCCAGGATGGAGAAATCATCCAAATTTTAGTTGGAGAAATACACTAGCTACAAATCAAACACAAGGTCCACCACAACAACAGAATCAATAGCAATACCAACCATATCATCCCCCACAAAGAAGAACTCTGGAAGATACTATGAATCAATTTATTCAAAGTCAAATGAATTTTAACACTCAAACAACTCAAGCTTTGAATGATTTTAAAGTTCAAACTTCTCAGAGTATTGAAGATAGTAAGAATCATCTAGCTAAGTTGACTCAGTCTCTCAGTATGCCAGAAAAGGGAAAATTTCCATCTTAGCTAAAACTGCCACAAAGTCAACCTATCTCTATGTCATCTGAACCTTCCCCAAGTCAAGTACAAGCAATCACAACGTTAAGAAATGACAAGGTAATTGATAAAAATATTAAACCTAAAATTTTAAAAAAAAATGCACAAGTCAATTCCTGTTAATGAACCACTTGAGACTAAACCTTCAATTGAAAAACAACTAGAAATACAAAATGAAAAAGATCAACCATGTCCTATTCCGTTACCTTTTTCTCAAAGAGTTAGGAAATCTACATCTGAAAAAGATCAATTTGAAATTTTTGAGTTGTTCAAACAAGTCAAAATTAAAATTCCTTTGGTAGATGCAATTAAACGAGTTCTAGCTTATGCTAAGTTTTTAAAAGATCTTTGCACAATAAAAAGAAGAACAAACGTACCAAAGAAAGCATTCCTAACTGAACAAGTCAGTAATATAATCCAGCAAAATACTCTTCTTAAGTACCAAGATCCAAGACGTCCAACAATCTCATGCGTTATTGGAGCCAGCTGTAATTTAATGTCATATTCAATGTATACACAATTAGGATTAAGTGAGCTAAAATCTACCAATGTCACACTTCAATTAGCAGACCGATCAATAAAAACTCCACGAGGAATTATGGAAGTTGTTATTATACAAGTTGATCAATTCTACTTTTTAGCAGATTTTATCATTATAGATACTCAACCAATTTTTCATGCATCTGCATATATCCCAGTTATTCTAGGTCGACCATTCCTAGCTACATCAAATGCTTTGATTAATTGTAGAAATTGAATCATGAAACTTTCATTTGGAAATATGACATTGGAATTAAATGTTTTTAACAGTGCTAAACAACCTGGAGAAGAAGATGAAGTGCATGAAATATATTGTGTTGAGACATTAACCCAAAAGTATTTTGAAAAGGTTTTTTTGAAAAAAGATTTATACACAGTAAAATCTATATCTGAGAATGAATTAGAAAATCTAGAAAATCCAAAATGTGAAAATCTATTGCCTAAATCTGTAGAATCCAAGGTCAAGATCTTTAAACTAGATTTAAAATCACTTCCAGCCAATCTAAAATATGTTTTTCTCGAAAAAATTAAAATTCATCCTGTAATCATATCATCAAATTTATTTGAAAGTCAAGAAAAAGAATTAACAAAAGTATTGAAAACTCATCAAAGTGTTCCTAGATGGACAATAACTGATATAAATAGTATAACCCACTTCTATGTACTCATTGTATATATTTAGAAGAAAATGCTAAACCATCTCGTCAAATGTAAAGAAGATTAAATCCACACTTGAAAGAGGTAGTTTGCAATGAAGTACTTAAACTATTAGATGCAAATATTATCTATCCTATATCTGATAGTAAATGGGTTAGTCCTACACAAGTAGTTGCAAAGAAGTCTAGTGTTACTGTAAGACAAAATGAAGAAAATGAATTAGTCCCAATGTGTACAATCACAGGCTGGCGTGTATGTATTGACTATCTAAAGCTAAATTCGTGCACCAAAAAAGATCACTTTCCAATGCCTTTTCTTGATCAGGTCTTAGAAAGAATAGTTGGTCATGCATATTATTGTTTTCTTGATGGATATTCTGGGTATAATCAAATTGAAATTGCAATAGATCATCAAGAAAAAACTATATTTATATGTCCTTTTGGTATTTTTGCATATAAAAAATGTCTTTTGGATTATGTAAGGCTCCAGCTACCTTTCAACGTTGTATGCTAAGTATATTCAGTGATATGGTAGAACGATATCTAGAAATCTTTATGGACGATTTCTCAGTTTATGGGGATTTGTTTCATATATGTCTAGAAAATCTGAAAAAAAGTACTTATTCGATGTGAAGAATCAAACCTTGTTTTAAATTGGGAAAAATGTCATTTCATGGTTACACAAGGTATTGTTCTAGGCTATATAGTATCTAAAAGGGGAGTTGAAGTGGATAAATAAAAAATTGATCTAATAGCCAATCTGTGTTCACCAAAAACAGTAAAAGATATTCGCTCATTTTTAGGTCATGCAAGATTTTACAGAAGATTTATAAAAAATTTTAGTTTAATAGCCAAGATTATATGTCATATGTTATGTCAAGATATACTATTTGAATGGAATGAAGCATGTCAATTAGCTTTTGATAAATTAAAAAACATGCTTATTTCTGCACCTATCATGCAACCTCCTGACTGATCATTACCTTTTGAAATAATGTGTGATGCAACTGATCATACAGCTTTAAAATACCTACTTACTAAGAAAGATGCTAAACCACGTCTCCTACGTTGGATATTATTACTATAAGAAATTTATTTAATCATCAAAGATAAGAAAGGAGTAGAAAATGTGGTAGCTGATTACTTGTCGAGACTAAACTATGAAATAAAGGAAGAACCAACTCCGATTAGAGAAAATTTTCTAGACGAACAACTGTTAGCAATAACAGAATTACCAAGTTATGTAGATATAGTTAATTATATAGCTACTGGTACTATTCCCTCTAATTATACCTGGTCCGATAGAAATAAATTTCTAAGTGAAGTACGTAATTTTTTTTGGGAAGATCCTTATCTGTTTAAATATTGTAAAGATCAAATTATAAGGTGTTGTGTACCTAATCATGAAATAGGTTAGGTAATTTAGTTTTGTCACTCCAAAGATTCTGCAGTGTGGATTTATTGGCCAACTCTTTCTAAAGATTTTCATATCTTTTGTTTAAATTGTGACAGATGTCAAAGAATGAGAAATATTTCAAAAAGAAATATGATGTCTTTGAACCCGATTTTAATCTTTGAAATTTTTGATTGTTGGGACATCAATTTTATGGGTCCATTTCTCCCATCTTTTGGATATCTGTATATTTTGGTTGTAGTCGACTATTTCTCTAAGTGGATAGAGGCAATTCCATGTAAAAATTATGATCACAGAACAGTGATCAAGTTTTTGAAAGAAAATATTTGGTCCAAATTTGAAATTCCTCAGACAATTATAAGTGACGGTGGATTACATTTTTTGTAATAAATATTTTGAAAATCTTATGAAAAAATACTCAATTTCACATAAAATATCCACTCCATACCATCCACAGACAAGTGGACAAGCTGAATTAGTTAATAGAGAGATAAAATATATTTTAGAAAAAATAGTAAATTCAGATCGTAAAGATTGGTTCTTAAGGTTGACTGATGCGCTTTGGGCTTACCGTACTGCATATAAAACTATTTTAGGGATATCTCCTGATCGGTTAGTTTATGGAAAACCATGTCACTTGCTTGTGGAATTAGAACATCAAGCGTATTAGGCAATCAAAATGATGAATTTTGATATAGACAAAGCTGGAATAGCTCTTAAACTTCAAATAAATGAATTAAAGGAATTAAGAAATGAAGCTTATGAAAATACAAAAATTGCTAAATCAAGAACAAAAATGTTTCATGATAAAAATATCACGCGAAAATCTTTTGAACCATCTCAACAAGTGCTATTATATAATGCAAAGTTTTGTTTATTTCCTGGAAAATTAAGATCAAGATGGATAGGTCCCTGCATTTTCAAACAAGGTTTTGACTATTGAGAAATTGAAATTGAAAATCCATTAACTGAAAATATCTTTAAAGTCAATGGTCAAAGACTTAAACCATATTATGATGGGTTTATGCAAGAGGTAACTTCTATACAATTTTTTAATCATGTGTATAAGCTCTGAAAAGTAAATTATTGCTTAAGTCTCAATAAAATTACTAATGAATTGTAATTTGTTTGACAGAGTATCTCCTGAATACAACCAGATATCCCAATCGGTGAAATGACAACAAATTATTGGGCTTCCTTATCAATGTTAACTATCACTATTTTTACATTTCAGATAATGTTTAAATTATGTTGGGGAGGTAAGGATGTAACTTTAGTATTTATATTTAAATTATTTATTTTGTTTTAATATCAATGTTAATTTTGTCTTTGTGACTGACAGGCGTTAAAGAACCGAATAGAGAGTTTGAAAAAAAAATTTAATAATTTTTATATTTATGTACAATGGACGAAAAATTGTTTTGGTTAAGTTTAATTCTACTATGTCATCTTCCAAAAGATATCCATGCATTGATCATGCAAAAAGCTAGAAGTGTTAAAAATTTAGAAATTTTTGAAAGTCAATCAAGACCCCTATGCGGAAAAAGTACATTTGCAAAGAATCGACGAGCCGATTGTCTTGGTGGTTGTGTAAGATGTGGTTGTTTACAACATTTAAGACAATATAATCAGTGTGCAGAACCAATTTCAGGTTGAGCGTTAGATCGTCTCCAGTGGATTAGGTATGGGCAGAGTAAGTACTACCCGGAGACATCATCCTATTCTACCTCAATGTTAACAAAATACGTAAGAAATGGAGTTAACCGTGTCACTGGTAATATTTATCTAGACAGTTTTTGACTCTGAATCAGTATGATCAAAAGAATACATAATTTTGAAAGAATTGTACATAATTATAAATAAATGTACATATTTATAACTAAAAAATAAATTAGAAAACTCAGTAAATATGAAATAACAAATAAAATAAATAAAAAATCACCAATTTTTGTGACCAGAAAAAGAGTGGTTAGCAAAAAGTTTTTGTAGAATATAAAAAATAAAATGCAGGAATTTAAAATAAACAAGAAAAGAATACTCATAAAATTAGAAGAAAAACCTGCAGAAAAAGAAGCAAAACCGAAAGTTTGTACCATCCAGATTGTGGGCTAACCGTCTGGATGGTGGAGCTTGATATAAAAATTGTTCTCTATGTAAACCGATCATTTCTGCACTCCCTCAAACCAGAATTTCGAAATAACTGAATCTCCAAGGAAAAAAGCTCTCAAATGTGCAGTATTTCACCGTTTTTTGTCAAATTGTTTCTGATTATCTTCTTACCCATAACATTTTGAAGGTAACTACCGATTGAAATCAGTTGAAATGGAGCATTTGAGAAGAAATCAAGAAAAAATAGATTCAAGATGAAGAACGAGAGGATCTTCAAGTCGGGGACAAAGAGATCAACCCGAGCAACCTCAAGCACCTCCACAACAGCTAGGATCGGGAAATATCTTCAATGAGGTGATGTTTGAGAATTTTGAATAACAGGCCTGGTACGATGCTAATTTTCTGACTAAAACTATTATTTCTAAAAGGCCAGTTGTTTACGAAGATATTGAGAACATAGGTATACGTGAAATTCTTGCAACTAGAGGTTGGTGACATTATATTAGATTATCTATTTCTGCTTATGACTGTTTAGTTCGAGAATTCTATAGTAATGCTGAGATTATTGGGGAAAGACAATTGTGGGTATTCGTACGAGGTATTATTTTTCAAGTTANAATTCTATAGTAATGCTGAGATTATTGGGGAAAGACAATTGTGTGTATTCATACGAGGTTTTATTTTTCAAGTTACACCGGCTACTATAGCCGAATTGTTTCAACCCATGCAAAGTCCTGAAAACCCGCAATATCCGTACATCGAATTACCTGATTTAGATACCATAGGGAGAGAGGTGATGGGTAATCCAAAATTTGGTTGGGGTAGACCGAATAAATATATCAAGCAAGGAGACCTAACTGATAAATACCGTATTCTGAATTTGATCACAATACACAGTTTGTTACCACGTGCCCAAAAGAATCAAATCTACGCTGAGCAAGCTTATTTTTTATATGCATTTGGGATGGGGCATACCATTGATTTACTGAATTTAATCCTAAATCAAATGGTACTTGCTATGGGTAGAAATAAATCTTCACTCCCCTATGCTATACTAGTTTCTCACTTTTGCATGAACAAAGGTGTGATCATCGATCCAACATGGAAGACTGTAGACCATTTTGGCCCATTAGATAAAAATTCATCGAGAAAGTGTCATGGAGGACAACAAGAAGAACAACCAGAGGTACCCCCTCCACCACAAGAAGAGCCATTCCAAGGCTCTGAAGAATTCATTCCACCAGAACAACAGCAGTCACAAGAGGATCAACCATACATACCGATGGATGACAAAACTGACAGACAGATTCTGCTAGGATTAGAGACCATTGTCATCCATCTTGGTAACAATGTCACAGATATCCACAAACGCATTAAGGATTATGAAAAAAACCAAGCTGAAATCTTGAGGCTACTGAGAGAACGTTTGGTGGAGGCCCATCTACTTCCTAGAAAAAACTGGAGATTCTATCGAAAAACTTTGCTATCTTTCACTCAGCTTTTTAATTATGCATTTTTACTTATGCACTTGAAATTTAATTTATATTTTGCACTTGTTTTCTTTTGAACTTATTTGTTTTAAACTAGTTTGTTTTGAGCTAATGTGTGTTGAAGTGTGTTTTTATTAATTTTGAAACTCATGTTCTTAAGTTAGGAATTAATAACTCATATGATTCACAGCTAAATTAAATTTTTATTCTCATGCCTTGCAAGAATAATCTTAATTTGATCACACGGAATTTTCATATTTTAGTTGTGTACTATCTTAATATTTTTGTTTAAACTTTTTCTTAAAAGCACAATTAGATTTCTTTATTGTTAAAAGTCTTGTCNAGAATAATCTTAATTTGATCACACGGAATTTTCATATTTTAGTTGTGTACTATCTTAATATTTTTGTTTAAACTTTTTCTTAAAAGCACAATTAGATTTCTTTATTGTTAAAAGTCTTGTCAAATATTACACTCTTTGCATATATAGTGGAGATGTAAAACCTATTGCAGATTTTGAACCAATATTTCATGAAGGGATACTCTACATCTACTAAAATACAAATCTTTGATTCAGAGGTAAATTTTCCTTGAATAATCTCATTAACTTTGTTTTGATTAGCACTTATTAAATTGTATTATTAGCATTATCCTTAACATTCATGCATAAATTATACATATATGATTTATGGAAAATGATCTTAGGCCATGTTTGACTAATTATGAGCCTTGACCATTTATTTTACAAAATTATATCCTTAGTCAGCCATGATTGAGCTTAACAGAATACAAATTCTTTTTTTGAAACCCAAGAAACACCCGAACCAAATAAAAATATATTAAAACTACCTTGTTATCTAATTTTCTTGCACCCTCTTTTTAATCAACAGAATACGGAAAGGCAGAAAAAGAAGAAAGGTAGAAAAGAATAAAGAAAAATAAAAGAAAGATCCCAGTCAAAGAAATGAAATTTGTAAAAGAAAATATAAAAAAAAAAGAAAAAAGCCAAGAAAGTGAAAAATTGGAAAAATAGAAANCCCTCTTTTTAATCAACAGAATACTGAAAGGCAGAAAAAGAAGAAAGGTAGAAAAGAATAAAGAAAAATAAAAGAAAGATCCCAGTCAAAGAAATGAAATTTGTAAAAGAAAATAGAAAAAAAAAAGAAAAAAGCCAAGAAAGTGAAAAATTGGAAAAATAGAAAAATAGAAAGACACATGCAAAATCCTCGAAAAATGAGGTGTGCCACAATACTAAAAGATAGCATTTGAAATCCAATGACGTCATTTCATAAACCTTAAACTCATGGCCACATTACAACCGGAATAAAGTCCTTTTTGATTTCATNTTTGAAATCCAATGACGTCATTTCATAAACCTTAAACTCATGGCCACATTACAACCCGAATAAAGTCCTTTTTGATTTCATAAATCATATATTTGTATTAATCCTATCAATTCTAAAAAGAAAAATGTTAATAGTATATTTAATATAGTGTTAATGTTCTTTCATGAGATTATGTAAAATTCTAATTTTATTCGAAGAACTGCTCTTTTAATTAACTACATGTGAAATTATTTGCCTTGTTAATTATATTCCAATCACATGTAAATTGTGAGAATAGTCACTATAAGAAGTGTGTTCATTTTGCTGAGTGTATTCCCAGAAAGGATTGACATTAAAACTAACATGAAAGAGGGTAACATTTCTCAAGTGATTTTTGAAAATAAAGAAATCATTACACACACACACACAAGTTTTTATAAAAATATATAGATAATATTACAACTAACATGTGTTACTCTTACAGTGATCAGAGAAAGAACTATCTTGACAAGACAGACGAAATTTTAATTTAATTTTACTTGTGAAAAATATGAATTATTAAATTCCTAATTACTAAAGTTTATAGGTAGTTTCACTGGAAACCTTCACAAAACAAAACTCGTCCACTAGGAATCACCTAGGGGTTTAAAGGCTTGTTGCATCTGCTAAATGCAATAGTAAAAAATCTACGAAAATGATTTTACCTCTGTTTGTATTTTATTGTATTTTGTTAATAGTTTTTCTATTTTACTAGGGACTAGTAAAGTTTAAGTTGGGCAGTGTGATTAACCTTAATTAATAAATAAATTAGAATATTTAATAAAGTCGAATTAGTGTGATAAAATAACCAAAAACTATTAATTAGAGTCAATTAGGGATTGTGTGGTAATTAGGGTTTTATGTGTAATGTTTAAAATTTTCAAGGTTTAATGCTGAATTACAAGAGAGTGCAAGGAACAATGTATAAAAGCTTGAAACAACAAAGGCTAAAGTGTAATTTCAATAAAGGGATAGTCAGCATATATGCAAGTGGGAAAATCCAGCAAGATGCCACCGTCCGAACGGTGGTCCAAAGGCGGCTGAAGATTGATCTGTCACCTCTTCATTCTTCAGGAGGCCGGATCCAAGGGAGCTTTAGAGAAATACAAGAGAGAGAAAACGAAATAGAAAAGAAAAAGAGAAAGAAAAACTTGCAACTCGATCCAGTCCGTCATACACTTCAGTCCAAACTCTATACTTTAACATTTCTGTTACATCTTTCTATTCGGATAATTGAACTGCCATCACCTTTTTGTCATAACTGATAATAAAGGTGATTGTGTTTTAGTTGTTCCTTGTGAAAGACGTTTTAGAGTTTATATTTTAATTTCAGGTGTAATGAAAACTGCCCGCACTCCTTGCTTGTCTATAGCAATGGGGCGTGAGTAGTTACTTATATCCTCAGTGAGAAGCAAACATATGTATAATACTGGTTAAATTCTGGAGATGCTGATGTTTTATATATTTGTATATCTATATATTATATGCTTCATGCATGATACAGTGATGTACATAATTTCGGTGTTGTGCCTAGAATTATGTCATCAGTGCATCATCAACCTGCCGGTTAAACAACCACGAAATTTCTATCAATATGGTTTATCCTCCACCAGAACGCTAGGGATGTTAACTGATGCATGGTACAAAACTTGAATAATCCTCATGAATGGCTTGTTCTTCTGGATTATCAGGGTTCTTTAATTACTATATATATAACTATCAGACTAATGACCTAAGTGATCCTCATGAATGACTTGTCCTTGCGGATTACTCAGATCATTTAACTAGTATAAATGATAATATTATCAATCTAACAACCACGACATTCCTATCGGCATGGTTTATCCTCCACCGAAATTCTAAGGATGTTTAACTGGTATATGTATCACAGATAGAGCCAAATGAATAATTTAAGTATTTCTCATGAATGACTTGTCCTTTTGGTTTGCTTGGATTAGTCAATTGACATATCTATAATCATCTAACCTAANTACTCAGATCATTTAACTAGTATAAATGATAATATTATCAATCTAACAACCACGACATTCCTATCGGCATGGTTTATCCTCCACTGAAATTCTAAGGATGTTTAACTGGTATATGTATCACAGATAGAGCCAAATGAATAATTTAAGTATTTCTCATGAATGACTTGTCCTTATGGTTTGCTTGGATTAGTCAATTGACATATCTATAATCATCTAACCTAAGAAGTTGATGTGTTATGACTAATACCACTAGTTAACCTAAGAAGTGGTTATGTTATGGTTTATTATGTATGCACTTACTATTATGAAGACAAATGAATAATTCAAGTATTCCTCATGAATGACTTGTCCTTCTGGTTTGCTTGGATTAATCAATTGTCATAGATACCACCAGCTTACCTAGGAAGTTACTATGTGATGGTTTATATATCTCAGACCTACCAGTTGACTTGCCAGTAACATGGAAGTTGATTATTTCAAGGTAACATTTCTAGTATTTAACCAATATAACACANACAAATGAATAATTCAAGTATTCCTCATGAATGGCTTGTCCTTCTGGTTTGCTTGGATTAATCAATTGTCATAGATACCACCAGCTAACCTAAGAAGTTACTATGTGATGGTTTATATATCTCAGACCTACCAGTTGACTTGCCAGTAACATGGAAGTTGATTATTTCAAGATAACATTTCTAGTATTTAACCAATATAACACATATGAAATCCTTGAACTAAAGGATACTTTTTATTATTGTCTAAATCTATCTGCAACATAATTAAACTAGTTATCAATCTAAGCTCACATCACAAGCTATCACATGTTGTCCTATCTAAGATAAACAACTTTACTATTTTTCTTTTATTTCCTAATTACACTCACTCTTTGTGGGATTGATATTTGGACTTAAAACCGAGAAAACTACAATTTGACCACTTATACTTGGGTGTATAATATTAATCCGATCATGAAAAAAGTGTGAATCAGAAGCTTCTCAAATGTAGGGGTCCATTTTTTCTACCCCTTTCAAGCTTTCCAACTCCTCTTTTATAGTAACCTCCTCTATATCAACATTCTCATCCTCTCCCAACTTGAAGGTGCTCATTAGTTCCAAGTGTTCATCTGCCAAAGTGTTGGTCTGATTGATCCCATGTGCCTCTTCATCATCCCCCCGTTGTGNATAATATTAATCCGATCATGAAAAAAGTGTGAATCAGAAGCTTCTCAAATGTAGGGGTCCATTTTTTCTACCCCTTTCAAGCTTTCCAACTCCTCTTTTATAGTAACCTCCTCTATATCAACATTCTCATCCTCTCCCAACTTGAAGGTGCTCATTAGTTCCAAGTGTTCATCCGCCAAAGTGTTGGTCTAATTGATCTCATGTGCCTCTTCATCATCCCCCCGTTGTGTAGACAAGTTGAAAATATTGAGGTCCATAGTCATATTCCCAAATGCTAACTTCATAAGACCATTCTTGCAATTAATCATAGTATTAAATGTAGGAAGAAAAGTTCTACCAAGTATGATATAAATTTGAGAGCTAAGATTTGCAACCGGGTGAGTGTCAAGCACAATAAAATCAACAGGAAAGCAAAATTTATCAACTTGGACTAAAACTTCCTCAACTACTCCCCTTGGTGTCTTGACACTACGATCCCCCAACTGAAGAGTGATTGGAGTTGGCTTCTACTATTCAAGTTGGAGTTATTGATACAACAAGTACGGTAGGAGGTTGACACTTGCCCCCAAGTCAAGGAGAGCTTGCTCCACCCGATAATTCCTTATTATGATGGCAATGGTAGGGCATCNCCCTTGGTGTCTTGACACTACGATCCCCCAACTGAAGAGTGATTGGAGTTGGCTTCTACTATTCAAGTTGGAGTTATTGATACACCAAGTACGGTAGGAGGTTGACACTTGCCCCCAAGTCAAGGAGAGCTTGCTCCACCCGATAATTCCCTATTATGATGGCAATGGTAGGGCATCCGGAGTCCTTGAATTTTGGAGGGGGTATTGGTCCTCAAGATTGAGCTCACTTACTTGGTGATGAATGCCTTCTTGTGCACATTTTCCCTTCTCTTCACCGTACATAAATCCTTGAAAATCATGGCACAAGAAGGGATTTGTTTTATGGCATCAATGAGCAGAATGTTGATTTTCACCTTCTTGAATATTGNTTTGGAGGGGGTATTGGTCCTCAAGATTGAGCTCACTTACTTGGTGATGAATGCCTTCTTGTGCACATTTTCCCTTCTCTTCACCGTACATAAATCCTTTAAAATCATGGCACAAGAAGGGATTTGTTTTATGGCATCAAGGAGCAGAATGTTGATTTTCACCTTCTTGAATATTGCAATTATATCAGAATAGTTAGCCAACTTGACGGGTGGCTTCAAACAATTGGAAAAAGGGGGAGGAATGGGGGATGCATGAACTGGGGGTCATTATTTAACCCATTGAGCACCCGTCAACCCGCAAAATTGCCTGTGAGTGTCGCTTGATCCGACATCATGCTGTTATTATTCCATTACCTGAAATTTTAACTCACGTGTATTACTCTTGTTTCTTTAATCATTTAATCCGACCAAGGTCAAATATACCTCATTTAATGTCCATTTGTGTCATTGGAACCAAGGNCCGACATCATGCTGTTATTATTCCATTACCTGAAATTTTAACTCACGTGTATTACTCATGTTCCTTTAATCATTTAATCCGACCAAGGTCAAATATACCTCATTTAATGTCCATTTGTGTCATTGGAACCAAGGAAAACAAAGCCCAAAAGTATGATAAAATAATTTACAATTTTCAGATTTTAGGAGACAGTACTGGTATTGCGTACCGGTACGGTTTGCCTTTTGGACAAACAGTACCGGTACACAGTATTGGTACGCTTTTCCTTCTGGGCAGACTGTACCAGTACACTTTGTCTAGTTTTGCCCAATTCACCTGTTTCCAATTTTTAACCCATTCTAAAACCACCCTTTTTCATCCAAAACATACCAAATCATGTTTTTCACATATAATCTAATATATACAACGTCTAATACAACCCATTCCATACATTTACATGCCAAATGGGTTTTAACAAAAGTTTTTACAAAAACATGTTTTCAAAAGCCACAACTCGACTTTTCTTCATCGTTGATGCCCCGAATGAGTGCCATCCACTGGAGTGTAATCTGCACCTGAAATATTTTCCCATATAGGGTGAGCCATGCCCAGTAGAGTATTTCCTATAAAGGTTACTCCCTAACCTAAGTGCATATGTAATGTTCCCATGCAACAATTCACAACCAACAACATTCCAGACACACACACATCATTCAATTTTAGAATCTTAGCAATGCCATGCCATGAAGTGAGATGAGACTCAATCATGTAACTCAATTTGAATCCTTCCTAACTTTTTTTCCCCGTGTAATGCCATGGTTTTTAAAATCGGCTTCCAAGCCCCTGCCACTGATTTCACTCACCCAATGACTATTTGAAAATTTTTGGGTCTTTCATGGGGTGGGTATTTATGGACTTACACCAACGGTCACCCAACCGACACGAAATTTATGGACTTCCACCAACGGTTCCACGTACACCGACACACTTTATGGGCTATTATACTAGCGAAAGTGCATATCCGAATCACCGGGTCTCTCACCCGAGGGATAGTCTAGCCCTTCTTGCTAACCCCGACCCAATTCTTTTTCATGCAACCGTTCGACTCAGCCGGATATTCAATCCAACTTTTTTGAGCCTACCCATCATCCACCTATTTAGTGTTTGATATCAATCATGCACACACACACCCACACACATGGCTATGGATGCGATTTCCCCATGCAAATGCAATGTAATATTCCATTGCTACTTTTTATATCATGCCCATATGTAAAGAATATCATATGAGCAACTTTAAACACATATGTACATATCCCATGGTAATTCACATCTCATGCATACAATTACCAACTTTATCACAACGTTAATACATCAATAAGCATATATCAACATTTTGTTTTCCAACAATAATCACTAGCATGTTATTACATAATATAAGCCAATAAGACACTTCAATCCCCAAGGCATAATTTTAAACACATAGCTTGCCCACAATCACATTTTCATGGAATNAATACATCAATAAGCATATATCAACATTTTGTTTTTCAACAACAATCACTAGCATGATATTACATAATATAAGCCAATAACACACTTCAATCCCCATGGCTTAATTTAAACACATAGCATGCCCAGAATCACATTTCCATGTAATTACATAAGTAATTACCATATATCAATTCCAAGCTAGGAAGCTATTTGAACCCATTTATATATCCATTTTCATACCCATTTCATCAATTTCACAAAGCATAGGCACATGATATAGCATTTTATAAATCCACCCATTACATATAGACAACCTAGGTTGTAAATAAATCTAAGTAGGAATGAACCCTACCTCTTGGAGCGTAAAACAACGTTGGAAAGTCCCAAGAACCCGCTTCTAGCCCAAATCTTAAGCTTTCAAAAAATCTCGTACCTTGATCTTCGGTAAAACTTGTCCTTTTTGGTACGTAGGTGTAGCCCTTGACGAGGAGAGCAACTTTTCCTCTTGGTCCGAGTGAATTCGAGTACCGTGGAGTCGTAGATCGTAGAGAGAAGGTGGAGAACTTTCTCTATTTTCCTTTCTTCTTTATCGGCTAACGGCTAGACAAGAGAATGAGGCNGTGTAGCCCTTGACGAGGAGAGCAACTTTTCCTCTTGGTCCGAGTGAATCCGAGTACCGTGGAGTCGTAGATCGTAGAGAGAAGGTGGAGAGCTTTCTCTATTTTCCTTTCTTCTTTATCGGCTAACGGCTAGACAAGAGAATGAGGCAAAAAATCAGATTTTCCCCCTATTTATAGTCTTAGAATACTTGGCTCACAACACGCCACATGACCCTCTTTTTTTTCGGGTCCGTTTTTATCCCGAAACAACTAAATTTCGCTCCGGTTCAAGTTCAAATTAATTTTATTTTAATTTGACTTAAATTATTTTTTAAATTTTAAAATTTTATCAAAAATCTCGTTTTTTGGTCACCCAAGACTCGATCGTCCCGTAAAACGTAAAAAATCTGACTATCTCAGAATTCGATGAAATTTGACATGGTAGCTAGATTTTACTAGATGAATCCAACGGTGAGGTCCGTTTTATCATTTGAGATCTAGAAAATTTCATATTTTTAACCCGTACTATAGTGGCAAATTATCATTTTGCCCTTTTTATAAAAAATTTAAATTTACCCGAGTTTTACATTTTTGACCAATGGTTCAGATTCAAGTGGTTCATTAACAGGAATTTCCTTCCGTATTTTTTTTGAAATTTTAGGTTTAATAGTTTTGTCAATTATTTTACCGCTTCTTAGTGTTGTGATTGCTTGTACTTGACTTGAAGAGGCTTCAAATGACACAACATTAGTTTGATTCTAACTTCGTGGAGGTTTAGGTTGAGATGAAAAATTTTCTTTCTCTAGCATACTTAGAGACTGAGTTAACTTAGCTAGATGACTTTTAATATCTTCAATATTCTGAGAAGTTTGAACTTTAAAATCATTTAAAGCTTGAGTTGTTTGACTGTTAAAACTCATTTGACTTTGAATAAATTGATTTAAAGTATCTTCCAGAGTTCTTCTTTGTGAGGGTTGATATAGCTGATAACTTTGTTGATTTTGTGGTTGTGATGGACCTTGTATTTGATTTGTAGGTTGTGTATTTCTCTAATTGAAATTCGGATGATTTCTCCATCCTGAGTTGCAAGTTTCAGAATATGAATTCAAATAAGGCTTATTATTATAAGTTGGAATAGCACTAGATTGTTCAATTAACACTTCTTTAAATGCAGGTATAGTTGGACACTCTGCTGCAGGATGTCCTAACAACGCACAAATTTCACAGATTTGATTAGTAGTTGAGACAACAGATACTTACTAAATTTTTTTCATCTCTAAAGCTTCTATTTTTCGAGATAAACTTGTCATTTTTGGTCTTAAATCATCATCTTCTTTTAACACATGTTTTTCTTTTTCGAATTTAGATGACTTAGTTTCTATTATTTTTGAAGAAGTTGAGTCCCACATCTGGGAACTCTCATAAATAGTATCAAACAATTGAAATGCTTCTTCAGGATTTGTACTCATAAATTCTGCCTGCGCCATCATTTCAACAAATTATCGCATTGCAGGTGGAAGAGCATCATAGAAAAAACCAACAAAGGTCCAATTTTCAAATGCATGATGTGGACAGGCTTGGAGAAGATCTTTAAATCTTTCCCAACATTGATAAAAAGTTTCACATTTTTTTACAGAAAAATTTATTCTTTGACGTCTTAATGTATTTGTACGATGTACAAGAATTTTTTTTTTAAAGAACTCAGCTTGTAAAGCTTGCCAATTTGTGATTGAATTGACTCTTAAAGAGCTAAGCCATTGTTTTGTTTTATCTTTTAAAGAAAAAGGAAATAGTTTTAGTCGAACCATTTCAGAATTATCTTGTAATATTCCACAAACTTCTTCAAATTTTTTCATATGAACGTAAGGGTTTTAAGTTTCTAGACCATGGAACTATGCTAATAATTGTATTGTTCCTGGCTTAATATTAAGATTTAGAGCATCTATTGAAAAAGCAAAACATGATGGGACATTAGTTCTTGTAGGGTGTAGATATTATCTTAATGGTCGAATATTTTGNGACTTAATATTAAGATTTAGAGCATCTATTGAAAAAGCAAAATAGGATGGGACATTAGTTCTTGTAGGGTGTAGATATTATCTTAATGGTCGAATATTTTGAACTACTTCTTCTTCTCTAGATTGTTCTTCCCTAGGTACGTTTCTAGCCATACTTAGCTCAAATGATTCTTGTGTAGATGAAGATGATGAGGACAAAGGAGATGACTGATTTACAGATCCTACGGATGAATGAACAGACATAAACTATTTAAAAAACACACTTTATATACATATAATAAAAATAAACAACTTTTGTATTTTATTTAATTTCAAATGACCGTAACTCCCCGGCAACGGCGCCAAAAACTTGATTCACACTTTTTAGTGATAGAATTAATATTATACACCCAAGTATAAGTGATCAAATTGTAGTTTTCTCAGTTTTAAGTCCAAGAATTGATCCCATGAAGAGTTTTAATAACTTGGAAACAAAATAAAATAGTTAAGTTGCTAATTTGAATAGGACAACATGTGATAGCTTGTGATGTGAGCTTAGATAGATAACTAGTCTAAGTAAACGTTTATGTGCAGATAGAGTAAGACAATAACAAAAAGTATCCTTCAGTTCAAGGATCCCATAAGCGTTATATTAGTTAAATACTGGAAATGCTACCTTACAACAATTAACTTCCATGTTACTAGCAAGTCAACCGATAGGTCTGATGTATACAAACCATCACACAACAACTTCTTAAGTTAGCTGGTGGTATTGTTGTCCGAATTTGATATTGACAACTTACGTGCAAGTATACATGATCAATAAATAATAAAGTGATAAGTAGAGTATCGTTCCCACGGAGAATTATTGCTAATAATATCCAAGTACTAACTTTGTATCAATTCAATTTTATTTAAACAATTGAAATTAAACTATGGAATGACTAATTTTAAACTAAATCTAAACTTAACAATCAAAGGTTAAATTTACCAGATGAAAGAAGTTAAGATTACAACTTCCCCTAATGCTTCGTATAAATCTTTCTACTCTTTTTCCAGTCAATTGATCAAAATAAGTTGTTAACTGAGAACTCAAAGTTATTTATCAAACCTCTTCCGATAGTTAGATAAAATTATCTCTCCCAATTAAATTACTATATTCCTATGCAAAATAAGTTGGAATAGATTCATTATGTTCAAACTCTCACAAAAGTTACACACGCCATATAGGTATATTCCTATCCTATACACAAATCCAACAATTCAATCCTAAGAAGAATTAACTAGACGCATGTCATCATATTCGGATCTAAACCTATAATTTATCTCTCAATTTCATCTAGGTTATCAAATTAATTGTNATGTTCAAACTCTCACAAAAGTTACACACGTCATATAGGTATATTCCTATCCTATACACAAATCCAACAATTCAATCCTAAGAAGAATTAACCAGACGCATGTCATCATATTCGGATCTAAACCTATAATTTATCTCTCAATTTCATCTAGGTTATCAAATTAATTGTTGACCACATAATCATATATTAAGCACAAAATATGACAAACAACTCATGTATGATCAATAAAACTAAAAACGAGAGTAGATTAATTTAACTAGACATAGGTTCCGTTGCAATCTTAATAATAACTTAGTTCATAACGTAATTGAAAAACATTATTCTAAACTTAAGTACAATCTTCAATCCTTTTCTAGCCTTCAAGACCAATCTTCTTCGTGTCGATTCCTTAATTATTGTCTTTAATTTTCTATCAACTCTTTGGTTTTTTCCAGATGTTTTCAACCCCCAAAAGTCAGAATATTTCATCCCCACACAAACCCTAGCATATATGTAGCTTTAGAGTCCAATTTTGGGTCAAATATAAGTCAAAATTCGTGTCATGGACCAACACAATCGCGGGGGCGCCATTTTGGACAGTAGGTTGGCACTGGGGTGCCCCCTAGTAGGCTGCCTACTCCGGACTAGTTTTCGTAGAATCATCATAACTTTAATATAAGCGTCTGATTGAGCTGCAATTTTGCAACAAGATAGAAGATATCCAGATCTACAACGTTTATGTTTTTTACTTTGTCAGATTCGAAGTGGGTCATGGTCAAAAAGGCAGAAAACCGAGGTACTGCTACAAAATAGTGTGGATGCTCATGCCTATGTTACCAAACACCAATACCTCCTTGATTTCTTTCATTTTTAAGACTCCAAATCCTCATGTAATGTGTCCATCTCTTTACCAGTCATCCACACTTAGTTTGAAGGCTCTAAAATCCATTATTTACGCTATAATTACTCCATTACAATGCCCTTTACCTTCCTCTTCAAAAATCCAACACTTAGGCTCCAATTTTGACCTTGTTTCCTCCCAAATGATCATGATTCCTTCCAAATGATCGTCCCTTCAAAATAACATCAAAACACACAAAACAAACAAAAATGAACATAAAATAATTGAAAACTTGCAATTTCATTAAGCCGAAATTACTCAATTCATAGGTATAAAACCCACTCATCAAATACCCCCAAACTTAAATCTTTGCTTGTCCTCAAGCAAAGTACTAAGAACAAAAATTATCAAAATTAACCAACCAACTACTCAAATAATGGATCAATATGAATCTGAACAATGGCCCCAAAAGTTACTACAAATAATAATTCACGGAAAACTTCAAAACAGTGCAAAGTCTATCAATTTAACATACGCCTTAATTTTTACCTCCGATCATGACCCTTTAAATACATGGACATATCCGAACTATCAAGCTAGTCATCACCCAAATACATTTACGCAATCAAATGCTTCATAGGAGATACTCAATATCAACTCTATAAACTTACGTTTCACATCAACCTCCACTCATTAAGGCAAACATATAAATAGAAGGACCAAAGATTTTTTTTTTTCTTTTCCATTCGTTTGGTGAGTGCATTTTATGTTCCATCTCACCTTCTATTGAGCGAGTGAGTTTTACCCTCCATCTCGCCTTTTCTTGAACGAGTGCATTTTACACTCCATCTCGTTCTCAACATATGTTTATGAGTGAATGCGTTTTACACTCTATCTTTACTCACCACATACCCGTTTCTTGTTTTTTTTTTTTAAATCTAACTCATGAAGGATCAAATCAAAATAATTTTTAAATTTTNCACTCTATCTTTACTCATCACATACCCGTTTCTTGTTTTTTTTTTTAAATCTAACTCATGAAGGATCAAATCAAAATAATTTTTAAATTTTTTTTATACACTAACCCATCATAACCAATATTGTAACACCCCAAAAAACTGGGGTCCTTAATTTAACAAAATTCGGGCAGAGTCTCCTTTGTACGGGGAGCTCTACCCAAAACACAACCTATGCAATTATACTACATTGACCACACCGGGTCCATTTACCCATCAAATAATAAAATTTCATTGACTATATGTAATATCCACCATATCATCCCAAAAGAGTAGGCTAAGCTATGACACCTACATTCCAAAAGAATTACTCTCAAACTTAGCAGCGGAATAAACAAAATACTAGACTATACATGATTGTAAATAAATTCTTTAGTCTAACAAAAAAATAAACTATAGCTCTAGATGTCCACCTCGAGATGAAACCTCCCAATTTCCCGGCTCGTCAACGTCGAGATCTTCCTCTAGCACGAAATCTAAAAAAAAACATTATTGGTAGGGGGTGAGCACTAAGCACTGTAGGAAAATCCTCTCAAACTCTAATAAGATTTTAAAACCGTAGAAAATGGTCAGTCTCATTTCACAAATAGCATACATAAATTTTGAAAGAAAACATGACATTTTCAAAGATCTCAAGTTTATACATTAACAATAATTAAGTGCAAGAGTAAAACCAATCGCACCATAAATAACCATTCCAAAGAGTAATTATTCCAACAATAATTTCCAAGATAATCATATCCAAAAGATAACGCAATAAACAATAACCACAATGTATCTCAAGTCTGATGTAAGATAATCGCATGAATAAACACATAGAGAATATCCTGGCCTACACACACACAATTCCTCGCAAAGATATCAACTTCGGGAAAGGCGCCTACCGATGCATTGTCCCATACTAATGCACCGGCAATAACGAATCCGACCCATGCATAGTATACTAATCCTCTGACACGGCACCCGTAAGCTAATAGTGGTTTGGTGCTCGCAAGACACCAACCCCACTATGAGTGGTAGGAAAAGTTCAAACCCACACGGAGTAAGAACTACAAACATCTACCCACTCTACGATACCCGATCAATGGCCACCCATGGTCATCCAAACACCTCCATATGATACAATCACCAACAATTTCTCAAATACACTCAATTCCATAAATTCCCAATTTTTCACATCCAAATTCACATTTATTTCACAATGGAACAATTTAAGAAAAATTAACAAGAGATCATCATAAATACCATTGTGTTGTTCAATACGAAACACTAAAGTTTTGAAATCAAGAAAAAAATCCACTTCTCTTGAAATCTAGGGTTTTGAATATGAGAAAAGAACTTTGATGGTTACCCAACCATCCCATTGTTTAAAACATGGTAACATTTGTAACCCTAGCCTCAATGTAATCCATGATTTCATAGCATATTAATATCATGTAGAGTCAAAATATATATATATGTCTAACCCTAGCCTCAATGTAAGAGAAGGAAAGAAAATCCCTAGTTGAATCAAAATTCCAAGTAAGAACCCAAGCTCTAATGACCTCCTTTTTCCTTCCTTAATCTTCCTTTAAGGTTCCAAGAGGTGTGGGGTGAGAGTGGAGTGAAAGGAATGGGATTAAATGGGATGAAGATGGGTTTTTAAACACAGCATCCCCGATTTTTATTGTTCACAAGCTGATTTGGTTTTCTTCAAAATTACGATTTTGCCACTAACAATCTCCAATTTGATCCATATGATTATCCTAAGGTTTTTCGACGTTCCGGATTTATTTTTAATGTTATTTTAACCTAAAAACATTTATTTTTATGAGTTATCTTAAAACTAAAATAAATTTACACTCGAAACACAAAAATTACTATTTTATTCCTCCGAACCGCTATATGTGCTAAAAGGTTATTCCAAATTTTTCGGATCTCCCAGGTTCAATGATAATATTATTTTGACCTAAAAAAATTTATATTTTTACTTAGTTACCCTTATCAACCTTAAACAGCTCCAAAAATTAAATTTCACCATTAATTTGCCTCCCTAGTATTTATTCATACTATTGAAATCTATAGGGTTCATGCATACTTCATCACCTATATTAGTATTTCAAAAATAATTACTTGCTATATAAAGATAAGAGTGTGGGGGTTCACAATCCACCCCCTTAAAGAAAGTTTCATCCTCGAAACTTACCTTAAGTAGAGAACAGATGAGGGTACTTCTCTTGCATCTCCAACTCTGGTTCCCAAGTAGCTTCCTCCATTCCATGGTGTTGTCACAAAACCTTCATTATTCTGATGAATTTGTTGCGGAGCTCCTTCTCTTTGGTATCAAGAATCTTCACCGGTTGTTCTTCATAGGTGGCTCTGTCTTGAACTTCAATAGTCTCCAAATCTATAACATGCGTGGTCTCTGACTGACACTTCCTTAACATCGACACATGAAACACATCGTGTACTCTGGATAACTGAGCTGGTAATTGAAGTTGGTACGCCGCTTTTCCCACCGCTTTGATCACTTCAAATGGTCCTATGTACCTTGGAGCTAACTTTCTCTTCTTGCCAAATTGCAACACTCCCTTCTTAGGGGATACTTTAAGAAACACGTAATCTCCCACCTTGAATTCCAAGGGTCTTCGTCTTTGATCTGCATAGCTTTTCTGTCGACTTTGTGCCTTGTGTAATCTCTCCTAGATGAATTGAATTTTTTCTGTAGTTTCTCGAACAATTTTTGGCCCAAACAATCTACTCTCTCCAGCTTCCAACCAACAAGTTGGGGACCTACATGGTCTTCCATACAATGTCTCATACGGTGCCATCCCAATACTTGCCTAATAGCTGTTGTTGTATGTAAATTCCACCAACGGCAAATGATCGCTCCAACCTCCCTTGAAGTCTAACACACAAGCACGTAACATGTCTTCTAGAATATGGATAACCCTCTCAGATTAGCCATCCGTTTGGGGATGAAAGGCGGTGCTGAAGTGCAACTATGTCCTCATAGCTCTTTGACGACTTTGCCAAAATTGTGCTACGAAACGAGAATCACGATCCGACTTAATGGATAGCGAAACTCCATGCAATCTCACTATCTTGCGAATATAGAGCTTGCTCAGAGTCTCTAACATGTTGGTGGTCTTCATACTCAAGAAGTGAACGAACTTGGTGAGTCTGTCAATAATGATCCATACGACCTCGTGAAGTCCGTGGAAAGCCAGATACGAAGTCTATGGTGATGTGATCTCACTTCCACTCGAGAATAGGCAAGGATTGCAATAATCCTCCAGGCTTTTGATGCTCAATCTTCACTTGCTGACACACCACACATTTTGAAACGTATCTAGCCACATCCTTCTTCATTCCCTTCCACCAATACTGCCGCTTCATGTCTCTATACATTTTGGTACTACCCGGATGTATGGAGAACTTGGAACGATGGCACTCGCCCAACACTTCTTCCCTTACTTGGTCATGATCGGGTACACATAGCCTTCCCCAAAATTGTAACTCATCATCACTTATCGCCCAATTCTCAACAATCTCACTCCTCTCCAACTTACTCCGGATAGCCTCCAACTCGCTGTCTAATCGTTGCAACGCCACAATCCTTTGTCGAAGCATCGGTTGAGCTACAAGATTGAATAGGCATGGTCGATCCTCCTGTCTATCCACCCATAGATCAAATTCCCCCAAAGCATCCATCATCTTCCACCTATTCACCACAAGGGAATTGATTTCACCCCAAGATTTTCTACTCAGTGCATCCACTACTACATTCGCCTTCCCTGGATGGTAATTGAGTGTGAAATCATAGTCTTCTAAATACTCAATCCATCTTGTTTCCCTAAGATTCAAGTCCTTCTGGGTGAATATGTACTTGAGGCTCTTATGATCAGAAAACCTTGAAATTTCTCTCCGTACAAGTAACACCTCCACAACTTAAGAGCAAAAAACATAGCGGCAAGCTCTAAATCATGGGTGGGATAATTATGTTCATGAACCTTGAGTTTCCTCGAGTCATAGGCAACCATCTTCCCTCCTTTGCATTAACACACACCCCAAGCCTCGTAGCGAAGCATCGGTGTACACATCATATCCTTCCCCCCTACTCGGAATAATGAGGACAGGAGCGGTTGTCAACTTCTCCTTCAAGGTGTAAAAATCTAGTTCACACTCTTAAGTCCACAAGAATTTTTCTCCCTTCTTTGTGAGACGTGTCATCAACATTGCTAGCTTTGAGAACCCTTTCACAAACCTCCGATAGCAGCCTGCTAAGCCCAGGAAACTACGTACTTCGGTCACATTCTTTGGTGGTTCCCATTTCATCATTGCCTCAATCTTTATGGGGTCAACTACCCCTTGTTCCGACACAACATGGCCAAGGAATTTCACTTCCTTCATCCAAAACTCACACTTACTCATATTCGCATATAACTTATGTTCTCTCAATGTCTGTAGTACAATAGAAAGATGGCGTCCATGTTCCTCATGAGTGCGAGAATAGATTAGTATGTCATTAATAAACACGATGACAAACTGATCTAGATACGGCTGAAATACCCTGTACATTAAATCCATGAACGCTGCTGGAGCATTAGTCAATCCGAACGGCATCACTGTATACTCGAAATGACCATACCGAGTACGAAAAATAGTCTTAGGAATATCTTCCTCCTTGATCCGCAATTGATGATACCCTGTGCGAAAATCAATCTTGGAGTAATACTTAGAACCCCTCAATTGATCAAATAAGTTGTCGATTCTTGGCAAAGGGTATTTGCACTTCACTGTTACTCGATTCAATCTTTGGTAATCCGTGCACAACCAAAGTGTCTCATCATACTTCTTCACAAAGAGTACAAGGGCTCCCCAAGGTGAAGTGCTCAAACGGATAAACCCAATGGTCAATAGATGATCCAGCTGCTTCCCTAGCTCCTTTAACTCCAAAGGTGCCATCCAATAGGGAGCGATGGATATGGGTTTGATTCTTGGGTAGAGATCAATCTTGAACTCAATCTCCCTGTGTGGGGGTAGTTCGGGTAGTTCGTCTGGGAAGACATCTGGAAAATACGATACTATCAACACCACATCCGCATGGAATTTATCCCGATCATCTCCCACCAAGCTAGCTAAGAAACTCAAATGGCTCCCTGTCTTTGCCTTCAAGAACCTACTACCTGTAGTAGGAAATGGATGGGAGGAATTTTGGTCATTCACGAAACTGAATACTACCCCTCCCGGTAGTTGAAAATAAATTTGTTTACGGAAACAATCCATTACCGCCTGGAATGTGGATAACAAATTCATCCCAAAGATCACATCATACCCCTTCATGTCTAAGGCAACCAAATCTACAATCAATTCGTACTCCCCAATTCGAAGCACGCAACCCCTTCACACCCAGCTAGTATCCAACCATTCTCCCATAGGCATATTAATACACAACGCATGTTCTACCTTCTCGAAGCCCAATCCCAATTTAATAGCATCTGCAGTATATATAAATGAATGAGTCGCACCCGGATCAAATAAAATTCGGTCCCAAGAATTGTAGAGGAGAACAATACCTTCCACCACTGCATTTGAGGCATCTTCCTTCGGTTGGGTCAAAGCAAATACCCTTCCTTGGTTGGCGCCACTTGGGGCTAGAGCTTCAAACGTTCTCTGTTGTTGTAGTGGCCTTTGTAGCGGTGGCTTGTTTGCATTCAACCACCCGATTGCTTGGTTGGTTTTGGTTGAAAGCAATGGGTAGTTATCTTTGAAGTGCCCAACACCTCCACATGTAAAGCATCGATGTGGGTCGGTGCCTACTCTCTCTGATACTTTTTCCACCCCTCCAGCTGTCTGTGGTCTCTGTCCAACTACCTGATCTGGGCGACGGTAGGGTGCCGCTCTCTATGCTCCACTGCCACTAGGACCGGTCCTGATCGGACCTCCCCTTATAAGGTTCTGTCGCCGCTGATTATCTTCCATGTCTCTTTCCACCAACATAGCCCTATCCACAAGATCCCCATAATCATGGATCCTAAGAGCCACAAGTTTCACCCTAATGGCCGGCTTCAAGCCTTGGTAAAAACGTTTGGCCCTCCTGGTTTCTGTGGATATGAATTTCATGGCATTTCTGGACAACTCCTCAAACTTTCTCTCATACTCCCCCACCGTCAAACTACCCTATCGAATGCGAGAAAATCAGCACTAATCTTGTCTCTAACCGACTCAAGAAAATATTTGTCTTGGAAGACTTAATCAAACTTTTCCCAAGTAAGTGTATTTGTGTTCCTCCGTCTCTTTACCGAATCCCACCAATGGTCAGCCTCCCCCTCGAACAAATAGGTAGCTAAGTCAACCCTCAAGTCTTCGGTAACTCCCATGCCATCACAAATCTTCTTCACCTGGCGGATCCATCTATCCGCATCCAAAGGATTGGAGCTCCCTTGAAAGGTAGGCGGGTGTTGCCTCAGAAATTTTTGAAGAGTTACCATCCTCCGGTTATCATCCCCTCCATTGCCCGGCACTTGTGCTAGGGGGTGAGCTCCACCATTATGGTTGTTGTTTCCATTCTGGTTTTGTTCCAAAGTGGTGAGCTCCCTCAAACATTGATATATGCCGCTTATGGCATCGGGAGGTGGTGGTGGTGGATTTGCTTGTCCTCCCCGGCCACGCCCACGTCCACGTCTACATCCACCGTCCGTCCTGTACATCAATTCACAATTTAGTTTCATTGATGTACAAGACATCTTAGTTATCACTTTGATCTAAAGCATAAGATTCGTATAAAATTTGATCAACAATTTTCTTCAACCTAGTTCTACTTTTCTAGTGGTAATCCATAACCTACAGCTCCCATGTAAGACCTAATTCCTAGGCACTGATACCAAATCTGTAACACCCCAAAAATCAGGGGTCATTAATTTAATAAAATTTAGGCAGAGTCTCCTTTGTACGATAAGCTCTACCCAAAACATAACCTGTGCAATTATACTACATTGACCACACCGGGTCCATTTATCCTTCAAATAATAAAATTTGATTAACCACATGTAATATCCACCATATCATCCCAAAAGAGTAGGCCAAGTTATAACACCTACATTCCAAAAGAATTACTCTCAAACTTAGTGGCGGAATAAACAAAATACTAGACTATACATGATTGTAAAAAATTCCTTAGTCCAGCACAAAAATAAACTATAGCTCTAGATGTCCACCTCGAGATCTAGGTTCCCCTCTGGTGGAACCTCCCAATTTCTCGGTTCGTTAACGCCGAGATCTTCTTCAAGCACGAAATCTAAAAAAAAAAAATTATTGGTAAGGGGTGAGCACTAAGCACTATAGGAAAATCCTCCCAAACTCTAACAAGGTTTGGAAAACGTAGAAAATGGTCGGTCTCATTTCACAAATAGCATACGTAAATTTTGAAAGAAAATATGACATTTTCAAAGATCTCAAGTTTATACATTAACAATAATTAAGTGCAAGAGTAAAACCAATCCCACCATAAATAACCATTCCAAAGAGTAATTATTCCAACAATAATTTCCAAGATAATCATATCCAAAAGATAACGCAATAAACAATAACCACAATGTATCTCAAGTCTGATGTAAGATAATCGCATGAATAAACACATAGAGAATATCCTGGCCTACACACACACAATTCCTCGCAAGGATATCAACTTCGGGAAGGGCGCCTACCGATGCATTGTCCCATACCAATACACCGGCAATAACGAATCTGACCCATGCATAGTATACTAATCCTCTGACACGGCACCCGTAAGCTAATAGTGGTTTGGTCCTTGCAAGGCACCAACCCACTACGAGTGGTAGGAAAAGTTCAAACCCACGCAGAGTAAGAACCACAAACATCTACCCACTCTACGATACCTGGTCAATGGCCACCCATGGTCATCCAAACACNATCCTCTGACACGGCACCCGTGAGCTAATAGTGGTTTGGTCCTCGAAAGGCACCAACCCCACTAAGAGTGGTAGAAAAAGTTCAAACCCACACGGAGTAAGAACCACACACATCTACCCACTCTAGGATACCCGGTCAATGGCCACCCATGGTTATCCAAACACCACTATGAGATACAATCACTAACAATTTCTGAAATACACTTAATTCCATAAATCTCTAATTTTTCACATCCAAATCCACATTTATTTCATAATGGAACAATTTAAGAAAAATTAACAAGAGATCATCATAAATACCATTGTGTTGTTCAATACGAAACACTNAATTTTTCACATCCAAATCCACATTTATTTCATAATGGAACAATTTAAGAAAAATTAACAAGAGATCATCATAAATACCATTGTGTTGTTTAATAAGAAACACTAAAGTTTTGAAATCAAGAATAAATGAAAAATCAAGAGAAAAATCCACTTCTCTTGAAATCTAGGGTTTTGAATATGAAAAAAGAACTTTGATGGTTACCCAACCATCTCATTGTTTAAAACATACTAACATTTATAAAAACATCAAGAATCAATAATTTCATAGCATATTAATATGATGTAGAGTCAAAGAAAACATATATGTATAACTCTAGCCTCAATGTAAAAGAATGGAAGAAAACCCCTACTTGAATCAAAATTCCAAGTAAGAACCCAAGCTCTAGTGACCTTAATCTTCCTCTAAGGTTCCAAGAGGTGTGGGGTGAGAGTGGAATAAAAAGAATGGGAGTAAATGGGATGAAAATGAGTTTTTAAATACAACAGCCCCGATTTTTACTGTTCACAGGCTGATTTGATTTTTTCTAAAATTACGGTTTTGTCGCTAAGAATCATCAATTTGATCCATATGGCTACCCTAAGGTTTTTCGACGTTGCGGATTCATTTTTAATGTTATTTTAACCTAAAAATATTTATTTTTATGAGTTATCTCAAAACTAAAATAAATTTACACTCGGAACACGAAAATTATTATGTTATTCCTTCGAACAGCTATATGTGCTAAAGGCTATTCCTAGTTTTTTTTTTGGATCTCGCAGGTTCAATGATAATATTATTTTGACTAAAAAAAATTTATATTTTTACTTAGTTACCCTTATTAACCTTAAACACCTCAAAAAATTAAATTTCACCATTAATTTGCCTCCCTAGTATTTATTCATACTATTGAAATCTATAGGGTTCATGCATACCTCATCACCTATATTAGCATTTCAAAAATAATTATTTGTCATATAAAGATAAGAGTGTGGGGGTTTACAACAATCGTACACTGAGGGGAGGAAAGGGGATGAGTTGAAATGGTATACCCAATAGGAAGTCTCCCTTGGATTAGCCAACTAAAACTCTAGCTGCTCATGCAAAAAGGTAAGACATGCATAATGTAAAGAGACATCATGAAGAAGTGGAACATGAAACTTAACTTAATGCAAAAAATCTTAAACTATGATGAAAAATATGCAATACCCATTTTAAAGCTAGGAAATGAAGAAAACTTGAAAGCACCAATGGTGGAAACTAGAACATGTATCTAAACTTGCAATATACTTGAAATAAATGAGATTAAAGTGCAAGAGTTAAGGATTACAAGAAATTTAAAGCTTACTACAACTAAAATGGAAAGAAAATGCAAAAACATAAATTTTTATCTATTATTCATCATCTTCTTCCTTCGAACTTTCTAAGCTCAGNAATTTAAAGCTTACTACAACTGAAATGGAAAGAAAAATGCAAAAACATAAATTTTTATCTATTACTCATCATCTTCTTCCTTCGAACTTTCTAAGCTTAAGTAGCCACCTTATGAAGTTCTTGTGGAATGGTGTATATATGGTGAAAGAGCTCTGCATTTTTGTCCATAGGGGTTCTCTAGCTTGTGTGTGCAGACATCCCAACAATGGGAGGTGAGTTAATGGCTTTTGATAGGCTAAGACAAGCCTAGCTTACACCCATCATGGCTATCCCCTTCTCTCCCATCCTCCTTAATGCCATTGCCTCGAAAGTCTTCAACTAGGGTGTAGGAGCATGTAAATGTGTAAGGGAAGTCAGGGGACAAGTGGGAGAATCAATGGTGGGGACCCCCAAGCAAGTATAGTATGATTTATAGGCGTTCTAGGCATTATAGGCAGTGTACTAGTACTGAGTACCGGTACGGTGAACACCAGTAACTAAAGAGTATCGGTACTCCGTACCGGTACGCTCTGTTCTGGACCAATTTTCATAGAATTATCATAACCTTTGATCCAACTTTCTGATTGAGCTAAAATGTTGACACAATACAGAGGACATCCATATCTACAACTTGCAAGTTTTGAACTTCTTCATATTCGAAGTGGATCAAGGTCAAGAAGGAGGAACACTGAGGTACTGCAACAAAACGGTGTGGGTGTTGGTGCCTATATTGCCAAACACCAATACCTCCTTGATTTCTTTCACTTTTAAGCCTCCGAATCCTCAAGTAATGTTTCCATATCTTCACCACATATCCACACATAGTTGCATGGTTCTAAATTCCATGATTTACGCTATAATTACCTTCAACATCGAAATTTTAACATTATTCATAATTTCGGCTAACTCTAAGTACTTAGATGCAAAGTTGAGTTAAAATGCATGTAATGAGGCCTTTTAATATGTAATATTTTGTGCTCATCACCATCCTATGTGGAGTCCTGGAAATGGGCGATGTACCATGGTGCAACTTTATGGTCAAGTGTACATCACTATATGGAGCTAATCGTTGAAGTTCATCTGGAAAAACATCCTCATACTCATAAACCACCCAATGTAGACCTAACTCTTGTCTAGCCACATCCCCTAGGGTAAGGCTTACTAGCCAACCCATGAACTGACCGTGCCAACGGGAGTCATACACTACCCTGGAACTTGAAACAAACCCCATTAGTTGTGTACGCAGTAACCCTCTTCCGATCACAATCAACGACGACTCAGTGTGCCACCAACCAGTCCATCCCAAGGATGATATCGAACTCTGACATGTCCATGACCCTAAGGTCCACGGTGTGTAGAATCCCCGAGATCTCTAACTCACATCCCCGACATATCTAATCAACGTTTACCCTAGCTCCTATGGGAGAACTCACATGCAAAGGCTCTTCCAAGGTCTCAACCTCTAAGCCCAAATCTTTCACACATGATGCATCAATAAAATAATAAGATGCACTAGAGTCAAATAATACCCTTGCCTATAAGCGAGAGAGTATAAATGTACCCTGTATAATCGATTGATCTACCG
>CAUOFW020009514.1:0-297853 GCA_963454935.2 Ilex paraguariensis | reverse complement strand
AATAGCATGACCTACACATTATAACTTTATTACTCAAGTGAAGAGATCAATATAAAGTGGAAATAGATTGTCATCCAAGGGTTTATTCTTGGCTAGCCACTTAATTAGGGAAAAGTCTACTGTACCAGAAAAAAAAATTGTGTACCATATTAAAAATTATTATTTTTTGAGATCAAGTTACATGTTTGATCGATCGATCAGGAACACTCCTCAATCAATTTTAAACTTCACATTTATATAAGGTGTAATTTTACCTTAAAAGTTATAACTGTACCTTTAAAACTGTAATTTCCATGATCAATCTAACATTTTATGATCGAAAAGAAGAGACGGTCTTAGCTGTTTACATAAAGCAGCGGCTAGGTCTCTGTTCCCATATTCATAAATTAGGTTAATGTTTTTAGTCGCATAGCATTACTATTACTTATATCTGATTGACCCATGCTATGCTATGTACACCAAATCAATAACCGCCTTTAGATTAGTGGAACCCGCCATTATTCAACCACTAAACATTCAATTGGTGCACATTTTGTGTGTGTGTGTGTGTGTGTGTGAGAGAGAGAGAGAGAGAGAGAGAGAGACCATAATAAGCCCTTTGATGATCTGATCCGCGTAGTATTCTGGCTGCGATTGTTGCAGAGAAAGCAAATGACTGATCATGGCATTTCTAGAATGATCTCGCCTGTGTTCCTCAATTAGGCCTTGTAGAAATTCATCCATGTTCTTTCCAAGCCTCACAAATTTCTTCTCAAAACCCTGGTAATCAATCCACCGCAAAAAAGTTAAGAAATCTCCTGGATTCGATGGCCCACCAACAACATTGCCTCCTCCATGATCTCACGAAAACGCTTTGCCTCTTCATCGCCTTCGTCTTCCCCAAAGTATCGCTTTCCTGCAACCATCCTCATAATGACATTGAAAGCTAGCTCAGTAAATTTTGATCTCAAATCAACCTTCGCATACCCTCTCTGATTTTTAAACAAAGGCTACGCAGCAAACGCTTAACTCCGTCTTGTCGAATGGATAAAAACATGTTGAGACGACTGGGGGAGAAAATTTCTTGTGCACTGAGGCGGCGGAGGTTGCGCCAGTGATCGCCGTAGGGGGCGCCAACCACCGCGGTGTAGTTATAGCCCATGCCTATTTGGAAACGAGGGCGGTCAGCGAGGACGACGTCGTTCTTGGTGAAGCATTCCTCCGCCGCAGATGATGATGACACAATAGTAACAAGACGGGTCCCAAATCTGAGGGAGAATATTGGGCCATGTTTCTCTGTAAGCTTTTGTAGAGTTCTATGAAGTGGTTGTTTCAGGAGGTAGAAGTGGCCTAGAACTGGAAGGGCTAACACTGGGCGAGGTGGGAGGTTCCCGCGTTTTGTGTACAACAAGTTGGCTTCTATGCTCGCTTGAATCGCAAGGTTTAACTTTCAGTTCAAAATATATATACATAATAACATTGAGATTCGAACACTCCTTATGGTAATATTAAAAAAAAAAACATTGAAAGCATTGGACGGATTGTACTAGAGTTGGCGTCGGGGACAAGAAATGTTAGTCAGATGTTAGTGAAAGAGTTTAATGATGGACAGTATGGTGCCATTGTAGATATATATTGGTTATATGGTTTGAATTTGAAAAGCTTTGTGAGTAATTTTTCTACATTTCCCTTGTTGATTTGGGAGATTTTGGTCTATTATGGTTGGATAGAGAATCTTGCCGCTCAATCTCAATCGATCGACGTGTATATTTGGCATTGTTGTACACTGGTATATGTCTTCTACTAATAATAGGCTCACAGGAAGCTTGTTTGCCGTTCTCCTTGTGTATGTGTGTGTGTGTGTTTGCCATTTTTTTCCATTGGGAACGTAAACCTCAATTTCCTATTTTAATAAAATTCAGTTTATATACCAAAAAAGAGGAAAAAAGAATGCTACTATTCCACGAAACATTATCCTATTAATATTTTTCAATAATATTGATTGAATGAATTTTCTCAATATTTTAGTATAGTAACAAAAAAAATGTTTTCGTTACTCTAGTTTTTTTATTTTCATAAACCATATGCATCGTGAGGGAGTTATTTGGTTGATTAAATTTGGCTTTACGTTAGGAAATTTAAACTGAATGGTTTGGTAAAGGTCATTTTTCTAAGTTCATATGCAAAAGGCTCTGTTGCTCTGTTGACTAAACTCCTAAAGTTTCAAAATCCCATTGTCAATACCTAGGGATGTTCTAGGCCTAGACTAAACCAAACCGTGAGACAATGAACCCCAAGTAAGCAAGTTATGATGACTGCTTGAACTGCTGTTGTGCAACTAGCAGATATTGCGACCAAATGAAGGTGAAAATTATGATGGTTTACTTATAAATTCATTCTTTAGATGTGAAAGTATATCAGATTGCAATTTTCGGGCCTCAAACGAAGAGTAATGTGTATATTTTTTTCTTTCTTAGATTTTAGCCAATAATTTTGTGGGCAAAGATGAGTGATGGGGTAAAACTCCCTATCTTCAATTGTGCAGCCTAAAGTATGTCAAATTATAAAACGACCCACACAATACGACAATTCACCCATTTTGTAAACGAATGAACCCATTACGACCTAACACGATTAATAGGTGAATCGAATATATGGATTAAGTAAATCAAAAAAAATATATAATATGACTCATTTATACATTAGTTATATACGATTCATACATGACAGACACAAGCTAATAAACGAATCGAATATGGATAAAATATTTTTTCACATAACTTGCTTCACCTAACACGATTGACAAATCTAAACTAGAGTGAACCAACATTAAACACCATCAAAAAGTGTAGTTGATCGATGAAGAGTCTCGTCTATGTTGTGCGGTAAGGAGAATGTTGAGGCAGTAGCACATGCCACATTTTTTCCGTCTATGACTTAGAAGATGATTTACACTTGGAATAAACACTATAAAAAATTAACACATAAAAGATCGTAAATAAACGCAAAAGATACGAGATTCTGAAAAATTTCTCATGCTACCTCCAACCACGTGGACCCCCAATAAAAACAAAAATTAGTGTCCCAAACTAACACTATTATGCACTACCAATAAAATATACAATAGATGTGACAACAATTATATAGTAAATACTACAATGCTACAGTGCTATCATTAGTAACACTTAAAAAAGGCATGAACAATAACAATAACAATACTCACTCACAGGAAATGCTTAAACATTGTTATTCAACTTCTGAAAGAACCTTGTCCATGATGCTGCGGGCTCTACACATGGCCACCAATGGCTTTGCTTTGGGCATGGTGAGCCCATTCCCTTCGGCCAAATCAACCTCCTCCTCACTAATCCTCTCCCACTCAAAGCATTGAATCAATGACCCCAAGGCTGAACCCACCACCCTTTGGGCTAGTCCGGCACCAGGACAGGACCTCCTCCCCATCCCAAACGGCATCAATTTGTGTTGCCCAACTGCCCCACCTTCAAACCTCTCGGGTTTGAAGCTACTCGGGTCATCCCACACATTCGGGTCCCTGTGAATGACCCATGCGTTAACTAGTAAAATCGTGCCGCATGGCACGTCATATCCGCCAATAGTACAATCGGCAGATGACTCGTGTGGTAGCAATAATGGTGCTGGTGGAAATAACCGAAGAGTCTCCAAAATGATGCTATGAAGGTAATGCAAGTTAGACAAATCTGTTTCATCCATGAGGCGAGTACAGCCCACATTACTGTCCAATTCTTCTCTAGCCTTTTTCAATGCTTCCGGGTGGTTGAGTAAAACAGACATTGCCCACTCTATTGTCACAGCCGAAGTGTCAGTTCCCGCAATTAGCATGACCTGTAAAATATGAGTTCCTTAAGAAAGATTAGTACAAAATGGGAGAAGATAGTGGTCCATTGATTTAATCTTATATGAGAAAAGTTGGTAGAGGATGTACTTCATAAATTGTCTGGACGTCCTTTTTTAAGAGTCTAAATTGAGTCATATCATTTTCTAGTCCGTAAATCTTTCCAAAAAATTTGGAGAATCAAACTTATTTGTCAATTAAATTGATATTGGGATTCATATGTAAATATGGTATCTATTTAGATACATTCAAATGATCCTTTCTCATAATGAGAATGTATATATCCCTATTCTGATTTGATCCGGTATAAAATGAACTTATAATTATGAATTGATCATTAGATTGTAGATTATAAATTCAAAACCCTAGTCCATTTCCATTTTGGGCGGAACAGATTTATTAATTCTTTGATTCCAAATAGACCCTACAAGCTAAAAAAGTATCAAGAGCAATGACAACAAACGAGTTTCATTTTTTATCATGTTTTATGATATGAATATACAAAAATTTCTCACCATTCATGGACCATTTCATGCACAGTGTGTGTGTGAGAGAGAGGGAGAGAGAAAAGAGGGGGAGGGGGGAGAGGGAGGACACGAACCAGTACAAGGCCTTTGATGATTTGGTTTGTATAGTATTCTGGCTGTGATTCTTGCAGAGAAAGCAGATGACTGATCATGGTATTTCTAGAAATATCTTTTTTGTGCTCATCAATTAGGCCTTGTAGAAATTCATCCATGTCCTTACTAAGCCTGACCAATTTCTTCTCAAAACCCTGGTAATCAATCCACCGCAAAATTGGTAAGAAATCGCCAGGATTCGAGGCACCACCAAGGAGTAGTGTCTCCTCCACGAGCTTCCGAAAATGCTTTGCCTCTTCATTGCCCTCGTCTTCCCCAAAGTACCTCTTCCCTGCAATCATCCTCATAATGACATTGAAGGACAGCTCAGTTAATTTCGATCTCAATTCAACCTTCGCAAACCCTCTCTGAGAATTTAGATACAGGCTACGCAGCAAACGTTTGATTTCGTCTTGTCGAATCGATAAAAACATGTTGAGGCGACTGGCGGAGAAAATTTCTTGCGCGCTGAGGCGGCGGAGATTGCGCCAGTGGTCGCCGTAGGGAGATCCAACGATGGTGGTGAAGTTATAGCCTATGTATTTTCCAACAAGGAAAAGAGGGCGGTTAGCGAGAACGATGTCGTTCTTGGTGAAACATTCCTCCGCCGCAGATGGTGACGATACGACAGTGACAAGTCGGGTCCCAAATCTGAGGGAGAAGATTGGGCCATGTTTCTGTGAGAGCTTTTGGAGGGTTTGATGAAGGGGTTGTTTCAGGAGGTAGAGGTGGCCTATGACCGGAAGAGACAGTACTGGAGTCGGCAGGAGGTTCCGGCGTTGTGTGAACAAGAACTTGAAAGCTAAGAAGAGGAGGAAGAGAGAGAAGGATATGTAGGACCAGATGACTTCCATTCTTAACTTGAATCGTGTTGGATTCTAAGAATGTGGACTGTGGAAGAAGATAAAGGGTTACATGAAACTCTAGTTAAGAATCGTGTTGGATTCTAAGAATGTGGACTGTGGAAGAAGATAAAGAGTTACATGAAACTCTTGCTAGATCTGTTTACGCTAGTAATATATTCACCATTTTTTTTTTATTAAATCTCTTTAATAACGTAATTAAGTGAAATTAATACCCACTAATCTGATAATTTTTTTTTAACATACGTACACTACGTATATGGATATTGTTCGGAATAAAAAATATATTAAATTATGAATTAATCAATTATTAAAATAATTGAGGACATATGATAACAAAGAAATTAGAAATAGATGAGATTTTGACATTGACTTTATCGATTGTAATTTTTATTATAAAAAAATTATTTTTAACTATAAAAATTTGATTATATAACCAAATGAGTGGTAATATAATGACTAATATTAAAACAAAGTTGTCATGCAATGCCTTAAATGAAAAATTCATTGAAATAATATAATGATAGAAATTATATTTGTTGATTGGTTAACACATATATAATAGAAAAAAAATTGAGAGTATTTTAGTCTATTTACATAATAAAGAGTAATTTTAATATTTTCATAAAATATTTAGTTAAATCATTACTTTATCTACTGATCGAGACAAAAATTATTGTTAAAATTGTGTCATTGATTTGAAAGCATAACCTAAAAGAAGGTATAGTAAAGTTTCAAAATCAAAAGGAAGTGTATTGAATATAAACCTAGCTAAAGAGGTATGTGAATAAAATTTTTTCTAGAAATTATACAAGTTTTGAAAGAATAAAGTCCGGGGAAAACAATTAGTCTAATAATAGTAATATTATTCAATTTAATTTGTTAATTTAATTAATCACTATTATTGAACTGACAACGAGCTGATCATCAAATTAGGTCCAACTCATTGTCAATCTAACCATCGTAATTAATTACATTAATTAATTAAAATTGATAAATCAGAAATACTGTGTTGGATAAATATAAGAATTGGATGATTAATCGTATTTTTAAAAAAATATATCGATATTTTTAAGAAAATAATAGATAAATATAGATTTTAAATGATGTAATCAAAAAAATATAAAAAAATTATTATTTAATATAATGAGATAAATTTTTTAAAATATTTAAATTTTATATTTTATCGTACCTCCTAACAGGATATAACTAAGTATACAATATTTGGTAAATACGTTTGTGATGCACTTTTTTATTCTTTGGTAGGACCGTGGCAGCGTGCATCGAAGACCACTCATTTTCCCTTGTTTTCTTTTATCTTTTGGTAAGTACGTTTTTGCACAACACTGTTGACCAAAGGCTTGGTGGGCCAGAAGTTTTGGTGGGTTTATGGAAAATCTGGATAGCTACCAACCAACATCGCCGGTGGCGCTCTCTCTCTCTCTCTCTCTCCGAAAAGTGACGGTAGCCTGTAGTTATTTTATATTAATCAAATATAATCTCTTGTTTGCGCTGTTTAAAATTTTCAGTTAAAAAAATTAAATAACGACTCGGAACGTTTCGATCATACAATTTATATATTTTAATTTTTTAATCACAATAACTTATTTTAATTTAAATTTTAACAACAGAGTAACCCAACTCATTCATTAAAAAACACACACACAATAATAGATCAGATCGTTTTGATTCGACGATTTATATCTTTTAATCACGATAATTCATTTAAATTTTAACTTTTAACCTTTTAAGTACGATAAATTATTTCAATTTTAATTTTTTAACTACAAAAATTCACTAAAATTTTAATTTTTTAACTACAATAACTCACTTAAATTTAAAAAAAAAAATGTGTTTTACACGAGACACAACTACTCTATTGAAATTAGAGGGATAAAAAAGAAGACTCGACTTGGTCCATAACATACAAGAAACCTTAAAAGTCTTTGTTACACTACCAAACACAGGAAAAAAAGTAAATGTATGTCACAATGACTTGGCGAATGCACCGATATGAATGAGAATTGAAAATTTTATATTGAAATTGTCCAACTTTACCAAAAAATAAAAAAAGTGTCATATAGGTAGCCATTAAATCAATGAATCTCGTCACTGACTAAGTACGCATTTTGATGCACATAATTTTACACGAGACACAACTACTCTATTGAAATTAGAGGCCGACCCTGGTTGGAGAAAAGATGTTTAAAATGTTCCACAATTTTCATTTTAAATGAAATGGTATAATTTTTTATCATCAAATAAGTGGGTTCTATTAATATATAATAATGGAGATTGTGTCATATCATTTGATACGAAAGATTTACTAAATTTTTTTGATAAGTCTAATATTTTTTTTTTCTTTTGGCCAGAAAATGTTCAAGAGTTGAATATTTTTCTTTTTCTCTCATGAATTTTTGTGTCCACCACGAAAATTGATGTTGTTAGATAAGTAGCGAGTGTTGTGTGGGTTGGTCGGTCTGAAATTTCGGTGGTTTCAGATTTTCTCGTTCAATATTGAGTTTGAGTCTATATAGTTATAATAGTTCGTTGAGATTAAACTTATTTTTCAGCGCTCAAAACACGATGTGAGATTTTAACTTTAATCACGACGTAGGTACGATAGAATTCTCAATAGATAGCTGTGTGATGTTGAGAAATAATGCTCCCTGACGGATATGTGAACTGATCTATCAACATATCCATATAATCTACCCCAAAAAAATTCCATTGGCCTCGCCGTCGAAGCTTCCCAGGTATTTCAACATCAGGACAACAACAATCACCACTACGACTGAAAAAGCATAACAAAAGTGCAACATAAGGAGATGTAATAATAGCCAGTAATTAATATAAAGGAAGTGAAAAATGAGTGACCACTTATATTTATATTAATTAACATAAATTGCCGGTTTTTATTAAATTGGGAAAAAAAAACTAATATTAAATTTCAGGGATTAAGCTAACAAATTTTAAAATTAAGGACCAGAATAACCAAAAAAGGCTTAATTAGAGAGATATTACTGAATTTTACGCCTAACATAAATTTAATTAAATTTGTTATGATGTATGGTCAGGTTCGCGTCATATTAAATTTGTGTCGTGAGCTATGTATATGTCTGGACAAAAAAAAAAAGAAGTTATGTGTAAGTCATATTTAACAGATTCGTATCATATTTAACTAAATTTGTATCGACTCATTTATTTGACGTATTTAAGGAAATTATTCATTTACTACCCAAATTTGTGAAGGCTAAACACAAATCCATTACATTAGTGTTGATTTTATGTCAAGTTTGGCAGTCATGTTTAAAATGATTGTGCCTAATAAATCCGTAAAAGGGATGTGGATCCCATGTTAATATATATTTTTTAAAATTTATTTCAATGGTGAATTACCAATCATGTATTCTGTAAGGGGTAGAACCCTCCACTAAGGATTTCGGCTTGACCTGAGTTAACCCACGCGGACGACCCCCCAGTAGCCTTTACCTATCAGTGCCCGCAGGAGCTTCGTCCCACATCGACTGAGAGTCGTCTCCCCCTTTCGCATATAAGCTCTTGTACTCAAAGGAGGAGGTACCCACTAGGCACCTGATCAGGTGCCTAGTGGGTACCCCCTCTTTTGAGTACAAGGGCTTATATGGCAGGGGAGAAGACGACTCTCTTTCGATGTGGGATTGCCTTAGGAAAGGGTCCTATTGGCGAAAAGAGGTAAAGGCTACTGGGGCTCGGTGCCGCCAGGTCAGCCGGAATCCTTCAAGTGGAGGGATGAGATCCGTAGCGATTTCTACCCCTTACATATTCTAATACAGCCCATTGTATTATACGTATATCTCCGTTATTATATAATTGATGATCTAATATTCAAAAAGTTTCTTATAAGCAACTTGTTTGATTGATAAATAAGATCGTATATTGAAACATGTTTAGTTAATTGTGCAATAATTTTGGGGAAAATGTTTTTTTGGGACAAAATAATTCTTGTAAAGATGTTAGGACACATGGATCATTAAATTCTACAATTCTTTTTTATTTTTTGGTTTAATAGATGTCACAATCTTAATCTATTATCTATTAACCCGTCTAATACATCAATAAATAAATGAGTTGAGTACATATGTTAATTAATGCGGACTCTAAATAAGTTGGGTAATATAATTCATTTTAATTAAGTGGGTTATGATAGATTACAAATTGGTATTCATTGGGTTGATGATTTATTTTTCTATTATATAACACAAGTAATAAAATCAAATAAATATACTAATATACTAAAAAATACACACATATACACTACTACACCAAAATCACACACATATTAATAAACTGACCCATGACCCGCAGGCCGACTCAACCGCCCATGACTCGTGTTTTATTTTGTGTTAATATGTGTGTATTTTGTGTATGTTTTGGTATATTAGTGTATGTGTGTTTTGGTATATTAGTGTATATGTGTTTTGGTGTATTAGTGTGTGTGTTTCAAACTGTTATAAACCTAACTCATCGTAAACTATTAAATATGTGAGTGACAAGTAAATTACATTTATTTTGATTCAATCCAATTTAATCCAATCTATAACCAATCTAACTCACCCATTTGCCACCTCTAGTTAAGAATGTCTGGACTAGTTTACGTGTATTGCGACTAATCTTCTTCTCGGTCAGGTCAAAGTTAGGTCATCTACGTCAGAACTGGGGTATTCATGAGGAATAAATCCCTCATGACTTAGCTCAAAGAGTTTATCAAAATTCAAATTCAAAACATGTTTATAATTTATCTCTGTTACTACTTGAACTATCCTAAAAATTAAATTATATAATTTTGAAGCCATTTTTTCTACTCTCACTCCACCTATGTCGCATCAATAAAATGCCTGGGCAGTAGATGTGAATAGTAAGTAGAGTTTACCCAGTAAAAGGGCTTAGAAAATTAAACTCTTTTTTTTGTCAAGTACTATAATAGAAGAGGGAAATGACAATATTCGAACCATAATCTAAGATCTAACAACAGGACGGTGGTCATTAGCCTTCCACTAACCTCAATCCTAGCTTTTTTAAGGATTTGTATGGAAAGCCTTCGCGAGTAGATTTAGCCTAGCCCTGTACAGCCTGCTAACAATAAATTTGGGCTGCCAGGTCTGCTATACTTCCGACTTAGTCCCAATAAGTAATATAGTAGTTAGTAGACCTAGCCCACATTATTTAGAACCAAGCATTTTTTTTTTTTTTTTTCTTAGTCAACGGTCAAGAGTATTTAGATCAATTTATATACATCACTGTTAATCTCTTCTTCAGTTTGATTAAAAGTAAACCATTCTTTCCCCGATTTAGTCCCTCATAACCTGACCTAAAAAAATTATCAAAATTCAAACTCATGACATATTATACATTTTTCAACAACAAAAGTTTAGTAGAATAAATTTCAGGTCATCCCTAACATGAGAGATCAAAATCTAACAACATGATGTGTGTTTTATTCCATGAATATATATATGTGGTCAAAATTTTGGTATATGCCAAGCTTATATTACTTATTGTGTGTTTGGCAGTGTAGATGAAAAAAATAAAATAATAAAAAATAAAAAATAAAAGTGATACACTTTCTATCATTCGAAGAACGACATCCTTTCTTTTTTCTTTTGTATTTAGTAGGATGAATAAAAAATATAAAAGATTAATTTTTATTTGTGTTTAATAAGATCGAAAAGTGGAAGGATATGAAAAATATAAATACATATTTTTCAATTATATATGAAATTAATGTATACACAACAAACAATTGGTAACTTTGATATATGCATATATCAAAGGATATATAGGCAAATAATATACATTTTAAATATGTATAGGTAATTTTTTATCTACTTTTTCTCCCATTTTTAAATGGATTAATTTTAGTGACTCAGAAAAAATACTAATGTTATTAGGACATAATTTGAAAATATAATGATTTGTCACCGATAAAATAATAATAAAATGCATTCAATGATGTAAGTCAATTTCAACATGAAATGCATTATACTATTGTTTCATTGGTGACAACTTATTATACCCTCAAATTATGTTAAATTATGTCCTAATAGCATTACTCTAAAAGGAAAATTAATCCGTTAACTTTTTTATTCTTCTAACTTTTTATCATAAGCAATGCAACGGGGACCTAATTTGTTGACCTAATTCACTATGACCTTTGGATTGACTGTAGGTTCCATTAAACATTAGAACTTGATATTAATTCAATGATTTTAATGAAACTATGTCATTAAATTAACAAATTATGTCAAATTTTTAGATTTATATAACATTTTTCTTTTATCATACAAAACAAAACATCAGTGTCAAAAATTCTCTAACCACAAAAATTTAATATGATAAATTTCACGTCATCACTGACATAACATGTAAGATCAAAATGTAGGATTCTAGGTTTATTCCACGTATATACGTGTGGTCAATATTGAGTTGCGTCCGCTACACGTCCTTAGGGTACACCATGTACATATGATATCTTATTGTTGAGGTGTGAGTGATATCACGACTCATTAATAAAACTAATTATAACTACTGTATTGAATGTTTGCATCTAGGGCTCACTTGACCCTAGACGTCATCCAATCATCGATGGACCATTTCTTATACTTAGAGAGTAGTTAAAGTATCAAAAAAGAATAAGGAGATTAGAAATAAATATTAAATAAATAATAGCCGTTGTTATCGAAGCTAAAAAGGTTGCAGTATGAATTTTATACGCAGTAACAACAGCGGGTCGATTTTTCTCATCATGGGACCATGAAGGTGAAAGTGGCCTAATTCGAAGGTGGTTCAAACTTTTGTTCGAGTAGTGATAAAAATAAGTTATAAACTTAGATACTTTAAATTTGAATTTTGACAATTATTTAGAATTAGACTATGAAAAATTTATCTCTCATGAATATGTCAGTCTCGATGTGAATAATCTGCCTTTAATCAAACTGGAGGAGAAAATTAATCAAAATATGTGTAAGTTAAACCAGACACCCTAACTATTAAACAAAAAAATGAATAGAATTTAAATCAATGTCTGTGCGAATATGTTTTGAATAGTTAAAGTATCAATAGAAAATTTTGACTTGACTATCAGTGCAACTCGGGCGGGTTGGATGAGTTAAGTGGTCAACCTTAGTATATAATTTTTAATTTTAATTCTAACGCTAACTCGACCTCACCCCGAGATACTTATTCTTAGTATTGTCTAAGTTTAATTTGGGTTAAAATTCGGGTTGGATTTAAATTACGTAATTCGAGTTGATTTTGAGTTAAAATTCGAGTTAGATTCATTCAAGTTCAAAATCAACTTATTGTTCTAAATCTATTACATATTACATAGTATTTACTTAAAGTATCAACCAACGACTTCAATCAAATGTTTAATATAAAAACATAGTATTTAAAACATAAAAATCAATGTTTAACATAAATACATGATGGTCTAATATTTAATATAAAACTAAACCAAAAAACTGATCCCTAGTGTTTTAAAATTGTAAGTTATATTTGTTGTATTGATTTATATATTTATTTTTAAATATGTTCGGATTGAGCTCAATTTATATATTCGTGTTGAGCCTGATTTATATATTCGGAGTTAAATCTGGTAACCCGAAACCTCAACCTAGATACTATCCAAATTCAATTTGAGTTGGTGTTTTTTTGCTCAGGCTCAACCCAAATATTAAAAACCTCAACCCAAGTCCTGTTTTCTATGAGTTGGGTTTGGGTTTAATTTGTGTTAGTCTGCCCAAATTGCACCCCTAGACTAGACATGCACGAATTTGATATATATTATGCATAATCCAAATTCTAAAATGAAAATTGTTAAAGATTCTAATATTATAATTGCTGAATGTGAAATTTTGGTCAAATAACTTTTTTCCCCTTTCTTCGTGGAGGTAAGAGAAATAAAAATTGTCCAATGTTTTGATGCATGATAGATAACTTGATCAAGTGTCATGCTTTTAGATATGAAAAAAAAATATTTTTTTATTAAATTCTAAATTATTTCATAAATATCTTATATATAATAATAATAATATCAATTATTATTAAAAAAAAGAAAAAAAAAGATTGGTCACTCGCAAATGTTCAATATATTATTTTATTTATTTATTGTCAGGAAAGATCAAACCATGAATCATAAAGATGCGCAAGTAGAATAGTTTACCACTTCGATATAGAGGTGTAATTCGGACGGGTTGAGAGGTCAACTATAGCCTAACTTTAAGTATATAATTTTTAACTCTAACCCTAACTCTAACTCGACCTCAACCTGAGTATTACCCGAGTTTAATTTGGACAGGTTCGGGTTAAATTCAAGTTACTTAATTTGGTGTTGATTTCGGGTTAAAAAATTGAATTGAGTTCAAGTTACTTAATTTGAATTGATAAAAAAGAGAAGAGTGACAAGTGAGAGAGGGAGGTTGAGAGTCTTAGACGAGACTCAAACAAGTAAAAGAGTGAGACTGAAAGTCTGAGACCAGATGTAAAAGGAGTGATGACTGAGAAAGGAATCTGAGAGTGATGGAGGCACAAGAGTGAAGATTTGAAGTGAAGTGAAAGTCTCGACTCTGAAGAGTAACGAAAAATACTAACTCTACTTAAATATATTTATGTATATTCGAGTTTAACTCAATTTGATAATCGGATTCAACCCGATTTTAATATTTGGGTAAAATTTGACAATTTGAGGCCTTAACCTGAGACTTGCCCAAATTTAATTTGGGTCGGTGTTTTTTTGCCCAGACCAAACCCAAGTATTAAAAATTTTAGGAAATTTTAGAGGCCGGTCTCTCTATATAGACTTATTTGATTTTAAGTCAATTTTTTATCCAAGTTTACTATTATACCCCTACCATTTGAAAAAGTAATAATTGACGTCTAACTTATCGTCTCCTTCACATAAGTTAAATCATTAAGGTATATATAGAAACTCTTAATTGAGTTATATATGAAAGTCGTTTATGAAATATTATGATAATTAACAAAATTTTTATATATAAATTATATATTCTGATAGTTATAGATGAAAACTTGATATACGAATAAATCGCTAGTTTATTAAGTCAAAGTCAAATCAAAAAATTTCCTTAACATTAGTGTCACAATAGTGACACGAATGAGATTGTTTTTCTTAAAATAATCAATACCCAAAATAAATAATTCTACCATTTTAAATAGTAACACAAATTCAACCTCAATTTTACTTATACTACCAATTATAAACTTTTAAACGTATATTATGTAACATACACATTTAATTTTTACAGTAACATCAAAGGTTTATGTTCAATAACACATCGACTTTTACAAAATACAAGATAATAGAGTTTTTCACGGTGATGGTGTAAATCAACGTAGTGCAACTTTGTGATATTGAACAGATGAAATAAGTAGTGAGCGTCTATTAAGATTTGAGTTGCAAGGCTTAATAGAACAATGATTGGTTTTCAAGAGAAAATTGAGAAACTGATACAATGAAAATATAGTGGTTCACCAGCCCGAAAGCTCGGCTAATCCACTATTCAATGGAGGCTCTTGCTCATTTTTTCTCTATTGATCAACTGAAAAGTTTACAAGAGCGATTGAATGTTACTCGGGTCCCCCCCCCCCACTTGGGGGAGTTACATAATATTTATAATGTTGTCCTTAGTTCTGCGGGATCTGCAGTGAGATCCTTGCCATTTATCCAAGGAACTCTCCTTGATTTTAGGAGAGGATCTTGGCTGGTTAAAGATTTTACGCCTTGAACATGACTCTTTGCCACCTATAAGATTTTTGTTGTCATCCAGTTGTACCCTTATCATTTTCGTTGTTGGCGCGTATAGGGGGATCTCTAACTCTGATTCTCTGAGCTCTGTGTGTCTTTTCTGACCTCTTGGTCTAATCTGCTTGTCTGACTTCTTGGTCTGACATCCGTGCTTGAGCTCATACTTGAAAATTACTCTGAGTACCATCACACGGTAACATCAATTTTTGAAAAATTATAGTGAAAATATGATCCACAAATTAAAATTTATAAAATTTCTAATAGTAACACATCATTGACAGTTGAATTAGGATACTTAACACTAATCAAGAACATCAAAATATCAAAATTTTGAAATTCATTTTTCAATTATCACACAGTAACATAATCTATTTCATAGATACACAACCAAGGTATTTCAAATGTCTTGCACAACAAAAAAAATAATAAAATTGAATTATATAACACTTTAATTTAGTAATAATGAATCTCAAATTTTAAATTAGGAATGCCAAAAAAAAACAGATAATTTTTTTTTTGAACAAAACAAGAAAATGCTGATATAGATTATGTAGGAAAATTTTGGTTACAATTTGAAAGAATGGAAGCCCTAAGCTCGGGAGGGGGGAAGCCTAACCAGTCCAAAGGTAGGGAATTGATTAGTTTAGTAGCTGCCCCCCAATGAGCAGCCCGATTATAGGCTCTAGACTTATGTAAAAAGTGAAGTTATAAAACCTCGCCAAAAATCTAATATCATTCATAATTACATTAAACTCCCAAGGGGGAACATCCTCAGTTGAACTTAACTTGATGATACTGAGGCAATCAATCTTGATAGAAACATTTGAGAGCAAGAGGCCTTCAGCTAGAAGGCAAGCTTGGCGAACTGCCTCAGCCTCAGCAGCCATAGAAGAGGCAGCATGGAACGAAGAAGTAGTCCCAGCCAAAAGATCTCCATCCTTCGAACATACCACCACACCACAAGCTGCCCGCAAAAATTTGGAATCAAAAGAGGCATCACAGCACAAAAGAATATCAGAGGCAGACGAAGGAACCACAACAGCAGAAGCCAACAAAACATCAGGGCCAAAAAGAGAAGAAGAAGAGATACGACTCAGATCATTCCACAAACACTGAGCACACAAGATAGAAGAAAAGGCATTCACAATCTCATCGCAAAAAACAAACTAATTCCGCGCCTTCCAAATGACCCAACCCACTGTTGTAACTTTCCCCAAAACCTCCAATTTCCCCTGGGCAGCAAAAAGCTACTCCAAGATCCAAGATGAGCATTGAGACATAGAGAAAAATGGAAGCTTCTCCCATCCAAAGGACAAATCCATTCCAAACCACACACACTTCGTCCAGTCACAATCAAATAGAATGTGTTCAATAGATTCAATAGCAAACTAGCAGATAGGGCAGAGAGCTGAAGGAGCACACTTTCTTTTAAATAAATTTTCCTTTGAAGCCAAAATGTTATGACAAGCTTTCCACCAAAAATTTTTGACCCTTGGAAGAGCTTTCATGTTCCATAGGACCTTCCACAGAGAAGGTTGAGAGAAGGAAGAAAAGCCACAAACTGGAAAAGCCCTAGCGGTCGAAATGGCCAGACGATAACCAGATTTAACAGTGTAAGCTCCTTGATGCTCCATTTGCCAAATCCTTCTATCAAGAGTACCATACTTAGATAAGGGAATAACACAGCTAGCCTCAGTATCAGCCCGAGAAACTACAGAGGAAATCAAAGGGACATCCCACCGACGAGGATTCGACTGAATAAAGTCAGCCACTTTAACAGAGGTACAATTCGGAGGCTTAGGAGAGAGAACAGCCCAAGAGGGAGATAGGGGGATCCATTTATCACACCAAAAATCAATACAAGTTCCATCACCCAGCTGTCATATGAGGCCTTTCTCAAGAAGAACTTTGCCATGAAGAAGACCACTCCAACCCCATGATGGTCTGCGACCACTCTTAGCTTGCATAAAATCCTCATTAGGAAAATAGATGACTTTGGTAAATTTTGCCCAAAAAGAGTTCGGTTGAGAAACCAGACGCCAACATTGTTTAGCCAACAAGGCTTGATTCAGTAGATAAAAATCCTTAAAACCCATTCCACCTCCAGCCTTGGACACAGTCATACTCTCCCATTTTTTCCAAAAAATACTGTTCCGCTCTTCATTGCTCTTCCACCAAAAAAGTTGCATAAATCGATTCAATTTAGCACAAAAATTTTTAGGAAAAGCCACAACTGACATGGCATAGTTAGGGATGACTTGAATCACAACCTTAACCAAAACCTCCTTCCTAGCCTGTGATAAACATGAGCCCTTTCAGCCTTGGAGCTTCTTGACCACACGTTCCAGGATATAACCAAAAACTTCACCCTTAGATCGTCCCCACATTGAGGGGATACCCAGGTAGCTAGAATGAGGAGGAAGAGGTTGTAAGCCAAGCAGTTGACAGCAAAAGGATCTTCGAGCATCAGTGGAATTCCCAGAAAAAATAATACCAGACTTAGCAAGGTTAGCAGATTGGCCCGAGTCCACACAATAGGTGTGGAGAATTCTGAGAAATTCACGAAGGCAACGTTCTTTAGCTTTTAGAAAAAAAGAGAGAGTCATTAGCAAAAAACATATGAGAAATAATCGGACTTCGCCGTTTAATTTTCAAACCAACAAGGTTGTTTCATTCACCCTTTTGCAAATCATAGCAGAAAGAACATCAACAACAAAAAGGAATAAGTAAGGGGAAAGAGGGTCGCCTTGACGAATACCCCTGTTTGGCTACACCTCACAAATCCGAGTCCCGTTCAAAACCACTTGGTAAGACACAGAAGAAACACAATTCATAACAAGGTGAACCCACCGGGGAGCAAAACCCAAAGAAATCAATGTGGCCTCCAAAAAATCTCATTCAACACGATCATACGCCTTACCAATATCCAATTTGATAGCCACCTCAGGGACAGTGCCACTCTTCTTTCCCTTGAGATGGTGGAAAATTTCATTGGCCATAAAAATACTATCTTGGATATGACGATTAGGAATAAAAACAGATTGGTTGGGAGAAATAAGGGAGCCCAAAACAAATTTCAATCTATTAGCCAAAACCTTATATATTACTTTGTACACAAAATTACATAATGCAATAGGGAAAAATTGGGAGATAGTTTCAGGGGCTTCCTCTTTGGGAATGAGAACAATATTGGTACGATTCAACTCAGAAGGCAACTGAACCCCATCAAAAAAAATCACACACCATAAGGAAAACATCCTGACCAACAATATGTCAAAACCGATGAAAAAACATCCCCGGAAAACCATCAGGACCTGGGACTTTGAGGGCACCCAATCAGTCCAAACCTCAAAAAGGGAAGGCATACAAAGTAGATGTTGATTCATAGTAGTTGTAACCTTAGGAGTGATAGAACTTAAAGCTTCAGTCCAATCTCTAATCCCCGAAGAAGTGAAAAGATCCTAGAAATAAGAGTGGATATGAGAAGAAAGATTGTCTTCCCCCTTAATCCAGTCACCATCAAAATTTTTGAGTTTAACAATATGATTTTGATGACACCTATGGATGGTAGATAAATGGAAAAATCGCGTATTTTGATCACCACCCTTTAACCAGTTAATCTTGGAGCGCTGCAGTCAAAAAAGTTCCTTTCTACTTCGCACCACATCGAGCTGGGAACAAATATCAGCCTCACGTAACAGATTTGCCTCAGTAGTTTCAAGTGCCTGACATTGTTGTAAATCCTCCTCCAAGTCCCTCATCAGCTTTTTATTGTTGCCAAATTTCAGTCTGCTCCAGTTCAATAAACGAGATTTACAGTGCCCCAAATTATCAGAAATGTTAAGGATAGAGGATCCAGAATGAAAAGATTTCCAACAAGACTGAACCACCTTTTCACATTCAGGGTCATCCAACCATATACATTCGAATTTGAAATAGAAAGGACTCTTTTTGGAAACAACATCAAACTCAACAACAAGAGGACTGTGGTTAGAGCCCATCCTAGCTTATTGAGTCACCAGAGAGATGGGAAATTTTTCGCACCAATCAGAGTTAACTAAAGCTCTATCAAGACGTTCTTAAACATTTGCAGCCCCAGGACGGTTATTAGACCAAGTGAAATAAGAACCACGACAACCCAACTCCATCAAACAACAATCCAATAAAAGATTTTGGAATTCCTTAATTTTTCGAGAACAGGCAGGACTGTCTCTTTTCTTATCATACACATAACCAATTACATTAAAGTCCCCCAGCACCATCCAAGGACAAGAAATCAACCTACTCATAGCCTGAAATCGTGCCCAATTACGTTGACGTTTCTCCACTTTAGGATCCTCATAAACAAAAGAAACCTGCCACTGCAGTTGATGTGGTAAGGAAAGACAGTGAACATGGAAGAAATGCAAATTCTTTTTAGTAACCTGAAGAGTAACATTATTCCTCCACCATAGAGCCAAACCACTCGAAAGACCAACAGGATCAACATAGTCAGCAAAATGGAACTTCAAAAACTTTCTCAATCACTCCAACCGATGGATTTTATTCTTAGTCTTCATAAGAAAATGATTGAGGGGCGATGGGTATTCACTAACCCTCATAGATTACAGATTGTCCGGGATAGCCCAACTCCCTAACAATTCCAAGAGAGCACTAACATGGGTCGTGTGGCTGTTGAAGGTCAGCCATCACCACCTTTGCCGGTTGACAGATGGAGTTCTCCGCCTCAAATAAAGCATAGGATGGTTGTGAAAACCAATTAGACATACTCCGCTCAACATTATTCTCTCCTCTGCCCTCATTGCCCCTCCTCCATATTTGGTTATTGATGATGTGAATGATGTTCCAGCTCCTCCATATGGGAAAAGTGAAGATCCGAATAAGGCTTGACCTGAGGGCTCCTTTTAGGCTTACATTTGTACCTTCGACGTTGAGTCTGCGGAATAGTATTTGCTCCAGGAGAAAAACCAAAAAGACCAGGATTCAAGGGAAGCGCACTGTGAAAGCCAGGAGCCCTTTTATTACGCTTGCAACTTTCCAAAGGATCCTCATTATCAACAATATCAGCCAAAGCCTTCCTTTTCAGGGACATATTCTGAAAGTAGGTTTCCATATGATCACCTACCTCCTCACTTCCATTACCAAAAAGAATATGAATCATTGTTATCTTTCCCCGTAACTTCCTGACTATCTGAAGGTTAAAAAACATAATAGGACCCTCTTTTCACAGCCATCCACATTCCTGAAGCCTCTTTAGAATCGGGAATAGTTGGGCTATGGTCCCAATTTCGAGCATCTGTAACAAAAGGAACAACCGCCAACAGATGAGAGTTATAAAAGAAACCACTTGAGTGAGTCTGTTGTTGACACTCTGGGGCTTCATTATAAGGCTTTGGGACCTCCCCTGGGGAAACCTCTGGATCAGCTCGAGGCATATTCATGGAAATCCCACATTATTTTGGAGAAGCTGGACCAGAATGGGCATCCACATCACTAGAATGAAGTTTACCTTTAAGCTTTTCCTTTTTCTCCAGATTCTCGCTAGCCTTAAGGGACCAAGTTTCCCTAAAAAAACTGGAGGAGAAACTACTCTAGGCTCGCAAATTTGGACCAAACTGACTTTTGGTTCCCAATTTACCTCTTTCAGTGCATTGACTTTGTGCATGCCTAACTCGACCACAAAGATAACAAAAATCAGAAAGCCGCTCATATTTTAGGGTAATCCAAATATCATCTTGGTTATCCCTAGCCAGAAAAAAACCCTTCTTTAAAGGCTCTTGAAGATTAATTCGACATCTCACTCGCATATAATTACGTTGAAATTGAACTTCGCCATCCACATCCTTCAATTGGGTAGGATCCCCAATCACACGCCCAATTCTCCAGGCATTGTTTTTAGTCATCAAATCAAGTGGTAGCCCTCTGATTTGCATCCAGAATTCCGAATAATGAAATTCAAAGTCACTGATGATGCTTTGAGGCAGATAGGGTTTGAAAACCAATAAAGCACCCATAACAGACGAAGGGCCATCCTCCAAGATTTTCAACTTATCATTCTCCGCTTTGAACAAAAGTATAAACGTATTCTTTTCCCAATATGTAATAGAAAAGCCCTTCGAAGTCTTCCATGAGCTCTGAAGAACATTACAGACTCCTTGCTTATTAAGGTTGGTATTAGTGTAAAATCGGCCCACAAGACAATGTTTCTCGATATTTTTGGAGGTGGATGGGTTTGCAAACAAAGAGATACAAGGAGGAGGGGCAAAAGGCGAATCGGCTTCTGTTTCACGCTCCATAAAGCCAAGAAAAAGAGTGAAAAAGAAACACCAGAAAAAGACAACCTTAAAAAGCGAAGAAAGGGGACAACAAGAGCACAAGAAGAGGAGATAAAATGGAAGTGTAGCAAAACGGCAAAAGAACAGAGTCCAAATGGGGAAATGTTCAAAAGCTAAGAACCACAAAAGGGAAGAAAATGACAGCCAAAGGTGAAGACAAGAGAAGATAAAGACAAAGAAAAGTAAAGAGTAGAAATCAAAAGATCAAGAAAAAGACCAAGGAAAGGCAGGGCAACCGGTGGAGGAGTTAAAGAGAATTAAATAAGGCCCAAGTTAGATAACTGAAAAAATGAAACATCGCTCTTTATAGCCTCGGGAAGGAAGAGTACATCGAAATAAGGAGCAGTACAACGAAAGATGAGGAAGGCCTCAAGAGAAACCCTAACTAGGGTAGAAAAGCTCCCATCGAGATGATAGAGGGCATGATTCTTTGGAAGCAAGAGTTTAAACTATGTATTATGAAGAAGTTTTTTAAAATCCTACAATGAACATCAACTTTCATGTAAAATCACATACCTTAACTCTATTTTTGAATCTCAATGTTGTGAAGATGTTTTGTATGCAAAGGATCAACTGTAACTTTGTCAATGGATTCTACAGTGAACTTAAAGAATAAAATCAAAATTGGGGTTGAGTTTGTGTTACTATTTGAAATTGTGAAATTTTTCATTTTGGGTATTGAGTATTTTAAGAAAAATAATCACATTTGTGTCACTATAGTAATATTAATGTTAAAAAAAATTTGTGATCTGATTTTGATTTAATAGACCAACGATTTATTCGTACATTAAATTACTATATATAGCTATCAGAATATATAATTTTCATATGAAATTTTCGTTAATTATCATAATATTTAATAGACGATTTTCATATATGACTCAATCAAGGATTTCCATATATACCTTAATGATCTAACTTATGTGACTTTTTATGACTATACAAAACTAACACCGTTAGGGGTAATTTTGATATTTAAAAAAAAATAAAAATTTAAGTATCTACATTGAAGTTTAAATATGGACTTACCTCCAAATAAATGTCTTTCTAAGACTCAAGTTATTATAAGTCCATCTCGAAGGACTCACCTTCAATTTTCACAAAATTCTAACCTAAGCCTTGTTTTTTCGAATTGTGCTCGGGTTGAAATTCAAATTTTTGACCCGTCCAAATTACACCGCTACTTCGAAGACCCAAAGGTCCATTCTATATTTATTTGATATTTAAAACTTTACATCAAATTTCAATTCATTTTTCATAAATTTATTTTTACTTAAACCTAACGTTTAGTCACGTTTCTATTAGTTAAGTGTTTGTACGAAAGTTAAATATATAAAATCAAGGTCTATGGTCTATGGCTGGCGAACCTTTTGAAGTTTGCTCTGTCGTAGAATGGCAACGGAGAAGCTTGTGCCACCACAAGGAAAGCGTCGTAAAGACACACGTTCGCTTGTGTCCCCACACACACACACGTCGATCCACAACGTAAAGTTTAAGTTTTGAAACTGTTGTTGGTTGAAGTAATGAACAAGGCTACAAATTTCGGATTACCAACCAAATTGGACGGAATGTAACCATGTTTATCCCAAACTTGCTTTTATTTATGGCGGTGTGATAAAGTTACCAAAAAAAAGAACAAATTTGTAATAAATTTGTAAAGTTAAAATAAAAGGCAATGCTGCATAGACTTTATTTAATGATCTTGTTATTTTCTGTCATTAAATTAACAGTGGATTCACTATTAGTTGAACTTTATTATTAATTTAATGACTATGATTTATCATGTCATTAGATAAAGTCACTAAATTAAGTATAAAAAATATTTTCCTAAAATAAATTAGCAATAAAGTATAAGTATAGCATTTATAGAGAGATTTGAGAACAACCTGATTAAAAATCAAAATAAAACAATGAAAGAGGCATTGGACTAAAATCCAATCAACCTCGTCTTTTATCTCTCTTTGTTCTCACCCTTTATCGTGGATAAATTTTTTGTTTTTAGTTTTGTTGTTTAATGGTTATGTGTATCTTGACTAATTTTTTCTTTAATTCGATTAAAGACATATTATTTACGCTAGAACTACGGTATTCATAAAAGATAAATTTCTCATAATTTGATATTAAAAAATTACTAAAATTTGATCTCAGGATGTCTTACAGTTTGTCCTTATTATTACTTAAACTACCATTTGATATTAACAAATTTTTTTGTTCACCTACACTTTTTTTATCTTCTTTCATTCCCTTTGTTTTTTAATCCCCCTCTTTTCCATTTCATACATACAACATATACGAATACCTATCAAATACTATCGATCGGTGTTTAAATTATTTGTTTTTCTCTAAAAAAAATTATTTATTTTTCAAATTAATTTGATCAAATTACACTCTTAGTTATTAATCCAAATTTATGCACTGTAATTACACAAAAAACATCGCATAGCATATTTTTTGAGGAGCTGCGTGCAGGAACGACATGTCATTGCCAGGTAAGTGGTTAGCTTTGAGTAGGTGAATCAACGTAAGGAATAGAATAATTGTATTTATTTTACTTACAAAAAAAATAAATAAAATAATTGGAAAAGAATTAACTTTTGCCATCACCACGTGAAAAGTTACGTGCTTCCCGATGTCTTTGTGTGAGCTTTGATTATTCAAATCGTGATATTGATTTTTTTTTTTAAAATTAAAAGTAGAGATTAAATGATATGTCATCAATGTTATAATAAAATTTTAAATTTTAAATAAATAAAAGTGACACTAAAAAAAATACCATATCATTTGATTTTTTATATTTTTAAATAAATAATGGCAATCTCGATTAGTGATGTGAAAAGTAAGTAATCTAATTTGAATGTAATAAACAAGACATTTTTTTTTTCAACAATTTTTTTTCTTAACCTCATATTCTTTACTAATTTAAATATTAAAGTGTCTCCCGTCAACCAGATAACATAAAGTGCAATAATTATTTTTTTTATTACAAGATGTTTAAGTTTGGGTTCATTTTCTTGAGTCTTGAGTCAGTTACTGTAACTCAAGTGAGTTTAAGAACATATCTAATGAGCAATAAAAATTGTCAATCAATTATCTCATTTCTAGGTCCTTATTTAGTTAATTAAATAATAAAATCTAAAAATAAGGGGAAATTCTCACTTTTTTATAATTTACTTTCTATTATTTTAATGTTTGATCCCATTAATCTCTCCTTTTGTAGAAAAAGGGCATCTAAGAAAAATCAAAAACCAAACAAAAGCAACATAATTTTTTTACCAAAAAAAAAAAAGCATAGATATTAGAGTGGACCGCTAGTTTTCTTCTGAGGTTCCTTCTCGTGTACTTAACCATAAAAGGAATAGCAACCAGCAGCTCTTTCCTCTCTGCTCTACACTGGTCCACTGTACAAACTGACCAAGCAAATCCTCAAACAAAGATTGTTGATTCCTCATAGTGTGTGTGAATCATGCTTCCTCAAGAACAAGAACAACCATTGCTACTAAACCCAACAATCGATTCCGACAAGGGAGAAACAGCATACGAATCGACTGAAAAAGTCCAGATAATCGGAGTCGACGAAGCCGAAGAACACGATTCCGGAGACTATACCAAAATCCCACCTTTTTCATGGAAGAAGCTGTGGCTTTTCACAGGACCTGGGTTCTTGATGAGTATAGCGTTTCTGGATCCGGGTAATTTGGAGGGTGATCTCCAGGCGGGTGCAATTGCAGGGTACTCTCTGTTATGGCTTTTGTTTTGGGCTACGGTTATGGGGCTTCTGGTTCAGCTTCTCTCGGCGAGGCTTGGTGTCGCCACCGGTCGCCACTTGGCGGAGCTGTGCAGGGATGAGTATCCCAGGTGGGCGATGTTGTTGTTGTGGGTTATGGCTGAGCTGGCTCTGATTGGGGCTGATATTCAGGAGGTTATTGGAAGTGCCATTGCTCTTAAAATTTTGAGTAATGGTGTCTTGCCACTATGGTCTGGTGTTGTCATTACTGCTCTTGATTGGTAATTTCACACTCACTTCTTTTTTAGCATAATTTTGGACTTTCAATGGGTAAATATGTGAATTTTTCTTGGTGTAGGGTTTGAAAATTTTTGATCTTGAGGTTTCTGATGTTTCATTTTGAGCATTCCTGTGCTTTGAGGATCCTGGAATTAGGTCTAGAAAGCAAATGTTTTTGATTAGTCTTTAGGGGGCAGTGAGCCGAGTCTGTAAAAGTCCCTTGGTAAGTACTGTTTAAGGGGTTTCCAAATATTTGGGCCTGCCCAAGATCCATCGTTGCTGTGATTTCTTATTGATTCTTTCATGTTAAGAATGCATCTGAGTGTTAAGTACTGTTTCAATTTACTTGATTTTGATGGAACCCTGGTTGATTCCTGAAATATTTCATTCAGTTGATTGAGTTAGCTCTACGTATGTATTTATGGGTGTGACTTGCAGTTGGATTTCTTTGTGCTTCATATAAGATGATAACCTAACCATCTGGTCTCACGGTTAAAAAAAATAGAATAAAAAATAAGATGAAGATGTGAATCTTGCATCTTTTATGTGTAGGTCTTAACTGGACTTGTTTTTTTATGTAGACAACTATACATTTTTATTTTCATTATTTTTTTTTTTGCCGGGGTGGGGGAGTCCGAGAACATTATGTTTAGAAAATGGAAATTAGTTACTTTTTTTTTTTAAAACTTATTCTTAGGAAGTTAAAACCGAACAGACCCTAAATTCATTATCTGACATATATGATTCCTTCATTTTCTTTATACAGTTTCGTTTTTCTATTTCTTGAGAACTATGGTGTGAGGAAATTAGAGGCACTTTTCGCCATCCTCATTGCGACCATGGCACTTTCTTTTGCATGGATGTTTGGTGAAACAAAACCCAGTGGTGTTGAGCTTCTTCTTGGTAAGGACTATCTTTTTGATGTAATGGAAGTTTGTTTCAATATGTGGCCTCTTTTTCTGTAATTACAAACTATTAGCTTCTATGAATCTAAAGCATTGCCAATTTGAACCCTCCTTGTAGGTATTTTAATTCCAAAACTCAACTCAAAAACAATACAACAGGCTGTGGGAGTTGTGGGATGCATCATCATGCCTCACAATGTCTTCTTACATTCCGCACTAGTACAGTCAAGAGAGATCGACCACCACAAGGTTGGTCGAGTTCGAGAAGCTCTCAATTACTACTCGATAGAGTCTGGTGTTGCCCTTGCAGTCTCCTTCATAATCAATCTATTTGTTACAACGGTATTTGCAAAGGAGTTTTATGGAACTGAACAAGCCAATAATATTGGTCTTGCTAATGCGGGCCAGTATCTTCAGGAGAAGTATGGTGGAGGGTTGTTCCCAATTCTGTACATCTGGGCTATTGGATTGTTAGCTGCTGGCCAAAGTAGCACTATCACTGGCACTTATGCCGGGCAGTTCATCATGGGAGGTTTTCTAAACTTGCGGTTGAAAAAATGGATGAGGGCATTGATAACAAGAAGTTGTGCTATCATCCCAACTCTGATTGTTGCTCTTGTTTTTGATAGTTCTGACGACACATTAGATGTTCTAAATGAATGGCTTAATATACTCCAGTCAGTTCAGATCCCTTTTGCCCTTATTCCCCTTCTCTGTTTGGTGTCCAAGGAGGAGGTCATGGGTGTTTTCAAGATTGGTCCTGTTCTCAAGGTATGTTCTTGTTCATTCTCCTGCTTCTTCGGTTTTAAATCCTTGTTGATCATTACCTCTAGTGCTCCTAGGATTTTGTGATCCCCACAGTCTGTGAGTTATTTTATAATGTCAATACTCTAACTGATCAACTGCTGAAATGAAACTTAGATACATTTATTGAGTGGATTTGATAGGATTTACTGGATCTTATGTGTTTTTCTACATATGACTCAACTTAACAATGACGTGCTACTGAACTCAAATCAAAAGATGCATAGCATTGTTGATGTAAGCGCTTTTTCTTGTTATAATCATTGGTACTGAAACAGTACGGATATGTCTGTACCCATTTGCCTTAATTGATTAGTTTTCATGTCTTGTGACCAAGTTTTACCCTCTTGTTTGACATCCATATGTGGTCTGTCATGTGTCTGTAAGCAGTCGTTGTTAGTGATGCTTTCTTAGATTAATGCAAATACATAGGATATATTGTATTTTGTATTAGTTAGCTTGAATAATCTATATATAATTTTTTTGGCTGAATTTATTCCTCTTAGAAGGTTCGTTCAAAGCTTTGGTTGTTTCTCACTTTGTCTATGTGGCGAGCAGCTTATATGGCAAAATGATTATCAAATTGACTCATCTAAAACTTTTCCTTTTCAGATATATTTGTTACATTTGCTGTATTAAGTATTTTTTGGTTCCTTATTGTTCCTCGACCGTTGCCTCCACCACTTACGGTTTGCTCTTCCATTCTATAGTTTCCATGAAGTGAAGATGAATTTTGTTTGTAGGTGGTTTCATGGCTTGTGGCTGCCTTGGTGATAGTGATCAATGGGTACCTCTTGCTGGAATTTTTCTCTTCTGAAGGAAGTGGACTCTTATTCACCTGTGTGGTATCTGCTTTCACAGCTGCATACATTGTGTTCATAGGATACCTCATTTTCAGAGGCATTACATTTTCCCATTGGGTTGTCCAAGCCAAGAGGTTTGCTCAAAGGAATTGATCAATCATTCGTCCAACACTCGTGTTGAAGGCACAATACTGGATTCATGAAGCACTTTCAATTGCAGCTACCCAACTGCTTGTGCCAAGGAAATTATTATTTTCTAAACAAAGCATGTTCTCCACTTTTGTGCATAGTTCTATGATCCAGTGGCTTAGCTTAGTTCCTCTCTGCGGTATGCAACGAACATTTGCAGTTTCTTTGTGAACCTGCTTTTATTTCCTCGTGTATGAAGGATGGGAGAAAGAAGGCTGAGCAAGGCTGCTACTTGAACAGAATTCTTTCCCCTGTAGAAGATCCCGACCAGTGTATCTATTTCAAATTCAAGTTTTGAAATACGAGTGATGCTTTGGGTGTGAGCTGTAACAGTGTAATAATTTACTTGTCAAGTGGGCAATGCCCCAACTTTCTGTTGGTATTGTGCTGTGGCTTTGTTCTTTAATACTCCTGGCTTGTTCATTTCCTTGCTCTTCTGATCCTCTCTCTCTCACACACACACAAATACAACACACACATGTTCATGTTCAGGCACATACTTTTCTCTTTTTGCCTGGTTGATTTTGTGCGAGTCTGCATGCATTCAGCATGTAACTAGATGAATACATTGTCTCTGGGCAGTTGTGTATGCCAACTTAGTGAGGAAAATTTTCAGGATGTGATTTTGGTGTGGTATTAACCGTTGTGTGGTCAACTAACCTGGAGGAATTGTGCTTCAGTGTTCAGGCATTATTGTGAGTGTTAGTTTTCACGTCATCCTGGAAAAACTCTTGCAGTGTTAGAAATTAGTTTCATTCATATTCACTAATTCTGAGTTGATTTCGCAAGTCGTAATCATAATTGTAACGTTCACTATATACTGGCTTTGGTTTTTTTCTTGATAGCGTTTATTTGAATGGTCACGTGCGATCTCAAGCGCGGTCATAGCCATAATAAAAGTCGGCTGGACTGTTTGTGGTTACAAAAAATGCCGCAAAAGTCCACTTAACTCTCTCTCTCTCTCTTTCTAACATGTAAAAGCGTTTTGTATCATCAGTGGCACCGACGCATATTTTCTTTTTTCTTTTGCCTAACTCCCCGTAAAGTAAGGTTTGACTTGTATGCATTAATTATATAGTTGATGTTCTTTTCTGAGCCAGAATTAAACTCTCCTTTGGATATGAAAAAAAAAAAAAAAGGTTTTTATTTTTGATGATGCTCAGAAATAATAGTCCAATCCCAACCGATAAAGACTCAAGAGTTTGAGTGTGATTTTGTGATGAGGGGATTAATCTAGGAGATTAAAAGAGCGTAAAATGTAAGTGGTTTACCTTAGCCGACAAACTAAAATTACGTCCACTATAATAAAACTTCTTACTCCTTAAAATCGTATATTACTTTAATCCTTAGTGAATACAACGTTGATATAAGCATTGGGTTCTTTACAGGGACTGTGTGCTCTGTTCTAACTATCAGACTCTTGGCTTGAGAGCGTGAACAGAGAATATGAAGATCCCCCTTTTTTGGGTAGCAGTTCTTTATTTATACAATGATTCTTCTAAAGTTTCTTTGCTGCTCCTCCTTTTGTGCTAGTTTCGTTGGTCCTCCCGTCTACACCCTGTAGCAAACTCTGTTCATCCGGCACCACTGTATTTGTGATCTCTATTGGTTATGCATTCCATCCTCCTCTATTTTGTGATTTTCATATATGTCAAAAAGTAGTCCCTAAGCCTCCAAGACACGTGGTTCAACGAGAGTGATTCAAAGAAAACATTTGGACCAGGCTCCCATCTTTTTGGGCTACTCATCAGCTAGGCTGGATAGGGGATATGTTGGATTGCAAGCTCTCCGGTGATGTTGGGCTTTCCCCCTAGAGTTCAGCCTTTTAGATTTCCGACATGGGTAGGTTGTGGGTCCCCTATTCGGATTGTTGGTAATTAAAGGGTTCCTGGGCTAATTGGGTTTCTTGGATCATGAAGGCTCATGCTTTAAATTTCATCCTTATCAATTTTTTTGATAAAATTAACAAAATATAGTTTTTTAGGGGTGGAGCAAAAAATTACCATAGTATGCATAAAATGAGTTTATGCAAAATCAATCAAGAGTATGATGGTGTATGTGATGGATATGCTTAATATAACAAGAGACACAAATTATGTGGGTTTGTTTGGATGACTTACTCCATTGAAAATGGCGACGGTGGGGCGGAGAGTTTTATTACTCAAGGTATGGAGGGTGTTGAGATTTGTGTGATGCCTCTTATGTGTAGGCGAGACTTATAATTTATATGCGAATACAATTTTATAGCACCTTAGAGGGAGCCTTGATTGAGGCATTACCCTCGTAATTGGGAGAGAGGTGAATCCGTGATGCCGATGTAACATGCGAGGTGGTTGAAGCTAGCGATGCGCAGTCCAATGACTGCGTTCCATGATTCCCTTCCTAAGATGAAAACTTCCACGTGCGCTAATAATAGACTGAGTCTCTCAAGAGGATAAATTTGGCTGCTCGCAACTTTAATTTGGGCTTAGCCCGCAACTGTGATCTGTACGTGGTCCGGATCGGACCAGTCAACGGTGACTATATTTTTGACTAGTTTTTATAATTTGATTTGTGTCTATAAATATTTAGTTTGTTTATTTATTGTCATTGATTATAGAAATAATAAATTAATAAATAAGAGAGCCATAAATTAACCGTAGTGAGGACAAATTTGAACTACACCACAATAAAAAATATTGAACTAGTAATAACTATAAAACCTTAAATATTGATTAGTAACAATTCTATTTGAGCACAGTGACAATATTTTGGACTAATTTTTCTATCAGATTTTTGCCCATAAATATTTAATTTGTCTATTTATAGTCATTGATCATAAAAATAATAAAATAAAAGAATTTTACATGTCTTACAATCTCATTGGCTTAAAATCTGGGGGGGGGGGGTACGAAAAGTAAGGCCATAAAAAGTAAAGGATATTGGTGTAATTTACCAAAAATTAAAAGATTTGGGGATCAAACTGAAATTACCCGAATTTCAAGTAATCCGAATTCTTTAACTTAATTTTTTTGGGGTAAAATACACTTTTAATCCAAAAAGTATGCGTGTATTGTCTATTTAGTCCATAATTTTTCAATTGTGTCTATTTAATTCCTAAAGTTTTGAATTTGTATTTACATAGTCCAATTTCAAAAGTTCATAAACAATTTTTTAAAGGGTTTGGTCACGCATCAATCATATGGGATAAAAATAGACACTTTAGAAACTTTAAAGACTAAATAGACATAAAATAAAAACCACGTGATTGATGCGTAATTAGAACCGTCAACGATTTTCTGACGGCGTTTGAGATTAGACCACTTAGATATAAATTAGAAACTTCAGGGATCAAATAGATGTAATTAAAAAATTAGAGACTAAATAGACACTAAATACATACTTTAGGGACTGAAAATGTATTTTACCAATTTTTTTTTTTTTTAACGCATATCAGTGTTAACGAAAAAAGGAAAATCTAGACCCAATAACAAGGGGTTTCGTACTTTCTGAAGGAAAACACAATTTATTTCCTCAGTCCTGTGTTGAAGTCTCATACCCTTCGAGCTGGCTCAGAGACTAGGGTTTCAAATTAACTTTTTCACCAATCCTCCGTGCGACTTATATTCGTTATATTCACAAAGGTACGCCATACATTTTCTTGTGTATACTTACATGTATGTGTATCTCTTGTTCTGTTAGGTTTTAAATTTATTGATATAGAAGTCAGTTAGGATTACTATTTCTTCTGGAGCCTTAGATATGTTTAACGAATTTATGTTTGTGGATTTCTTTGTATTTTTCTAATGTGATAATGTGGGAAGCTGTGTTCTGGGAATCTCTGATGTTTGGCGAGGATGAGAATATGGATAGGCGCTCTCATGCTGGGAAGACATTGTAGTTTTAGAAGAGAAAATTAAAACAAGATGATTTTTAGTTCCATATGTTGGTTTCTATGGCTGGTAATTGTAGATAAGGTCACTAAATTTGTAATTGTAATTGTAATGTGAGATATGTCTATAGAGTATATAACGTAATGTGCTAAGCGACCAAGAAATTGCAAAAAAACACCACACTAATGTGCTAGTATAGAGGTATTAGACAAGCCAGTATAGAGTATCAAATTGTAAAGGTGCTTCGAAATAAACCTAAATTTGCAAAAAAAAAAAAAATGCTTCTAAAAAGAAAAGGATCCCATTTGGTTAGTGGTAATGGCAAAGGTGTTGTTGGCAGTGGATTAGCAACAGGTCATGTTGAAAAGTGGTCATTTTGGAGGCAATGGTAGCAGTAGTGATGATATGAGAGGAGATCTTGTATGGCAATTGCGTTTGATTAAAGCACTATAGCATATGTGGCGTTGAGAGTATAATGGCAATGGTTGAGTCAGTATTGTAGTTCTATATCTGGATATGTGTTGATGGTGCAATTGTAGTGGTGTGGTCAGTGTTGCTTCCGATGTTTTGATACCAAAGGTGGTGATGAAGGAAGCACGAATGTGAAAATAGGGCACCAGTGGGTGGTTAGCATGAAATTTCTCAAAAAATAATATGCAGAGATCATAGGGAGAGGGAATAAGGACTGATACAACAATTCTATGATTTAAATATTATCCAACTCCAGAACATTATTTCGTGGAAGTCATAAAACCAGAATTGAAGGACAAAACTGTAAGTATTTCAAGATCAACACGTCCTAAAGCCAAATTGGAAAAATGAATTTTAATGAAAGAGATAAGGACTTTTAGCTTGATGGGTATCTTGTAGACTGTCATTTGTGAAACAATTGGAAGACGACAGAGGTTGATAGAGGTTATGGTCGAGGGAGATTACATCTCATTTCCTTTTCATAATTTTGTCCCTTTTTAAAAATCTAATGGTTGTAAGGTGGTGGTGTCTTCTATTTTATCTTCTTTTTTGTAGTTTTTTTTTCTTTTTCTTTTTTTTTAAATACCGAGTTTTTTTACAATTCATATTTGACCCCTAATTTATTTGAAAACAACAAATAGAGTGTGTGCTCAAGTCACCCAATGTTTTTGATAGTCGGGAAATAAAATGACACTTTAGAGCCCAAGTATGCCCATTTCGCAAACATTTCTGACAATGATATGCAAGCCTGAAAGAGGTGTTTGTGCTTGATAGGCGGTGATCATGTAAGCGGTTTGTTCTTATTGTGGTGCCTATGTGAAGCTGATGGCAGTGGTATTAGGAACAACTAAACTTGACTTTTATTGTGATGTATAATCTTTAGATTCAACTAGAAACGTAAACTCTTGTGTGGTGCTGATAAAATTGAATAAATGTATATTTTTGGCCTTCCATGCTTATGAAGTAATGCTTATTGTAATCATTGTCAAGCTTGATTACTATTCCTGTTATATTCTAATTTTTATAAGAAACAAAAATTGTCATTAAAGATAGAAGAAAGCACAAGAAGTGAACAGATATCTACCTCCCAATAGCAATAGGAAAATAAACGCTAAAACTACAATAGAGAATTATCCTCTTAACCATATGCCACAATGGAATTTTCATGAATGAAAAAAAAAAGGATTCCCCAAAACATTTTAGGAACCGCAACCTGCAAGAACTTTACTCTTGCCCATAGGAACTCGTGATACTTAACTTTGTCATAAAAAATTATATTTTTTCTCTCCATTTCTATCACCCAAAAATCGCCATAACTACACAGTCCCAGAATATGGAGTTTTAATATGGAGTTTTAAAAGCAATCGGAGAAATGTTGACATAATAAAATAGCTTCTTCACTTACTAAAAGTTGAAAAATGCAATAACATTTGGAGGGGACTGGCCGAGCTTCTATCTTCAAGTTACCAATTTTCCCACTATTTCTACAATGTCTGCAAACTAGCCTCAGTAGTCAGCTGACATCCAATTGTGTACTATTAAGAACCTAAGGTTATATTCTTCTTATATTTTCGGGGGTTAGAGGTGGGAGCATGGAGAAAAGGAAACAACTTTTGAACTTCTTTAACTCTTCGGCCTGTGACAATTTGCTTCAAGTAAAAACTTTGGATTCAGTTTATGTCTTCTCGATCTTGAATGCTTCTTGAGCCGGCAACGTATACTTCCCATCGAGCATTGAGAGTGCTGGGATAAATTAATAACTGTGACTTGTCTTATCTCCACTATGAAATTCCCATATTGTAAAATCCCCCAGGTTCAATGTGTTAATTTTTTTTTGTTTAGATTCAGGAATCCAGAACCAAGAATGTGTTACTGTTGTTGTGGTTTTCCTTTTTGTAGAGATAGTAGATTTATGTCTTCTTGATTTTTGGCGTACACCATCCTCTCCATGACTTGCTGGCAGCATGTCGGGCATTTATTTTCTGTTGTTTTCTATCCTTGTTTGCTTTGATTATCACAATTTTTCCCTCTTTTGCTATATTTGATAAAATTAGCAGCGAAAACTCTTTTGGAGAAGTAATTTATGTTGTCACTTTACACTCTTGAGTCTTGGTGGTGTGTGCGTGTGCTTGGTGTTTGGGTGGGGGCTGGGATCTGCACTTGGCCTTTCAACAACAATATTTTATACTATTTAACTATGCTTTCAGTTCCAATATCATGATATATAGATATATTGACTTTATATGTCTTTTGGGTTTTTCAATCCTTTCATGCATTGTGTAGTCTTTTGCTTGCAGCTCATCTCAATACATTACATACGATGGCCGAAATGAATCTAGGTGCGGTAATCAATGCAACACCTGCTCTTATAGAACAGCTTGGCATTGCATTCCTCGAATTGGAAGGTTACAAGAATGTTACCGATGATGAGGTCCAGTGGAAGGAGGTTGAAGAACACTTCCGCCACCTTGAGACAATGATGTGGAACAAATATTTAGAAATAGAAGTTAGGGAGAAGACTTTTAGAGAAGAGGAATCTGAGGCTCGAAAATTACTTACTGAGAGGGAAGGAGCTGTTGCTGCTAAAGAGCAAGATTTGTTGGATCAGATTCAGGAGCTTAAAGATGCTGCTGTTGTTGCTATTGTGAAGACACGGGCAGATAACCAGCTGGTATCTTTGGAGCCTATGGATGATGGAGACAACATAGATGACCAGGTAAGCAGCCCTCTTGGTGAAAATGCTGAAGGTGTGTCTGGCGAGGTTAAGCCTTGTCCAGAGCTGTTGCAATTTTGCGAGCAGATGGATGCAAAAGGGCTTCTGAATTTTACTATGGAGAATCAAAAAAATATACCTTCCCTTCGTCATGAACTTCCTTTAGCACTTGAAAGTGCAGCTGAACCAGGCCATCTGGTACTGGCTTCACTGGGGGAGTTCCTCCCTCCTGATGACACCACCCAAGAAGGGGATAAAAATGATGCTGCCCACCAGGGCATGCTTCAATCCTGTCTTATGTTAATGGAAGCCATGGCCACCTTGTTGGCAAGGGCTGACCCAGGTGCTGATCACCTTCTGAACCCCGAAATTAAGCAGCAAGCCAAGGCCATTGCTAATGAGTGGAAGCCTAAGTTGGCTGGTGCAGGCATCGATGCTGCCAATGGAAATTCATTGGAAGCCAAAGCATTTTTGCAGCTCATTGCAACTTTTATGATTGCTTCAGAGTTTGACGAAGAAGAACTCTGCAAGCTTGTTCTCGCAGTTTCTCACCACAGGCAGGCACCTGAGCTCTGCCGTTCTGTTGGGTTAACACACAAAGTGCCAGGTTGGTGTTCTTTTAATTGACTGACCTGATGAGGTCCAGAGCCTGGACCGTTCTATAAGGTGCCGTTAGCACTTGAACTCTTTAGTGCTTCGTAATATGTTAATTTATCGGGTAATTATGGACATAATGATCACATAAGGAGAGGTGTGGTACAGTTGCATTTGGAGGTTGTATTCCATTATCTTAATGGGGAATTTATTTAGTTGGTGTTTTTGCACAGGTGTTGTCGAAGCACTGATTGACAGTGGGAAACAAATTGATGCTGTCCATTTCATCCATGCCTTCCAGCTTACCGAGAGTTTTCCACTTGTGCCGCTCTTGAAGGCATATTTGAAAGATTTAAGGAGAAACTCACAAGGAAAGGTAGGTAACTCTGGGGGTGCAGCTAGTGCGCAGGAACTATTTAACCTGGATTAGGACATCATTTGCTTCTCCCTTATCATGTTGCTTTCTGCCACCTTATTTTGCGCAGAATGATGCAAATGCTCAAGAACTGGAGGCACTGAGGGCTATAATCCGATGTGTTCAAGATTACAAGCTTGAGGTTGATTATCCTCTTGATCCACTTCAGAAAAGGGTTTCTCAGCTGGAGAAATTAAAGCCTGATAGGAAGAGGTCCGGCGACTCTGGTAAACACCACCAATTCAAGAAGCCCCGAGCAAATGGAGGATTCTATGGGTCCCGTGCACCTGTAGCCAGTACTGCTACTGCTGTTCCTGCTCCACCAGTTTTCGGGGGAAGGGCAACATATGCAGGAGTGACAACCTATGATTACCAAGCCGCTGGCCAATCTGCATATGCTCAGCAAGCTTATGATCAAACATCATACTACTATCCACATAATGACATGGTTAATGCCACCGCCTATAATGCGGCTCCATCGACTTATGGTACTTATCCAAGCAGTGGAATGCAGTCTACATACCAGCCGTATTAATTCGTGCACCGTAGCAACTTTAGCTATAGAAGGGAGATGGTAGACCAATTGATTGGCTTATAAATTTTCTGGTGCATGTGTACCTTTTTTAGCAGTTACTCTGTTTCTTTGGGCATTTCGAAAACGTTAATTCAATGATATTATGTTAATGTAATGGTATTATTGAAACATGTAAGATCCCGCAGAAACTCCATCTGAAACAGCGATACGTATGACCGCTGTCTCAGCTTGTCTTGTTCATTTCATTGGTATTAATGGGTGCAACTCGGGGGGGCCTAATCTGAACTCAATTTAAATTCAGCCCAAAAAAATAGGACTTGGGTTAAAGTTTTTAAAATGTGTTGGGTTTGGGTTGAAAATTTTCAACCTAAATTAAATTTGAATCATATTCGAGTTGCGATTTTGGGTTCATGGTTTTAACTCAAATTTAATACATATTATTAAAATTGGGCTCAATTGGCGTCACAATTCAGGTTCAATTCAAAATTAATATTTATATATAATCACACCATTTAAGTGTATTTTAGGTTTTTATTGGATTTAAGTTGGTCAATAATTTGTGTCATGTTCAAAATTAAATTTGAATTACGAATTCAAATTATGAGCTTGAATTAGTTAACCAGGATTAATTTGAATTGAGTCTGAAATTAACTTAGGCAATATTCCGAATTGAGTCTGAAATTAACTTAGGCAATAATTGTGTTGAAAGTCAAATTTCTGGTTGAGCTAGAATTAAAAGTTTTATAACTTAAGTTGGACTCGAGCTGATCCTCTAACCCGTCCCACTTGCACCTCTCATTATGGCATAATTCTTATAAAAAATATTTTCTTATGCTACCTATATTCGATTTAAATTTTATGAGTTTGAGTATATTAAAACTAAATTTAATTACGATCAAGTTTGAGGTTAGAATTTTGTTCAAGTTTTGCCTGCTAAGTTAAAATCGAGTTTAAGTCAATAATTAAATTTTCGTTTAAATAATTTGAGCAAGGTATCGAATAAATCCAAACGAAACTTCGAAGAAGGATCCTTATCCATTAACCTGCCTGCCCTCGAGGGTAGATTAAACAAAGGGCTAATCTTAACTTACACCTTAAAACATCGCTCAAATCTTAATTTATATTCTTAAAAATTAAAAATATTAATATACATCTTAAAAAATATAAATTCGTATTAATGTGCACATGAAGCTAACTCCGTCAATTTTGCCGTTAAAAAAATTTGAGCTAATTATAAATTATACTCCTCAAAGTTTAAATATTTCATATTTATGGTCAAAAAAAAATTTCATCCATTAATACTAGTTAAATAGCTTTTAATTGTATCGTATCATATCATTTTTGAGTCAGTAAAAAAAATATTTTTCAAAATTTTTAAAAAAAATTATAAAGTATCTATTATTTTTGGCTATAATACTTGTTAAATAGTTATTTTCTATCTGCAGTTAGACACAAATATTTTGATTGTCCAATCAAATTAAAATTAGATACGAATAACACAACTGTAGACAGAAAATAATTATTTAACGAATATTATAGACAAAAAATAGATATTTTTTAATTTTTAAAAATATTAAATAATATTATATGAATTGTCGTAAATGTGAAATATATGACACAATGCAATTGACCTGATATAAAAATATTTTTTTATTGGCTCGAATACTACATAAAAATGATATGATACAATACAATTGAGCGTTATTTAACGAACATTAATAAATGAAATTTTTTTGAAACATAAATGTGAAATATTTAAATTTTAAGGGGTGTAATTTATAATTAACCTAAATTTTTTAATGAAAAAATAGATGATAGTTAGTATCAGGTCGTATGTATATATTTTAGGGCATAAATTACTATTTTTAAATTTTAAAGAAATAAATTAAAATTTAAGTGATGTTTGACAGTACAAGCTGAGATTAGGCTGATTAGCCCCTAAAATGCAGATCCCGTTTCTCGATTTCTTTTTGATTTGGAAATGTTTAAAGTGCAGGACCAGCAAAGACCGAAATCATACGAGTACGTTATGAGGAGGTTTGAAGAGTCCATTCCATCGGCCCCGCTGACTTCCCTCCCCCTTTCCATCCAGATCTCTCCTTCCTCTCTCTAAAAATTTCTGTGAGCGGGAGAGAGATAGAGAGAGAAACCTCCCCATCTGCCTCACTTCTCTCTTTTCCGATCTCAGACACTCACTTGCGAAATTCGAGCCATTCATCTTCGATCTCTCAAGCCGTCGCTAATCCAATGGCACGGTCACGATTCGCCACCATCATCCCCACAATCCTGATCTTATTCGTCATCGTATTGAATTCATTTGGTGTCGTTTTGTTGTCATCTGCTCCAGTTGTTTCGGACGATCCGGATTCCGTCGTTATCCGTCCACCGCACGGCGAAGGTAACCGCCACACGATGTTCCTACCTCTATTTCTCTCTCCTCCCAACTCCTCCCGTGTTGAACGAAATTCCCGTCGACACCTCCAGAAATTCGACTCTCGCAGCCCTAATGCTCGCATGGAACTTCACGACGATCTCCTCCTCAACGGGTAATACATCCACCATTTCTGATCTCGTTCGTGCTTATATTTGTATTTCATCAACTTTAGTTGGGATTTTGCGAAATTAAATTGATGTTGCAGGTACTACACTACTCGGCTTTGGATCGGAACTCCCCCGCAGAAATTCGCTCTCATCGTTGATACTGGGAGTACTGTAACGTATGTTCCATGCTCTACGTGTGAACAGTGTGGCAGGCATCAGGTAACGTCTAACTTCCATCTCTATTCAGCTTTGTGGTGTTTTGCACTACCTTTGTCTCGCTTCCATAAGGAATAACTGTTTACTCGAAGAACACTATTGTATCACTTGATTAATCCTTTTTATCAAACAGCGGAAAAAATTTTATGCCACAATTTGAGGTGTGAAGATAGTATGTATATGTTGGAAATTAGGGAAAAAAATAAAATAATGTATCTATGCTATATTAACAATTCCTTGTTTTGTCATCAAGTGAATTTTGCATTAAATAAGAGCAGCAAGTACTTCATCACTATATAATCGATCCACATTTTAGAACTTGCATTAAATGGAAGCATAATAGCACCATAACACATCAGAATATTGGAAATATCATATCCCATAACTGGACTGTAGCTTAACATGATTGCTGTTCTCTGTATGGAATGTAAGTCATTGTCACAGTTCAGTTCAGTTGAATGTCCTCAACTTCCATTATGATGAGTTAGTAGATTGTGAATGAATACATGCTGTGCAGAATATGTTTTCATTTTGTGATATGATTCCTTATAAATGTCCTAGGTTATCTAACTCATGAGAGTTTATTAATGAATCAGTTGCATGTTTTACAGTTAAAATGCATCATATACCCCTGTGCCTGCTTAGAATTTTCCCTGCCCTTCTTTGCCTTTCTTTCAATAATTTGAATTGCAAATTATTGTTCTCACCAGGATCCAAAGTTCCAGCCAGAGTTGTCTAGCACTTACCAGCCTGTGAAATGCAATATCAATTGCGCTTGTGATAATGATAGGGAACAATGTGTTTATGAAAGACAATATGCTGAAATGAGTTCTAGCAGCGGGGTTCTTGGTGAGGATATTATATCCTTTGGCAATCAAAGTGAACTTACACCCCAACGTGCTGTTTTTGGTTGTGAAAACGTTGAAACAGGTGACCTTTACAGTCAGCATGCTGATGGCATAATGGGTTTAGGCCGTGGAGATCTGAGTGTTGTGGATCAACTTGTTGACAGAGGTGTAATTAGTGATTCTTTTTCCTTGTGTTATGGTGGAATGGATGTTGGTGGTGGCACAATGGTTCTTGGTGGAATTTCACCGCCTGCCGAGATGGTCTTTACTCGTTCAAACCCTGTCCGCAGGTATGTTTTGGAAAATATTTCTTCAATACATGAAAAACATTGCATTTTCTACCATATACGTTTGATACATCTCACACATTTACTCTAGTCTCGGGATGGAAACAGTCCATATTACAACATTGAGCTGAATGAGATTCATGTTGCTGGGAAGAAATTGCCTTTAAACCCAACGGTTTTTGATGGAAAGCATGGAACAGTCCTAGATAGTGGCACCACGTATGCTTACCTGCCAGAAACTGCGTTTTTAGCTTTTAGGGATGCTGTAAGATTCTGTACTTTATTTTTTATCCTCGCCTGCTTATCTTTAATTTTAGAGAGCTTCATGATATATTGTAAATGTAGTCTGTGTCACGCACTAGCTTGACTTTTGTTTCTTCTTCTTCTAGTACTAAAATTAAAAATTTCTCTGCTAATCCGGGGCCCTTTTTAAAACTATTTTCTTGCTACTAACCAGTTTCAATAGTTGCTGGTCCATCTAAACTTCTCAACCTCTTGCCATGAGAATACAAATGAGATAGCATTATGAGGGTTGGAGACTTTTCCAAAGTTGTTTTGTTGGGCAGGATGAGTGTTACTTTTGCACCTGTGTTCTGTTCAGTGAGAAATGTAACCAACTAATATTCTTCTGCAGTAAAAATAAGCTTCATGATAGAAACCAATAGAATCACAGAGAGAAGATGTTGACCATGACCTTTGGATTAATTGGACAAATTTACTGAGGGTTTTGGGGAGCTAGGTCCATCTATTTGATTCACATCCTCTGGATTTTCCTTTTAGTATATCCTAGTTACAATCTGCAAGATTGATCCGCTTGCATGTAGTCTTAGTTTTGTCTACTTAAAGAGTATAAAAAATGAACACATTGGAGCAATCCTTAGTCCCAAACCAAAGGCTCCTGCACCTAGTGCCTTATCCCTCCTATGGAAGAATTAATATAAAGGTCTCCTTCCAGGGTTCTGTTCTTCTGTGATTCCTGTATACTTGCTTACTGCAATCTAGTCTTGTCGTGGCTTGATAAGTGGCTTAACTAGTCTTCTTCACTTTTGTTTCTAGGGCAAGTTTTTCAAATGATAGTACATGTTAGGTTCAGAACTTATAAACAATGGGCTCCTTGCTGCCGTATATGTTAATCCCCACTTCCCTCCCAATTTTTTTTTTTAAGCTTTTTAGTTACACCATTGTTACTTCATTTAATAGTGTTGACCATGAAGCTCCTCAAACTTTTGGGAAATTTTTTTAGAACCTCATAAACTCCAAGACAATCAAAAGCACGCACCATTTTCCTTCTATCCCTTTATCTATGTTTTTCTATGTGTTTCTGTGCACAGATGCCGTTGTGCCTATGCATACATTTGTTAAAACATTCATCATTTTCTGAATCTTTCTGCAACTTTTGCTATGGGAATTCATTTTCTATTCAGAAATCTGTTCACAATAGTTGAGAATTGAGGAAAGACTTAAATAATGGACTGTGCTGCTTTACTATGTACACTTCAATAAATTTGTTAGCTTTTGTTATTTTTAAATCATCATTTTTTCTATATTGATTTTTCCTGTATTTGCATCCAGGTCATGAAAGAACTCAAGTCCTTGAAACGGATCCATGGTCCTGATCCAAATTATAATGATATTTGCTTCTCTGGTGCTGGAAGGTATTCATTGTAGCATAACATAATAATCTGTCATAATTAGATAGATTGTCTTTTTGTCACAAGCAATAATAAACTTGCTGCAGTGAGGTTTCTCAACTCTTGAAAGCCTTTCCGGCTGTTGATATGATATTTGACAATGGACAGAAGCTGTCTCTATCTCCTGAAAATTACTTGTTCCGGGTAAACATCCGGTTTATTCTTCCTCTTCCTAACTTTTCGTTCTCTTTAAAACTTGTTACTTGAAAACAATATTTTTTTTCTTTGATAGGAGACCAGAAAATTTTATTTATATGAAATATAATAAAATACATTTGAGGACAAGGAGTCCTCCAAACGATAAATTGAAAACAATATATTTTGGTATTCACTTGATCCCCCCCACCCCACAAGCAAAAAGAAAACCCCTTATATGACCGCACTAACATATATTCTTCTCTGCTTTATTGCATGTATTTTCTATACAAAGCATTCAAAGGTGCATGGGGCGTATTGCCTGGGGATTTTTCAGAATGGGAAGGATCCAACCACTCTTTTAGGAGGTAATATGCTTCGCCAAACATGTATTTGGACCATTTATAACCATTATGTGGCCTGCTTCATGTTAATTTTCTTCTTTCCTTCCCCCATTTTATGTTTGAGAAAAAGACTTCCCTTTTCTTTATTTAATGAGTACGTCTGTGAGTTTTTGCTTTACAAATATTTTTATAACAGGAATCATTGTCCGCAATACCCTTGTGTCCTATGATCGTGAACATGAAAAAGTTGGATTTTGGAAGACTAATTGTTCTGACTTATGGGAAAAACTTAACATTTCTGGTGCACCTCCACCAGCGCCTTCAGCTTCAAATGAGACAAACTCAACTGCAGATATGCATCCTACATTGGCTCCTAGCGAGCCTTCACAGTATGTTCATCCAGGTACTAAGCTGCTACCTTTTGATTAACCTTTAAGATACCATCTTTTTCGTATCTTATAGTTATAGGATGTGGTCGAGATACTTGATATGTTGTTGTTTGGGAAGGCACAATTGGGAGAGGAGGGGATGTGGTGAGGTTGGGGTTGGCAAAGAGAGGAAAGCTTGAAGTGACGATGTTTGAAGGTGTTACTTGGGATATTTGATGATTCCTACCACAAAAAGTTATTTGGGGCAAAGAAGTTCCATTAAAGTTTGTGTTCTTTTCTGTTACAATTTGCTTTGGATTCTCTTGCAATATATAACTTAGTCCGAAGGGGAAAGATCATGGTCAATTAGTTTTCACCTCCCCATTCATTGTAGGTTTCAGGGGTGTTGTCATCGTTATAATTAATTTTTTTTGGTGTGGGTTGTCTCTTTGTCAAAGATGGAGGTTGATTTGTGGAATGGCTGGAGAGGCGTTTGGTTGGGAGGACGTGTATGGTGTGGGAAGTGGCTTCTCAATGCCTCATGGTGCATTTTGAAGAAACGAACTGCATAATTTTTTTGTGGTACGGGGCTGTCAATTCAGTTATTTGAAACAATATTTTGTGAGCTGAATGTTTAGTTGGACCATGAGGCAAGTAAGCCCCTCTCTTGGTTCCATAGGAGTCATGAATGGTTTATAGTTCTGTTTTAATTTTCTTTCGTTGAGGTCCCTCTTTTATACACTCTGCATTGCATTCAATTATTTTTATTCAATTGGCACAAGATTATGAGCATTATTATTGGAGAAATAAAAGCTTGTTTATTCTCTTGAACTTGGTGATATTTGATGATATTTTCTTATACCCTTGCTTTGCACAGGGGAAACAAAAGTTGGACTCATAACATTTTCTATGTCGTTGAATGTCAAGTACTTAGACCTGAAGCCTCACATCACAGAGCTTGCTCAGTTCATTGCCCAGGAGCTAGATGTTGATGCTACACAGGTAGCTTAACTTTGGATCATACTTCATGATCATTTCATAGCAACTTGTAGCAGCATTTGAATTAAATTGCTAGGCTCCACTTGCTGATTGCTTTTAATATTTATGTTACAATCTGTACTCCTTTCTCAGTGAAGTTTTTTGAATTAAAGTGACAATAACTTGAGAAGAGTGGTTGCAGGTCCACGTATTGAATTTTACATCTAAAGGAAATGGTTCCCTCATAAGATGGGCCATTTTCCCAGCTGGATCTGATGATTACATATCTAATGCCACTGCAAAGGTGAGCTACCATTTTGAGATATGCAAGGAGTTTCCTTGTAGAAGAGTAGAAACATTTGCTTATTGATTATAATTGTTGGCAGGGTATTATTGAACAGATAGAAGAAAGTCGTGTGCATCTTCCTGATACCTTTGGAAGTTATCGGTTGTTTGAATTGAAAATTAAGCCCCCACCAAAACGGTATGCAGTTTATTTCTCGTCTTCCTCTCTTTTTTTTCCCCCCTGATGGGGCTGGGTTACAAGGAGGGAATTTTGTTTGTTGAGCATCTTGTTAATCTGCATTACAAATGACAGTGTGGAGTGGGACCTTTTCATTTTCTGGCATATTGCCAGTTTCGGTTGAGGAGGGAGGGTTGTTCCATCTGACAATTCCTATATAATGCGAACTCAGACTAAACTTTGCCATAACTACTTAGAATGAGTGCTTTGTTAGAATTTAGTCAACCTGGTGTAGAAACAGTGGGGGTTACTCTATTGTGAATCAAACTGCCCCAGTGCATTGCCAAGAAGACAAAAAATGAAATTTGACTCTTGGTATCATAAGTAAGGCCACTTTTGAATGGCCATTCTGAGATTTACCTACCAAAATAGAAAAGTTAGCTTCATTTTGTTAAGTCTTTATAACCCATATTATGGCCTGGATGGCTCTTCTTTTCATGTATATTTTGCTGGGGTTCAATCTCATTGTAGGTGACAGCGAGGGGTAAATGGTTCAATTTTCATTGCTAACAATCAAATACACTTGTGCGCGTGTGTGTAAGTTTATGAAGTTACAAAACTATGTCTGTATGACATTTATAAGTTTTCTCTCTTTAAACACGAAAGGTCAAACATGAGAAATTGATTGTGGACTGTGGAGTGACTGGTCCACAGTTACAATGTTTACTAGTGGCCGAGGCTTCCTGATGTAGACACATATACATATGAAGAAAATAAAGGAAAAATAAAAACTCTTAGAATAACGGAACAACTTTTAGATGGCTTAGATTTCAGACGGATGTGTGGCTCCTCACTTGTTCGTCTTAATGTGGGCTTGATCTTATGTACATGATTGTTCTGTGTATTTGAGCCTTAATTAATTTTTTATCTCAGGTCCAGTTGATGTTGTAATTATCTTGCCATAAACAAAAACATTTTTTATGGATCTGTAATTGTGGGCTTTCTTTTCATATTTTTTGTACTATCAGTGCATCTCCTATCTCCTTGTTTGCATCACATACATGCTTTCTGAATTCTATGTAAATGGTATCATCCTAGGTTTTTTGTTTTTATTGGGTACTTTTGCAAATGATGCAGGGTGTGGTGGCACAAACATTACTTGATTGTGGTTGTAGCAGTTATTGTTACATTAATCATTGGGTTATCAGCTGCTGGTGCATGGTTCATTTGGAGACGCAGGGAGCAATCACTTGTCTCATACAAACCTGTTGATTCTGTTGTCCCTGAGCAAGAACTCCAGCCGCTATAGACTCGGTGAAGTTGTCTTGGCCCTGATGATTTATGCCAAAAATATGGCATGGCATTTTGACTGGTGATGAAATCTGCAACCACAGCCATGGGATCGATTTGAATTTTGGCAAGCAAAAAAATGATTATACGTGACAAAAGACCCTTAGTGTTAGGTGATTTTTAAGAACGCGCAATAGTTATGTAAAAGGTAATTGGTCCCTGTCTTCAGTAGCTCGCATATATATATATATCAATCTGTATGTGAATAACTGAATGTAGTAGGATATCATTGGATCAAAAGCTTGACCAATAAGTCGGTTCCGTGATTTGTTTTTATTTTTTCTACTCTTTTCCAAGAATCAAATGAGTGCAGGTGTAGCATATGATCATAATGAATCTTGATGTGTGAGGAAGGGATGCCATTGTTGTGGGTTAGGTTTATAATTTCATGTTCATAGGGAGTGGCAAAGAGCTCGCGATGGCAATGAATTTAGGGAAAAAAAAACACAGAATGATGACTTTACTTCATTCAGACTTTACACATATAACAGTATGCATTCATGTGTTTTTTTTTCCCCCTAAAACATTCAAGCATTTAGAGGTACTAAGCATATGTATGTTTTTCTACGTGGACATGAATGTTATATTTTTTGGTAAATTGTTATTATACCCCTTTTACCATCTCATACATAGTTTTAACTTACGTCTTTCGTATTTATCATTAGTGCAGTACTAAGTATTTGATAATCATATTCAAATCAACTAAATCGATTCGCTTTTAATTTATCTTTTATTGATATTATTTTTGTGATTTTATGAATACATTCATTCATAATTTTATCTCTTGTTTTAGCAAACTTTCATCTTTTAAAGTTCTTATTTCTGCACAACTAAAATTTTTTAAAGTGGTGTTTTTTAATTGTCCAACATTTTATAATATATATATTGTTATCGTACATTAGTTCTGTGTTTATCTAATAGACTTACATGCATACACATATATAATAACTAGCAATGAAGAAGACTATGGTACTAACAAAAAAATTACCCTATCTCTAATTTTTATAAGAAAAAAAGTTATTACTTTTATGAGTGTTTTTATTACTTTTGTGATAGTTTTGCAATTGATCCTAACAATTCTTGTGGGTTATAAAAAATAATAATGGCGGTACGATGCCAATTTTTTTTCTCCAGTACCGCAGACTTCTCTAATAGATATATGTGTGAAATGTATGTGTACATACGTACGTTTCTGTCTCAAGCAGATTCCCAGCAGGGCCAAGGAAAAGGGAACGAAGATGCCATTCTTTGAAGTCTGCCTGAATTTTACACAATTTGCTGCGTGGAAGAAGTCTCAATTCCTGGTCAAAGTAGATTAGATAAGCATTAAAGTACAAAGATTTGTCAAACCAGAATACTAGTTGAGGGATATCCGGTTTCAACGAGTAGACCACAATCATTTGTATATGATACTAACGATGATCACGTGCGATGGACAGATTTACACTCCTCTCTCACCCACTTTGCTTATCTCACTTCATCCAAAAATTTAGCCAATTATTGGTTTATGATCAAAAACTAGACCCACAAAAAAGATGAGGCAAAAGTTGAGATTTTCATCCCAATTTTGTTCCAAAAAATGAGCTTAGAGTAAGTAAAATATGAGAAGATAAGGCTATAGAGATGGGAAAGAGTTCTGATATGTCTATAGCTTGTCATTGGAGTGATAGAAAATAATTTTTTTAAAAATTTAAATGAACAGTTATTAATTAGTTAAGGAGTGGTAAAGCCATAGAGTGAAATGTAATTAGGTTAAATGCATTAACTTAAATCAAAATTTTAAAAATTGAGAGAATAGGGTGTAACAATGGGGTGTTAAACTCATCGACTATGCACACTATCTAGTATTGTGAAGTGGTGTGTTAAACTCATAAGAATTTTATGCACCGTGAGTAAATATTAGATGTAACGGTGACATCACGTTAATCTCATGTGGTATCACTAATTAGTTATAAAACAATAAATAGAATTTGTGAACACCACTATTTCAACATAACCGGTATTAGATAAGATAGTTATTTGTAGTTATTAAAACATCGAAACTCACTAAATTCACTTGGTATGCTATTACTTATTGATGACATCACGTGATATTAATAAAAAAAAAAAATTTAGCCACACTCATTTTAGTTAATTATATTTTCAAGGACATCCCTTCCATTATTTAAAACATCATTGACATCTCATGCCGTTAAACCACTGTTTCTAACAAAAAAAAATTCATTTAAAATGCTAAAATTTTTCCTACATAAACTCTAAACAATCTTTCTATATAAAATTTAAACCGACTAAAATTCATTTTTTTACAAATTAAAATTTGAACTGATTAAATTTTATTTTTTACATATTAAAATTTTTGCTGATTAAATTTCGATTTAAGTTAATTAATTTTTTTATGTATTAAAATTTGAGTCGATTTGAACTCTACCTAAGCTGTTAAAGTCGATTAAAATTCGTTTTGAGTTGATTAAATTTTTTTTTATGTACTAAAACTTGAGCTAATTAAAATTCAATACAAGTTTATTAAAATTTATTTGAATTTTAATCAGTTCGAATATAATTTTAATCACCTTAAATTTTAATACGTAAAATAAAATTAAAAAATAGAGAGGGTCTCATTAAAGATATGTTTATTTGGGTGTGAATGGAATTTTTTCTAAAATATATCATGATAATTTACTAAAATTGAATTCTACTTTACACTTTTAATCTAATAGTGTGTTAGTGAAAATTCAAAAAATAGAGAAAATATATTTAAAGATATGATGAATAAAAATAATATGATTAAAATTTTCTAATAATATGATGTCACCGTTTCATCGAATATTCTCTCGTGGGCTACACCCCTGGCAACCCCCGCCCAAAACACACCCTAAAAAACAAAATAAAAAATTGCATGGGACCCCTCAAGGTGAAGAGTCCCCCTTTCATTTTCCTTGCTCTCTTGCTTATGTGGCATGGAAATTCTGGAACTGACTATTTTTCTGTGTATGTTCCTGCTACGACCAATTCTCTTCTTCTGCTATCCCCACGCGAATTAAAGACTTTTCTATATTCTGATTGTAATCTTCATTTATCTTATCAGATGAATGAAATTTCAGTTTTGCTGTTAAAAAAAAACTAACAATATTTTTTGTTCAGCTTGATTTCTCTTTGCCGAAAGTCCTGTTATAAAGAACTTTGACAACGGAACAAACCAGCAGAGAATAAGAGGAATTTTCTGAGGTCTGGTTGGAGATATTGCGAAGAGGGAAAGACAGTGGATTGCTCGTGTTTTCGCTCCATTTGAGGTGACCTTCTCTCTCTCTCTCTCTCGGTTTGATCCGTCTGTTCAGTGGTTTCCTTGTTTACATATATTATGTATCGTGCTCTGTGGTTGGTCGCCAAGACCCTCTCAGCATTTCAATTTACAGACTTCAAATTCAGACACAAGTAACAAAGACCCATTTGGTTTTTAGCTTAAAAACCCTGATTTGGGATGCTGCTTATAAAAAATCGAACACTTTATGGGATAAATTGGAATTGAGGTCACCTCTAATTCTGTGGTGTCATTTTTTGTATCTGGAAAAAATCTATTCCTTTTTGTTATGTCTTGATGTTTCTGTCTCATGGTTTCATTTTCCTTTTCCAAAGTAACAAACTGCCTTTTTTTTTTGCTTCCTTGGAGTATTACATTCAGGTATTGATTTCTACTTGTTTGGTAACACATAATTGTTTCATGAGATTATGATTCTGAATTGACTATGTTGATCATGGTTCATGATCTGGTCTGTTGAAAGAGTCAGTTGGTTTTGACACTAATGACTTCTGCAGTTCAATGTTTATTTGTTTTGAAGTAATTTAGATGACTATGGTGATGTATAGATTGCATTTAAAGTGGTGACAAGCTCTTCAATTCTAAAAGTGAAAGGAGAATGATTTTTTGCTCAATAAGAAAATTAATTGATGTTTGGGTTTAAATGAGTTCTTATGGTTGTGGAAGGAATAAAGGCGTGCACTTCTTACAGTTATGAAAGGAGTAATGTTCACACCTATGTCTTCATGTAGTTATAACTAACTTACTCACCACGCCTTCAATGAAGGGCGGAAGCCCTTTTTACCAAGGGCTTATGATGATAGTTTTGACATTTATGCTGAACTAGGGTAGTATTATCTACTACAGTTCTCCTAGATTTTCCTGTATTATATAAGGGTAAGTGAATTAAGATTTGGGAAACGTATTGCAAAAGCTTAAAACAAATCATATTAGCTGACATTCAAAATTCTTTATTGAATGGATTACTGATCCTAGAATCTTGCAAGATTAATGTTCTTTATTCATAGAATTATTTCAGTTGATCTTAATTATGGAATTGCAAGATTCTCTTTCAGTTTATCATGGACCTCTTATTTTTACATAACTACTAGCAAAGTTTTAGGTCAATTCTTTTGTTTGGTAAACTGGCCATATATTCTATGCATTGTGTTTGCAGTTTCACTTGCAGTGTTTATTTCAATAACTGATGATGAATTGTTCTTGATTGACTATAGAGAGGACCCTTAGTCATCCGTTATTGAAACAGATTTGATGGAGATATCGCTGCTAAAAGTGCTTCTCAATGACATCTCTAGTTTCTTTCAATTGTTACATAGCGACAACATACAATTCGAACCGGTCCTGAGATATTACCTCAAGATTGAAGGGATCCTGAAGTTGTTAAAGTCAGTACTTGATGCCATTGTTGATGCTGAAATAGCTTCAAATGAAACCTTTCAAAAGGCGTTTGCTGGAATGGGTCAGTCTGTTGATGAAATTAGGGAGCTATTTGAAAGCTGTCAGCAGTTGATGAGTAAACTTTATTTTGTATGTTCAGGATCTATATTTCGAGTATTTTTTAATGCTTTGTGTTTCTAAACTAAAAAGGAACTCTCTTTCCTGTACTCTGTGTATGTTGTTTGTAGTTGGATGTGTATTGAGTTCTTGTGTTGAATGCAATGCTTAATGTGTGGTGCCTCGTGTAATTCATGCCTAATTTTTCCTGATTAGCTCATGTTTGCATGGTGTGTAGGTTCTGCAAGCTGAATCATTAATAGCAAAAATTCGGATTTATGGCGTGGAAAATTTGGAGCTACTGAATCATTGTCTCCCTGCTGAATTAAGTGCAACATCGCTTGAGGTAGCAATGAGAAATGAGTTGTTTTACACTTACCAAAAATGAAGAAAAAAAATGTTACTAGGTTTTGCCTTTGTAAGTTGGTTTTAAATGGAGTAGCTCTTCTCTAGACATGAATTAGGAATGTTTAGATGAAAAGATCAAGTATATGCAAATCTTACATCTTACCAAATTGAAGGCTAGCACTTTTTTTACTTCTGCGGTATGAGATATGCATGATGTATTCTTGTTGATTTCTTACACTCAGCACAATTGATTGCAGCACTGCGTTCAGAAATTTAAGCAAATGGGATATGAGCAAATACCAGCTCTTATTACAAAAGCTAATCGTGATCGAGTGGAGGTCTCTGAACCCAGCTCAAAGGGCCTAGCTAAAATTGCAGATTACCTGAGCTTAAGGTCAAACCAGGATTTTTTCATTGAGGCTGTGGCCCTCGAAAAGTTGAAGGAGAATGCTGAACAAGCTGAAAAGAATGGGGAAGTTGAGTATATTGATCAAATGATAGCTCTTGTTACTAACATGCATGACCACTTTGTTACGATGAATCAGTCCCAGAGCTGTTATCCCATACTGATACCTGCTGATTACTGCTGCCCCCTCTCACTTGAGCTCATGACAGATCCTGTGATTGTTTCTTCTGGACAAACTTATGAGCGGAATTTTATTCGGAAATGGATTGACCTTGGGCTCACTGTTTGCCCCAAGACTCGGCAAACTCTCGCCCATACCAATCTTATTCCCAATTACACTGTAAAGGCACTGATTGCAAATTGGTGTGATTCAAACAATGTGAAGCTGCCTGACCCCATGAAGTCAATGAGCTTGAACCAGCCTACGTCTCTTCTTACGGATGCAGAATCTGGTGCTACCAGTGATTCACCTGTTTTTCCTCATTCAAGGAACAACCAATCTACATCACCAGACACAATTCGGTCAATAGGCTCGCCTGGAAGGAACTTAATCTCATCAAGTGAAATCCATAGAGAAGTATCCTCTCCATTGCATCCCCGTTCATCCTCAGAGGATTCCTTGTCTGGAGTAGCTGAAAAGGGCCATGGATTGGATATTGAGAGAATATTGCTTGAAAGTTCTGAAGACAGTTTGGCTAATTCAGGAGAGAGAAGTTTGGATTCAGGTGGCCAACTTTCTATGTCACCATCAAGAAAAGAATTTTCTAGTAATGCTGGGGCAGACAAACAGTCATCTATGGGCCACAATCGTACAATCTCAGCCTCCAGCGCACACTCTAATTCAAATGTTTCACAAGGAATGCCTGGTGATAGTAATGAGGTCTCCTCAGAGGCAACAACCTACAGCACTGATTCTTCAGGGGAGGCAACATCAGAACCCCAGCCGGCTGCTATGCTGACTGCCCCACAGAGAGAGCCCGAGTTCCCATCTCCATTGGAAACAAGATCTCATAGCCAAGCAATCTGGTGCAGACCATCTGAGAGGCTTGTTCCAAGGATAGTTTCTTCTCCTGCCATTGAAACGAGGGCTGATCTTTCTGGAGTTGAAACCAAAATCCGGAAGCTGGTTGAGGACTTGAAGAGCTCTTTTCTTGATGCGCAAAGAAGCGCCACTGCTGAAATCCGGTTACTTGCAAAGCATAACATGGATAATCGAATTGTAATTGCAAATTTTGGGGCCATCAGCTTGTTGGTTACTCTTCTTCGTTCAACTGACACAAAAATACAGGAAAATGCCGTTACTGCACTTCTCAACCTATCAATAAGTGATAATAACAAGGCAGCAATTGCAAATGCTGATGCAATTGAACCTCTTATTCATGTCCTGAGGACAGGGAGCCCTGAAGCTAAGGAGAATTCTGCTGCTACTCTTTTTAGCCTATCGGGGGCTGAGGGTAACAGGGTCAGGATTGGGAGGTCTGGAGCAATTCAACCTCTTGTTGATTTATTAGGAAACGGAACTCCTAGGGGGAAAAAAGATGCATCCACAGCGTTGTTTAACTTGTCAATCTTGCATGAAAACAAGGCCCGTGTTGTGCAGGCAGGTGCTGTGAAGTACCTCGTAGAGTTGATGGACCCTGCTGCTGGGATGGTTGATAAGGCAGTTGCTGTTTTGTCCAATCTCTCTACCATTCCCGAGGGAAGGGCAGCGATTGGTCAGGCGGGAGGGATCCCTGTTCTGGTCGAGGTTGTTGAGTTGGGTTCTGCAAGATCGAAAGAGAATGCAGCTGCTGTTCTCCTACAGCTATGCTCTAACAGCAATAGGTTCTGCAATATCATTCTCCAGGAAGGGGCCGTTCCACCATTAGTAATATTGTCACAATCTGGCACACCAAGAGCCAAAGAAAAGGTCTAGTGCTAATGACTTTGTGCTTTCTCTTTATTGCTTCGTTATAATTGTGGTTGTATGATAATGTGTGTTTTGGGCTGCTTGCAGGCTCAGTTACTGCTCAGCCTCTTCAGAAACCAACGACATGGTAATGCTGGGAGGGGATGACTTGGATAGAATGACATTTGGTGGTTATGCGATGTTTTATGGTAAGATGTATGATGTATGTAAATCTTGTGTTGCAAATTTGGCATATGAAGATCCTACATTTTTGGGTGTTCCTTGATTTGTTAGAACAACTGTATAAAGATATGATTCGCTGAGGGGTAACTGAGCCAAAAAAATTCTAATACCAGTCCTTATTGCTCATGAATTTCTCGTGTAATTACTCGTCATTTTTCAGTTCTCTTTTCATTTCTTTCGTACATTTTCACTCGTGTTTTTGGAGATTCTCTGCATGCATGTGAGATTTGCCCTCCATCATAGTCGGTTTTCTTCCCCTCCCATACCCACTCTACAACAACACTACAACCATTTGTCCCGTTCTTTTCAATTTTCTTGGGATATTTATGTGTGTGTGTGTGTGTGTGTTGTTGGGGTGGGGTGGGGTGGGGTGGGGTGGGGTGGGGTGGGGTGGGGGGGGGTGTGACGGGTCTTTGTGCAATGGTAAAATTATTTTATTGTAATTTAGAGGTTACAGATTCGAATCACGAAAATAACCCTTCTGTTTACGGGAGTAAAAAAATTTGAACTCTTTTAAAGGGGTATGCCGGTACAATTGTAATAAAAAAAGTTTGAAATCCATGGAAACCACAATTTTAACCACACTAGCCAAACATGGAATTATATAAGAATAGGAATACATCCATTTCCTTTCCAATTCCACTGAGAGTTTTTGGAACGTGGATATTGAGACTGTTTATAAGAAATTTTAATTATACGGCAGAAAGCTTAAACAGACAGATCTCGAATACAATATATCACCTCTAGAAGATTTAACTTACGTATATTTAATTTTTCTTAAACTCCATAATGACAGAAATCTCGTGTACTGAATACACACTAGAAGATCCAGCTGAAGACAGCAGCCCATCCCAATACCAAGCTTCCCACCACCTACACGCTCATCAATTTCTCTGCTTTGCTCTGCAATTTGTTTCAAAGTTTCAAACATTTTGTAATCCTAATAAGATACCAAATAAATAAATAAAAAATTAATTATTACAATTCAATTTCGAGTAAATAAGGTAGTCCCATTTTGCACCGTATCAGTATGTTTGTGCATTGATTGACGCCGTCTCCGCTGTATACACCGCTGCATTGCCTCAATTTCTGCACCTGCGGTTCACTTGAATGCATTAATTCTTTCTAGTTTACATTATCATAATGATATTGGGAGAACGGAAGCCACTCTCGGTGGAGCTATAGTCGGAGCCTACACAAGGGCGGCCGAGCTCTTTTGGGCCGGGGATACTAAAAGAGGCATTCTTTTTCTTTTTCTTTTTCTTTTTTAATTATTAATACAAAAAGTTTTATTCAATTTTTTTTTTTATTTTTTTCAAATTCATGTTTAACCTTCCTAATAAAAAACTTAATTATTATTTTTTTTGGTGAATAATTTCAATATCTTCTAATTCTTTAAAATCCATTACTTGTTCATTTGGGAATTTTCACCTAAATCGTTTGTTATATATTTTTATTATTAGAATTAAATTTATTAAGGGGTCTTTTTTTTACAATTCAATTAATTTTTCTCTTTTTCTCTCTTTTTTTAAGTTTCTCGTATCTGAATTGTTATTTTTTTAGTACCCACATATTTTTAACAATCCAATTTTTTTTATATATAAATCAATCAAATTCCCTCTATAAGAAAAAAAACTTAATAAAAATCAAAATTATAAAACTTAGTTTTATCACTAGTGTTCCTAAAATTTAAGATATTATAATGTAATTCTCCTTTAATATCACCTATAAAAACAAATAAAACAAAAATAATAAGTGAATTAACACTATATTTTTTACAAAATAAAATTAAAAAAGAGAAAGTGCGAATATCAAATAATATACCAAGGTTGATTCGGTGACGTTGCTTGTGCAATTTAAAAAAGGTGGTCACAAGCCAAATGAGAGAAAAAATCATTTGTTTTGTTCTTAGATGAAAAAAAAAAATTAAGAGAGAGAGAGAGAGAGGTTGATGTATTAAGAGGATTGTTTAATTGATATAATTGATTCATTTGATCGGTTAGAGAGAAAATAAGTTTAAATTTTTGAGCCCAATTTTGTTAAGAGAATAAAAATCTTTTGTTAATTTAAATTATATAGTCTTTTTATTTAGACTTAATTTATATGAGTTTTAATTATATTAATGACGTATTAAAAATGTGGCTTAAAAGGCCCGCTTATTCGGAGCTACCATAGTAGAAGGTGATGCGGCAGGCATTGTCACTGTCTCCGGAGGAGCTTTAGTTGGAGCCGATGCCGGAGACTGACCTCCCACCCCGGCGATTATGCTGCACACAAATGCGATTGAAAACACGCTACTCCGATTCATCGATTCCAGAGAGAGAGACGGAGAATAACAGAGAGAATGTGATAAGAAAGAGTACAACTGGGCGTGTTGACGTGTATTTTGGTGGTTTAATCGCATGTAATTTGGGTGAATGTAATAGGTTTTGACTGCCACGTCATACGTTCTTTGTTACGCGTTGTATCAAATGATTCTCTGCTGCCTCGTTTCATTTGGTTGCTTTGATGAAGGACACTTCTAACAAATGTAAATGTTGTGGTGGGCCACGGTCCAATATGGTGATGTGATACCATACTACATGTAGATAATTACATAAGGAGAAAAAATAATGTACTCATATTTACAAGTTTTGTGCAATTTTTAAATAAAATTTGAGAATTATTTATAATTTCTGAAGACCACTTGAGATTGATCCTAAAATCACAAGTATCCAACAAAATTTAATAAATAACCCTACAAAAATTATAACTTAGATCATAAAAATTGTAATATAACCTCAAAAGTTGTAATTTTTTTTTGTAAAGAAATCAAAAAACTTGTATTTCAATTCACAAAACTTATGAACTTTAGTGGTACAGTAACAATTTTTTTTGGTGGTATAGTAGTCTTCTCCATTACATAATACCCCCTTATTATATTCAATAATTCTTCGATTAGCAATATTTAGTGGGTGACAATGACAGGGAGAGAAGATGGTGGTTAGGGGTGGAGGGGTGGTAATGTAAGTGTTAAGTGTTTGTGATAGTAATGGTGTGTTACGTGTGTAGTGGTGCTGGTAACTAATGGTGGGGTGAGTGTAGGTGACGATGACATGCAGTACAAGATGGTGGTGGCGATGAGTAACTGTTGGCTGGTGGTGGCGATGAGTAACTGTTGGCTGGTGGTGGCGGATGGTTGTGGTGGGGGGTGGCAAGGGTGGTAGTAAGAGTGATGACAAGGTGATGGTAGGTGGTTGGTGCCTGTTTTCAATTTTGCTATTTTTGAGATGATATTTTTTTTAAAAAAAATTCACTCTAAATTAATTTTTTTTACAAAATTTGAGAATCATATATAACTTTTGTGAATTATTTACAATATTTGAGAATCATTTACAACTTTTAAGAGTCACTTGCAATTGATCATAAAATTTTTAGGATCGATAACAAGTAACACTCAAAAGTAGTAAATAATCCCATAAAAATTGTAACTTGAACTATAAATATTGTAATATAATCTCAAAAGTTGTAAAAGAATCCAAAAACTTGTACATTTTTACCGTACAACACTAAAAAATTTTTGGTGATACAATAGTCTTCTCCATTACATAATATCCCTTTATTGTCTTCAATATTTTCTCTATTAGCAACATTTGGTGGTGGTGGCGGCAATGGCCGTGGCAGAAGATGGTGGTTAAGGGTGGGGGTGGTAATAAATGTTAGTTGGAGTGATAATAAGGGTGTGTTGTGGTGGTGACCAATGGTGGGGTGAGTGTGGGTGGTGACTACATGTAGTACATGACGGTGGCAGTTATAGTGACGTGTGATTCGTGGGTGGTGATGGTGGCAAAGGTGATAGTAATAGTGATGACAAGGTAGTGGTAGATGGTTGGTGCTTATTTTTAATTTTGCTGTTTTTGAAAAAATATTTTTTTTTTGTTTTCAAAAATTCGGTCTAAATTAAAAATATTTTCAAAAAAAAAAATGAAAAGAATATTGAAATATCACCAAACACGTTGTCATTTTTTATTTTCAAAAAAAATGAAAACAAAAATAAAAAACTAAAAATAAAAGTGGTTACCTAACGACTCTTAAGAGCTGGTACTTTTATTTCCTTGGTCTTGTAAAGAAAGGACAACGATTAGGCATGAAATTTAATGGTGGTGACGCTAGTTTGATGGAGAAAATAATTGTTTTGGTTGAGGTTATAATGCGGAGCAATGCTGCTGGGAGATAATGAGTGTACTTATTAAATTATCTATGAGTCTTAGCATTAAATGTACTCAAATTCAATGATCACATTTTATTTTATTTATAAATTATGTTTTAATAACATTGAGAGTTTGGATTCGAGGTGATTGGCGTGAAACAACAACGAGAGTGACTGTGGTGCGAGGGTTTGGTAATGAGGAAGGAAGCGCCGACAACTGGGACTTTTACCCATTTTTGTGATAGAAGTGGGGGTGGTGTTAATTGTGTTGACGATAAGAGTTTAGGGTTTAAAATTTGGGTTGACCATAGTTGAATGACTAATATTGTGGTTATTGTGGTAATGGTGATAGATGTTTGACGTTGGTGCATTTGTGTGTGCGAGAGCATGCAACAAGATGATTAAGCCTGAAAAGGTTTACCGGATAGACAGGATCAACCGTCCGGGAAGGGTATTGATGAAAAAGTAAGTATTGATGCATGTATGATAAACTTCAAGACTTAATCAGTACAGACACATTGATGATTGTCATTCAATTCTTATAGACTTTCTTGGCTACCAAACAAAGTTCCGATGGGACTTTGACAAACATAAATACCTTGATACCCATGTCCCAGTTCTACCAACATTCTAGACTATTTCTGGAAACTTACTAGGAGGAGGAAGAAAGATAAAGTTGAACACGTTATTGTTATAATCAGTCAGCAATATCATGTTGAATGTGTCGGACAAGCACAGGAATCACAATTTCCGGCGAGCTCAACTGCGGCAGGTGACCCTCCGTCGGCATGACCTCGACGATGGACTTGCCGCCGAGATTTCTGTGAAGGTACCCGGAGACGGCCACCGGAACAGCCAAGTCCTTGGTGCTCTGAATTATATGGCAAGGCACAGTCACACGGCACAACAAATGTCTCAGGTCATAGTTCAATATGTTTTCCAACACGCTCACTGCTATGTCCGGCCTCATGTTGAACAACGTCCTGCTGAACTCTTGAACCGCGACGGAGTCCATATCGCCGCCCACCACCAGCGGCGCGAATCCGGTGCACCACGCCGTGTAGTTGGATTCTACAGCTTTGCATAGTTGATCGATATCTTCTCTTTCGAATCCTCCATAGTAATCCGCAGTGTTCAAAAACCTAAAACAGTTCAAGAAGAGAAACAAATCAGAAGTATCAAGACATTTGCCAGCAAACTCAAGAAATTACTGCTTACCCATAACTTATTTGCAAGTTTATTACCATATAACCTTAGCCTAAGATTTAGTAGGATAGTAAATAAATGTATATATATGATGTCAAACATATATACACCTAGACAAAGAAACAAACAAATGATATGATGTCACGATCTTAGTGTAATTCAACTGAAAAATTTCATGTTTTTGGACAAGAAAACTCCATTCTAGGTGAAACCCACAAAAGATACAGATTGAAGACAAGTGATCAACCGTTTTTTAGCTGGAGAGAGAGAGAATTCAAAACTCATTGAATCTGTCTGGGGAGTTCAAAGCGTTGAGTCTCAGAGGAATTCTCACTTTGGGGAAGCGGAGACCATGATGAGTTTGGAGAAGAGATCAGGACGAAGTATGGAAGCTATTGCACCAACCATGGAGGACAAGGAATGGCCTACAAATATACAAGAATGAACTTGAAACTCCTCCAAAATGGCGAGAACGTCGTAGGCGTAGCCGTCGAGAGTGGAGTAACGTTCGGAGTCGAAGTAATCCGGGTTGGTTGTTCCGGCACCCATGTTGTCGAACAGAAGAACTCGGTAATTGTCGACTAGGTGAGGGACTAGGTGCTTCCACACTGATTGATCGGTGCCAAACCCATGTGCGAGGACGATGGTCTTCTCTCCTGAGCCAATGAACTTCACGTTGTGAGCTTCTTCGATTATCCCCATTTTGTTCTGTTACTTTCTTAACGATCAGTTTTGCTTCCTTTTTCTTTTCTTTTCTACCGACTTTGATCTGTTTGATTTTTCCCGAAGACCATATGGTATGGAGAAGGTAATGGTATCGAAACTTGTACAATTAAGTTATAATTTTTTAATAATATTATTTAAATTTAGTTTATTAATGCAATTTATTGTAGTGGTTAAATTGACAAGTAAATATTAAATATAACGATTATATTACGTTAGTATTGTCATATGATATAAATGTTTAATAAGAAATTTAAAAATTGATAAAATGAATTTCATTGTCTTCCATAAGGGGATTACATATTACAAGACGATGGTTACTTAATTTTGTAGGACTGACTTTTTTATTTATTCACTTATTAGTGGATAGATATAATAGGGTACCATCTAATATTTTCTTTAGATTGCTCCAAATAATATTATTCATAATTTTTGAAGAACATAAATTTGTAAAGATTAAACTATCCTTATTTTATATATATTAATATATATATGGCTATATTTATATGAAAAAATAAAGTTTAATTTATATTCTATTATTCTACGGTATGATATATGTTATAGTTGATTTTTTGGTATATAACAATATCGTATTATGACAATACAAATAAGAAAATTTGGCGGCTAATCTCCTTTGAAAATTTATTTGGACTTAAGTCCACTCAAAAAAAATTATTTGAGTGATATAGTGAACTAATTAAAAGTCTCCTAAATGGAACTCAATCCCAATTTTCACATACAAATAATAGTATTACAATTTAATTAATTTTTTGATAAAAATATAATAAATTTATATTATAATTTGATGTGTAAATATTTAATAATAACAATCTTACAATAAAAATTTATTATAAATAAAAGATGAAATATCTAAGGATTTGGAGGGATACCTAAACAAATAACATATTAAATATTTGAAGAATGGTACAATAGATCAATAATTAAGTTTAAAAATAATTAAAATAAAATAATTAATTATTCAATTTAATTACACATATAATTTATTATTTTTTTCGAAAAATATATTTTTGTTATATTTTTTTCAGGCGATTATTACGTACCCAAATATGGTGTTTTTGGGTAGGATTTTTTTTATTTTTTTTGGAGTAGCCTAGAAGGGTGGTCCTTTTTGTTTTTATTTGGATTTCGGAAATTTAATTTCCACACAAGCTCCTAGACTGAAGAGTTGCAGTACCACACCACCGCCAACTATGGCCATCTGCACGGCAAGTCAGGTGGTACCACCTAGTTCCTAAGCCCGTGGTTGGTGGATGGACTATGGCTGGGTGATCAATAGTAGTGTTATTCACAGTCTTCGAGAGTTCTTGGGAAGAACACAATGTATTTACTCAAAAAAACAAAACCCTGTTTTTTTTGCAGAGTACGGATATCTTAAGGTTATCTATTATTCAATTTTAAAACAATCCTAGGGTTTCTAATTTTTAAAAGAGTAAATTACAATGGCACACCTTGTTGTTTTCAAAATTGCACTGACACCCTAATCAATATTGTCGGCACACATTGGTTGACAGAAGTTGACTATTATCAATTTTACCCTTATCTATTTGTTATGTTTCTAACCCTATTTCCAAACAACATAATCCAACTATCAAACAACCTTGGATCTCTAGGGATAGGGCTCTCAAAATTCGACACGACACGATTAATCGATACGAATTAAATAGGTTTGGGTGAAATGTTAACGGGTTTGAGTGATAAATGGGTTGACATGTCAAACACATTTAATAGACGGTTGTGTTTGAGTGAGACATGTCAAACCGTTTATCACACGTTTACCTGTTTAAATATTATTAATAAATTAATAAATTAATAATTATTTTAAAAAATTAGCAAGAAAAAAAGAAATAAATAAATCAATAAGAAAAAAGAAATAAAGTAGTAGTTCAAAGACAAAAAAAAAAGAGATATGGAGCACTTCAAAGATAAAGGCAAACCAATGTCTTTTGTTTTTGTCCCACGTTGAAAAATGAGGGGAGATGGGGAGGGTTGAGTTGCCTATAAAAAGCAATGACCTCTTGCTTTTATTTTTTTTAAGCCTTTAAGTCTTATTTTTGTGAGATATGAGATTTGGCTAAAAATTTCTCTTTTTTGAGGTAAGTGCAATTCGCAATAAAAAAAGTCGAGTATTAAAATTTTTTTAAATAATTTTTTAAAATTAAATGAGTTAAACAAGTCGTGTTGTGTTACTTATTTATTAAACGGGTTGTGTTCGTGTTGAAATTTTTCACCCGTTTACTAAACATGTCATATACGGGTTTATATATTTTTCACCCGTCACCCGTTTAACCCGACACGTAACCGTTTAACGCGACACATTTGACACCCCTATCTAGGGGTAAATTGTACCAATAGTCCCTGATATTTACCACTTATTACATTTTCATTTCTAAAATTCTAATTTTTTCAATTTCGTCCTTAATGTTTATACATTGACTTACTTTAGTCCTTACTCCTAACTTCTGTACAAAAAACTAACAAAAAATGTCATGTGCCAAGCACATGAGGGTATTAAGGGATATTTTTGGTATTTTAGAACTATTTATACATCCAAATAGGGGTGTTCAAATTTTCGACCGGCCATAAGTTCTTACTCTACCCGACCATACCTTACCCTACTGAACGGCTAACCGCAAAAATCGGGTAGGAATGCGGAAGAGTTTTTGGTCTTTCGATAATTTTTGGATAGGAATGCGTAATAGTCATCCATTTTCGCATTCCTACCCTATCCTACCAGCAATAATTTTTTAATATATATATAAACTTAAAAAAATCCTAACCACAGGCGGAGCAATTGTGATTTTAATGTATTTCATATGATTTAAAGTTTAAACTTAAATTAATTGTTATTGTATTTGTGTAACAATTATGGTGGAGTGATGTTCATACTTTCTTGTGTTTTATTATAATTCTTGATGTATTTATTTTAAATTTTAGTGTTAATTGATTTATTATGTTGTTAAATTGGTGAATGTTATTTAATTAAATTATTAAAATGATCCAAAAATTAATTGTTACAAAAATATTTACCCGATTTTCTACACGATTAATCGGGTAGGAAGTCGGGTAGCAATACCACACCTGTCAAGTAGGGTAGACCAAAAAAAAATTCTTCCGCAAAGTATCGGATAGGAAGATCAAAAAGCATATTTTCTATTCGTAGGGTAGGGTGAACACCCCTACATCCAAACACAATTATCCTTGGACCCAAACACCCATCTTCTTCTTCCTTTCTCTTCTCTCTCCTGACACGCATAAATCCTTCTGTGTTCTTTCTTTTTTCACACATAGACATCTCTCTCTTTCTACAGCGTAAAACCCAACACATCCCCTGTTCTCGTTTCTCGTTACTGCGTCTCCACCACCAAACCCAATGCATCTCCCTCTCTACTCTTTTCTCTCTCGTTGCTGCGTCTCCACCCCCAAACCCAACACATCTCCCTCTCTTGTCTTTCATCTCTTGTTACTGTGTCTCCACCCCAAACCTAACACATCTTCCCTCTTTACTCTCTCCTTTCTCGTTACTATGTCTTCATCCTCAAACCCAACACAAAAAATCGCAAATACACATCCACAACACAAAACTCATAGTCACATACACACACATGGATTCAAAACTGGATTTTCCAAGACCTCCATGGGCAATCAAGCCCCAATTCTTTTGAAATCAAGTTTGAATTTAAAATCGAAATCGAAACAAAAAATGAAATAAAAATCAAAGAGATTTTTAGGGGGTGGAGTTATTGACAGTGGGTTAGGGGTAAAATGGAGAAAACTCTTGGGGGGGTGAGCCTGCTCAGGTGGGTTGACGGAGGTGGCGTCAGGCATATGGGTTTTGAAATGGTTGTTTAGGTTAGGGTGTGTACTATATTTGTCTATGAGGCGTCGAGAATATAAGAGGGCAAAGTAAGAGAAGAGAAAAAGAGAGATTATTTTCTCTTTTTGTGAGATTATTTTATTTTCTCATTCATGCCCAATGTTTTGAGCATATAATGACAAAAATATCTATTAATACCATCATGTGCTTGACATATGACCATTTTCGTTAGTTTTTTGGACAAAAGTTAAGGACAATGACTAAAGTAAGACAATGTATAAACATTGAGGATAAAATTGACGAAATTAGAAGTTTAGGGGCGAAAGTATAACAAGTGGCAAACCTCAAAGCCCATTAGTATAATTTATCCCTAAATCTTTTTTTTCTTTTTCTTTCGGAAGGTAAATGATTTACCCCTAAATCTAGTGTCAGACAAGTTCATCCCTTCTACAAATTCCCTTTTTTTTATCTCTTCTTAGTCAAACAGACCTCCACCTTTACATCATGGACATGTCATCCCCGTTGCCCCCACCTCTCTCTCTCTCACTATATATAATATTTATATTTATTTATTACAGTGTCCCCGGACAAAGTATATTTTTTTTATTGTGATTAAAAGATTAAAATATAAATCATAATATTAGCCATCAAATTTAAACAATTTTAATCATTATTGTGCTTTGAGTTGTGAATTGATGGAGGGTGGAGGTAACGAGTGGCAACGTCTTTCATAGTGGCAATTTAGCTGGTAGGGAGATATTGCCACAATAGCTTCATGATAGAAAAGATAGACTTAAATAGGTTTGTTTTTTGGCTTTTTATTTCACAGGCAAAACTGACCCACATCAGCAGAAGTTATTTGTCCCTTAAACGTCTAATAACTGATGTAGAAATTTGTTACAAATTGTCCCATCACAAGGGGTGTTAATGATATTTTACAAACAAGAAGGGGTGCAGTGAAAATATCAGAAACTAAGAGGGGTACATGCAGTGTAATTTATCCTTTTTAATTAGGTTAAAGAATTGTACATGCCGTGAAACTTATCTTATTTAAAAGGGTTAATCTCATTTTACACCCCAAAAGATAGTTCGAATCTCAATTTACACCCTCAAAAAGCAAAAATCTCAATTTACACCCTCAAAGATAGAAATTTGTATCAATGTGCACCCCCAAAGATCAAAAATCTCAATTTGCACCCTCAAAGATAGAAATTTATATCAATGTGCACCCCCAAAGATAAAAAATCTCAATTTGCACCCTCAAAGATAGAAATTTATATCAATGTGCACCCCAAAGATAAAAAATCTCAATTTGCACTCTCAAATATAGAAATTTGTATCATTATGCACCTAAAATTAAATTGATAAATTATACCTAGATCCTCTCATGTTTGTCACTTAATCATTTGAACCTCTTTACATTTAGAATATTACTCCTACATCTTATGATATTTATGCACGTACAACATGTAACCCACTTTCATTGATATCTGTTAATATAACCGTTAAAAAATATAATTTTATCCTAATAAAAAATTATAATTTCATATTACCCTTATTTTATGGGTCCAATATACTCTAAAGTTCAAAATCAAGTTTACCATTTGAATGTCTAATAAAATGTAGATATTTATATAATGTTTTTCATATTTTCCTTTTTATAAATATCTACATTCTATTAAATATTCAAATGGTAAGCTTGATTTTGAACTTTAGAGTATATCGAATCTACAAAATAAAGGGTAATATGAAATTATAATTTTTTATTAGGATAAAATCATATTTTTTTAACGATTATATTAATAGATATCAACGAAAAGTGGTTATGTTTACACATGTACAAACCTCATGAGATATAGGGGTAATATTCTAAATGTGAATGGGTTCAAATGATTAAGTGACAAACATGAGGGGATCTAGGTATAATTTATCAATTTAGTTTTAGGTGCACATTAATACAAATTTCTATTTTTGAGGGTGCAAATTGAGATTTTTTTATCTTTGGGAGTGTACATTGATACAAATTTCTATCTTTGAGGGTGCAAATTAAGATTTTTGATCTTTGAGGGTGTACATTGATACAATTTTCTATCTTTGAGGGTGCAAATTGAGATTTTTAATCTTTGAAGGTATAAATTGAGATTCAAACGATCTTTCATGGTGCAAAATGAATTAACCCTATTTAAAATAAGGGTCTATTTTAAGTAGAAATATTGTAATTTATCTCCGATCAAAAAATAAGGTTATGAAATAAGAAAAATATGAAAAATTTAACGTATACTAATAAGAAAATATGAGGAGAATAGTCCGTATACGATTAACAGATTAGCCTTTCAAATTAGTTGATAGAGTAATGTTAAATGGACTTAAAAATTAGACTTGATAATCTCAACCATTGAATAAATAATAGATCCCAATAAATACTAAAACTCACAGTTAAATCAATGATTAAAATTATCGAATCTAATTTTTAAGTCTATGTCACATTACTCAAATATATTTCTGATTCAGAAACTCAAAGCTTTGTATTTGATTCCACAACAGGTTGGCTACACAGAAGAAATAAAGCAGAAAACACTCCCTTACAATAAAGGCAATCAAAATTATTTCGTTACACAGAAGTATGCAAAAAGAAAAACAAAATGAGTCACCCCCTAGAACAAAAGGGAATTAAAATGTGGTCAAAACCCAATCGGGAAGTCATCCGCTTCGTTTGCATCATCCCTTTATCGGATTGTGTACAACACCCCTTGCCGCTAAACAGGCACCAGTCTTCTTTAAAACTAATAGTCATATCTACAAGCCAGCACAAATTCTTTTGCCAGTAGGTCTGTTCGATCAGAAAGAAATTTGAGGCGTGTTATCCCCTTCAACCGAATTTAAAGAGCAGATATCTACCGGGGTACTAGTACAGCCAATATCACCATGTTTCTTGAATCTACCATTTGGAGAGCCTTGATGATGATCCAGATATATTACAATCACAGTAATGTCATCGTGAAAATGGCGCCTTAGCCCCTTTTCAATTATTTTTATGTCATCGTATCTCATTTCTCTTTTCCTTGCAGCCTCCTGGAGGGCAGCTCTTACCAACCGCTTTGCTATTCCCTGGAAAAAATATCAAGTTACCATGATAAAAATAGCTTTCATATTCATAGCATAACTCTGAAATCATGAAGAGGTTAATCCCGATGTGCACTGACTGCATGCTAACATTCACATTATCAAAGCCTATAATTACAGGATGTCTAAAGGAAATAACAGTGAGTGGAAAGCACTTACAACTCTGGGATTTTTCAGCACAATTTCAACAGCTACTTCATCAGAGAGTTGCTCCCAGAGGCCATCTGATGCAAATATCAGGAACAAATCTTGTGGCCTTAACTTCCGAAACAGTATTGAGGGCTCTGCTGACATTACGGCTCTTTTTAATGGAATAGGGGATGCATATTGCTGGAAAAGAGGTTCCCTGTTGAACTCAGGTTTCTTCAGGTAAACATCTCCAATGGATCTGGAAACCTAATAATGGAGGTGTTTAGTAAGATATCTCTTTTGCATCACAAGTTACAATGTTCAACAAAGTAGCGTCTTCCAAGAAGAATCATTTTACTTTGGCATTTATACAAAATTATCTTCAATGGCATGTCATATGACCCTTTCCAGTTCAGACTGGTGATCCAAAATTGTTTAAGGTTGGAATGGCCCAGAATTTGAAATCCTTAAATCATTTAATGGATAGTTGTAACCTCGCAACAGCTACAAAACTTAGCCCCCACGAAACTAGGGTAATGGCGAGCATAACATCACAGGATATCTGATTTGCATCACTCAGACAAAAAAAAATGGCAGATCAACAAATATCACTTGTGTTAAAATAAAACACTTTCTTAAGTACCTTGTGCTCATTTCAAAAGCCCCATGAGCAAACTACAATTCTTAGCCGCAAGGAAAAGTGGCCAAAAAAGTAATAATATGATGTTTATGGCAATGATTTGAACAGAGAAATCAAATATACTACCCAATGCAGAGAATAAACCAAAATTATAAAAACAAAAAAATTAACACTTCGCATGAACAAAACATAGAAGACTGCCACGAGCATAAGAATTATTTTTTGGTTGGTGGGTGGGGGGCTAACTTTTTGCATTGATTGCAAAATATCGTTACAACTTCCTAATTAAACAACTATGCATTTTTGGCCTTTGACAAAGATTTTTGAAGGGTTTATAAACCAGAGGATTGCCTACTTTTGAGGATTAAAATTCTACGACAAGAGATTTCCAATATACAGTAGGAACATAATTCACATCATAGAGATCTTGGGCAATCCCAAATAATGTGACTATCTTCATCGAACTATCAACCCCACAACTTGTATCAAATGACCTCTAATAAACTTTAGAATTCTGATAGGTGAAATGAAAACCAAAACCCAACAACTAACTGAACTTCCTAGCAAAATCAAGCATTCTTAAAACTCCCTTGTAAACCAGTACTAAGCTGTAAATACTGGAAAACATATATGCACTCTAGCATATCCAGACACTACCACAAATATATAAAGAGGATAACAGACGTTCCACTAGATTACAGAATCCAATCCTAATTTGCAATCCGGTATAAATAAGACCAGCAGTGCTGAGATAAACAAACCAAGGAACGTAGAGTAAATTCTTCTACCAGACTTCAATGACACCATCCAATTGATTTCCGTCTCACTTCCTAATAAGCACCTTTTAAGATCACATCAAAGAAGCCTTACAGCTCGCCGTTCTACTGCTAGTTGATTAATTTTGGAATTTGGGCCAGCTAAACAATGGAAATATCAGAAATTGAATAAATAAAGCAATGATCAGCATAAAGAACAAGCAATTGAAGATCTTGAACAAAAGAACCAAATTAAGTCATATCAACACTACCACCAATACCTGAATAATGCCCTTAATTCGCCAACTGCCACGAGTATATACCACAATGTGTGAATCATCAGGATGAAGAGCCTCAACCTCTTTCCTCACTTCCTCATCCCCAACATTATGATCTGTAGATAACCGCTCTGCCACCACAGGTGACGAGTTACTCTTATGGCCATCAGATAATCTCCGGCCAAGCACTGCTCGTGAGTCCCCAAGATTTGCCACATATAAAATATCATTTGAAATTGCCCCAACAAGACAACATGAACCAACTGAAGCAATTTGCGGCTGATCCAGCCACAAACGGTTCACCAAATGCAAGAATTCCTCTTCGGTTGCTTCAAATGCCTTCCTTATCACTTCCACAGATAATCCTCCTCCTTCTGTAGCAAACTCTGTGATACAAGAATAGATAAATTAATCAAAACCCATAAAATTCAAAAAAAATAAAAGTATGCAAAAATTGTTCAGAATCTTCAAAATTTAGAATCCAGGAAATGAAAATTTCCACTCAAATAAGTAAAATTCGACAATTTAACCCAGTTGACTTTTTTTTTTTTTTCATTTTTTTCCCTTTTTTATTTGAGGGGTACAATAAATTTAAGAAATAGAATTTTCCACTCTGGTAAAATGCGTTTTAGCTCCATGTGATTTGAGCTAGTTACTTGTAACCCAATTGCATTCGGAAATATGCAAAGGGGTTTTATGTTAAGATAAACATACAAAGACAAATTTGTGTGCTTCGGAAATGTGTGTGTGTGTGTGTTTTCTGTTTTCTCACCAACCAAACGGCAGCTAAGGAAAAAAAAGAAAGTAACACACAAAGAATCACATGTAAATATTTACATGAAAACGAAAATAAAATTTAGGGTTTAAAAACGTACTGTGGAGGTAAGGAAAGAGGTGGTTGGTGATGAAGCGAGAGGCTTCAGGTCCCCCATGGCCGTCATAAACACCAACATAGGTGGTGGACGAAGACGTAAAGACTTGACCCTGATCTTCGAGTGAAGAATTGGCCTGAACAACAGCAATCGAATAGTCACCAGAGGCATGTGGCTTCAAGTCCATGTGCCACAAAAGCTCATCCCTACCATTTCCACCACCTCCGAAACATCTCTCCAACGGCCTGTAACACGACTCCAACATCTCTCTACCTCTCTCAAGAATCTTGACTTTGTTCTAGTTTTCTCTCTGTATGAAATGGAATGTCTTCGTAGTTGTTGTGGATTCTGGTTCAGGTGTGTGTGAGAAAGTCTACTCTGTGAAGGGAAGAAGAGGTGGAATTGTTTGGTAAAGAGAGAAATATTTTTAAGGGGAAATGAGAGAGGAAGTCGCGGGAGGAAAAAGTTGGGGTGGTGGCGTTGTGGGAAGTGTGAGGAACGGGGTTTCTGCAATTTTGGGGTTGTTTAAATATTATTTTGTGGGGGTGGTTTGGTGATTTTCTTAAAAATTGGGGGCGGGGGGGGAGGGGGAAATGGAATCTTGTACGAGGACTGTGAGTTCAATCAGATGGAACAAAAGTGCTGGTAAGCTGTGGCGTTGACGTGGATGGAGCAAGTTATGCACTGTTTTGTCCAAAGGCAATTTCAGGTGAGAACTTAGAAACCTCGAGCTCTGTTACCCTTTGCCACGTCATTTTTTGTATAATTTTCTCTAGGAGGAGCCTGCAGTACCAAAATAAAAAATAAAAAATTGGACTAATCTCACGTTGTATCTTAAAAATTATTTCAATTCTTAATTTATACCTTTAAATATTAAAAACTTTAGTTTATAATCTCAATGTTATGAATTAGTATCAATATTTGACTCATATTGTCTTCAATTTTTTGTCATAAATTGAAACACATGAACTGCAAATGTTTGGAACATAAGAATAAGGTATGTCTACAGTTGCAAATTTTCGTCTGCGATCAATTTGGCACCATGTTTGTGTATGAAAAATAAGATTTCATTAATCAAATAAAGGCTAACCCTATTATCTACAACTCACATGAGGCGCCAACAGTCTGTGAATTTACATATAAATCTACGTCTGAAGTACTTGTAACTCGAGTGCTTCAATTTATAATGAAAAATTGAATGACAATTTACGTTAGGTCCACACTATTACTTCATAATATTGAGGGTGTAAATTAAGGTTTTTAATATTTAGGAGTACAAATTGAGAATTAAAAATATCTTTTGAGGTGTAAAGTGAGATTAACTCAAAAATTTAGTATCGCAATTTTTTTTTCATAAAATTTGAGGGTTATTTATAATTATTGAAGGTCATATTTTAATTTTTATGATCTAAATTATAATTATTTGAAATCATTTATAATCTTTAAAGTCATTTACAACTTTTAAAAATTATTTATAACTTTTGAGGGTACATTTATAATCAACCTTTTGCATTACACACATCTGTTACTCTCAGTCAAAAAAATAGGTCATCATGATTTGTGTTGCACAAAGGCATTGAGAGCTCATCTTCTGTATTATGTCTTTTTGATTTGTTTTTTTTTTATTGCTTAATCTCATCCGCTACGCTGAGAATGGATTTGGACGTGTTCGTCATTCACCTTTTCCAACAAATTTATAAAATGAACTATATAAGAGGGTTCGAATCTTGAAATTTTTTGTCAAAAAATAAAAGAGTCTTGATCATTCAAACTAATCATGATTTGTTTTATGAATACGATAAGTAAACGTGTCCAAATGAATTGAAAGCTCATCTTCTAAATTTTGTTTTTTTTATTTGTTTTTTTGTACTAGTGCTTAATCTGGCTGTGTTTTTTATTCATCTCATCAAACACAGCCATAAAAGGACATTCTTAGACGGCCTTATTCCAATTTTTTTTTAAAATTTCCTTTCTAGAATGCCATATCAAGGAAATAAAATACACGTTCATTTTGACTTTAAACTTTAAAGACTCTGAAAATATGTTTAGGTTCACACTGTATGGAGATGGAGGTATGGAGGCATTACGTGTAATTAATTCCAAAAAGTCCCAACAAAAACCTTTTCTGCTTAAACTCTGATAATAGGAGGAAGAAATAGTGCATCATCACCGTTGTGTACAGGAGTGACAATTTTTGATATAATACGAAAATATAATTTAAAATTGATATGAAATTAACGGGTTATGATTGATTATTTTTCGACATGAATTCGTACGACACACGAATAATAAATATGCTAGGTTAGTGTTAAACACGAACAACACAAAATTAACACGATTAACATGTTTAAGTAATATTATAAAAATAAAATATTATTTTTTTATTATATTTATTAAGTTAATTTTTATTTTGTAGAAAAAATATTATCATTAATTCGATTAAGTGATAATGAAATTTAGACATAAAACTAAGTGTTAAAATTTTTATTCACAAATTATATGGGTCAATACGAACGTGATACGAAAATAAATAGGTTGACATAACATAGTTAGTTAGGGTTGATTAGTGCTCAACACGAATCCGAAAATAATCCGACATGATAATAATAACATAATATCACTGTTCTATCGATAAAAAATACTTTGTTTTTCACATTTTTTTGGCTGGATTTGAGTTCGGGTTGAATAATGTTGTTGTTGACATCTTTGATCTTTTCTACTAAACCGACGAACAAAAAAAAAATCCTTCGTGTTGTTTCTGACTGTTTAGACACGAGATACCACAATGGTCGCTGTAGAAAGGTTTAATTTACCTTCTTGTAATTGAAATTAGATAAATCATACGGGTATCAATCAAGAATAAGGATGATCTTATCCCATCTATTAGACGTTTTGGAGGTATTTGGCTCATCAATGACTTGAAAAAACTTCTAATGGTTGAAGAGTGGAAAGTGATTTATAAAAAAAAAATTATAAAGGAAGAAAAGTGGAGAGTGACATTTTCCCAATTAAAAATGTATTTTGAAAACATAAGTTTTCATAAATTTCAATTTGAGAAGAATGTTTTTGTCATTTTAGTAATGTCGACATATATATGTAATTAATAAAGAGGGGATTGATGGATTTAGATCTTTTCCATTATATTTTTGCCCAATTTAACGCCATGGTGGATAGGTTTGTCAATCGTGTCGGGTGAGACGGGTTCGCATTAGGATTTAACAGGTTCGTGTTGAAAAGTACTTCATTCATACTTAATTTATTTATTAATTCGTGTCTATTGAGTTATGTTATATCGAGTTTGTGTTGTGTATAACTTGTGTATAATTAGTATATAAACGAGTTGTGTCGTATATTTCATTTGATTAGTTTGACACATACTTGATTCATTTATTAATCGTGTTGTAATGGGTCCAATCGTTTACGAAACGAGTGACTTAATAAAAATCCAAAACTTCTAATCTCATACCGTGTTCATATCATGTTAACGAATTATGTCATATTTTAACACTCTTACTGGTAGATGATCATCTATCATAGACGGTCATAAATTTATAGGTCCCACTTGTATGAATACTATGAATTATTATTGAGGAAAATTAAGAAAAAAAAAACGGAGATGATCTCAATCGAGGCTGCCTTTTTATGATATTTTTGAAATATAGGGAATATTTGATTTGCTTTGTTATTTTTCAAAGGTTGAGTCGAACGAACTCAAATAAATGTGTAATCAATGAGAAAAATAGCACATTATCCCGACGATTTTTAGTATATTGTGCACACATTTTCTTTTTTTGACTGCAGCGTTTGGACTGGGAATCCTCTTGGGAGGACTTTTTTTTTTACTACGAAGGACAAACGACTAACTTGACTTGCTATGTGAAAAGCAGACTTTCGTAATTATGCTCTCTCTCTCTCTCTCTCTCACACACACACACACACACACGAATCAAAAGTTGAAAAAATTGCCCATGATCCAAGCAATGGAAACTGTAGATTGGGCTTGTTCCATTCAATCGAGTCAAGGTTGAGATGGTTGGATCAAGAAGGTCAAGTTATTTTTGGCTAATTTGGTGACGTTCTCGGAATCGTACCAGTTGCAGAATCTCCTTGGTAAGCCCAAATACGGCAGAGGTAGGAGAATAGTGATAAACAACTCACCCCAACCTGTCGTGATATCTTGTCAAAATTTTAGTATAAGATCATACTATTTTGTAGGTGGTAGGTGTAATTATGCAAATAGGTAGCGTTTGGTATTAAGGGGGAGTAATGGACAAAATAATATTTGGACTCACCTTATCTTTTTTTACTCTTATGTTTGTATATATATTTTAGACTTAATATTATTACCTAGAAATAATCCAAGCCCGGATAAATGGTATATTTAAACCCACCTGCAGTTTTTTAAATAAATTTATCTATTTGATGAGTTTAAATAATCTAATTGGGGCGCGTTTAGACAAAAAATATTTTTACCCTCAAAATCTCGAAGATAAAAATAACACTCTTTATTTTAAGTGTTTTAATAATTTAATATTTATACTATCATTCAATATTACATCCAAACAAAGTATTAGATGAGATAAATGTGAGATTCACTACTTTTTAATACTTGAACCAACTATTGAATGAGGAGGCATAACTTTTAAATTTATCTTTCTTATCCGGCTGAATGTGTATGGAATGGATGTGGTTGTCCAATCCAATACATCCTATTGTTTTAATACATAATCCAAACACACCCTATAGTATGTTAAGAAAGGAAAATGTTATGTTTACCAAATTTTTCATCTCAAATAACATGGCACAATCTCCGTCAGTGAATATTAATATGACACACTTATCTGATGGTGAAAAATTGTGTCACATCATTTGAGATGAAGATTTCATAAAAAAAATTTAGTAATCATAAAATTACCCGTTAAGAATTCTATCTTTTGCAACGTAATATTTGTATGGATGAGAGCATTCTGTCTATTTAATCTAATCATTAAAGTGTAGGATAACTGTGTTAAGAACTTAATCGTCCGATGATACTCTTTCGTAGTTCTATTTCCCTTTCAATATTCAATTACTTATCACATTACTTATACAAACTTGTTATATGGTGCCTATTCTAATATCAATTGTTTCAATTTAACCGTTGTTTCAAAAATTCCTGACATTAGGAAATCTGATTTGATTAAACTTTTGATAGGGTCGTAACACTCTGTTTACCATTCCTAGCCCTGTCTTATATGCAAGAAACAGACTCTGATTATTGTTTCGCTGCTTTCTCAATGCTTCCTTGTTTTCATAGTTTTATGAGAGCTGCAATCCTGCAATTAGGCAACCGTGACATCCGGGAACCTACTTATGACCAAGGATTGAGATCTTTTACGATAACGATAGATTTAAATGAGACCCATTATTTATAAACGGGTCTCTTACTTATATTCTTATACGATAGATCATTTATAATTGAATAAAATTTATATTTATATTTACTACTTATAAATGTCATGATTTGTAAAAAAAAAAAAATTTCCTATTTTATCCCTAATATTTATTATAAAATCAATGATACCCATATATTAATTTCCTCTAATTTGTATTTTCTATACCTATTTCACTTCTAAGTTCTTTTGAACTCTGTTATTAATAATATTTGACTTCTAAATTTTATATTAATTTTCTTCAATTTTTATTTCCTATACCGATTTAATTTTTAAGTTCTTTTAGGCTCTTTTATTAATCGTATCTGATTTTTTAATTTTTTTGAACTCATTTATTAATAGTATATTTGCATATAATTTTTTGTATCTATGTCTTTATTTACATAAAAAATAAAATTCAATTTATATTTTTTTATTCTATAGTCCAATATATGTTATAATTGATTTTTTAGTAAACAATAATGTTATATTATTACAATACAAACAATAATGCGGCAATTTAATCAATTTCTGTGACAAAAAATGTCATAAATTTATAATATAATTAGATGTGCAAATACTGAATAATGATAACCTTACAATAAATATTTGTTATAAACAAAATAAAAAATATTTAAGAGGTCAAAGAGATACATAAATAAATAATATATTGGATACTCAAAATAGGATAAAATAGATTAATAATTAGGGTTGACCATAATTAAAATAAAAGTTTATTACTCAAGTAAATTACACCTATAACTTAAAATTTTTATAAAAAAATATTATTTAAATATATTCACGTGGAACAGACTTAATACATTATTAGTAAGATAAAAAGTGTAATAAAGAGTACTTTGAATTGAGATAAAATTGCCTCTTAGAAGTTTCAAATTTGAACTCTGTACAACAAAGAATGAAACTTGTTTTGTTGCAGACCTTGGCTGGGCCAGGATGTATTAGGTAGAAAATTCAATTGTTGGTAGTGGTGGTCCGCCGCCCATTTGATATCGATGGGGTCACACTGCGGTTTGAAAAATTCAAAATGTTTTTCAAAAAGATTGGCCCGGGATGTCATGGATCATCACATGTAGGCCGGGTTCTGGACTAATTTGACCATGGGCTTCTTTCAGATATTTGGCCCAGTTTAACTGTAATGTATTCAAGTAGAACCTATAAAATGATTTAATTATGATATGAAAAATTATTTTTATTTTTTTTAATAAAAATGTGACACGTGTAAATTTATTTTATTTTATAATTAATAATTAAAAATAAATTAAACTAAAATCTATGGTTAGAAATCTAAAGGAAGAAGCGACAAAGGTATTAAATCAAATCTAATATAAATTAAATAAGAAAAAATAAGTACTTATCCTGTAACGAGTGTTGCAGCAAACATGTGGACCCACTTCACTGGCAAAACAAACTGGTCCCAGGTGCGATGTTACCGGATGTGGCCATGAAGTCAAGTAAAGTAGTGGCGTCAATTGGCGTGCTATTCTTTTCCCCCACAAATTCTGTTTCAAAACAGTAAGGTTCAAATTTTGTTGGTATACATATTGATTAATTATTTCATTTATTTAGTTAAAATTAGTTCATTTACATTAAAATTAAAATATTTATAAAAAATAAATTTATATAATTAAATAATTTACAATTAAAATTTTAAAAGATAAATAAAATAACTTTTACTTTTTGCGGTTCAGATCGCTTTAAATTTTATTTTAAAGTTAATTTAATGATTAATATTAATACTCTAAATTTAATAGTAAAAATAGGTTTTTAAAGGTGTGTTTGGATGACTTTTTAAAAATACTTCTACGAATTATTTCTTATAAGTACTTTAAAAAAATAGTATTTGAAATTGTCCTACCATTGTCTCTACCACCCCCGTTGTCGCCGCCTCCACCATTACGACCACGGCCACCGCCACCGCCACCGTAGACATTGCCCCCAACCACAACCATCATCGTCTCCTACCACCACCATTGTCGCTCACAACCTCTCGCTCTCACTACAACCAATATTTAAATTCATTTATCTCTTTTTTATGTTTGTAATTTGATTTTGAATATGAATACAAATATATTTATTATTATTATTATTATTATTATTATTATTATTATTATTATTATTATTATTATTATTATTATTATTATTATTACATGCCTTCGGCACACACACAATAACTAATCTCTGATATTTTAGCTTAAAAAAATTATCAAAATTCAGTGTATTGATCCAGCACTCCTCCTGCAGATGTCTTTTTATCTTTCCCTCTCCCAGTCTCTCTTGTGCTTTTTTGGCAGTCACGAAATGCCATTTTCACACGCTGCAGACCACACAGATAAAAGAAACAAAGTTCACACTTTAATCATGACAGGCACCTCCACTACCACCCAACATTCCCCCCCACCCCTATTGATCATACCCACGCCATCACGGCTAGCAAACTTCCCACCATTAATTTACTAATAAATACAAACATAAAATACAGTCATAGCCCCCCAAGTTTGTGTATCACATTATTTTCATCTCGGTTGTTTTAATGTTTTCTTTTTTTATTTTATATTCACCAACAGAAGTGAATATTGCATCTCATAGGGCCATATTCAAGGAATATCAGAAGTGTCCCCTTAAGTGTGGACATTTGAGATGCACCAGGTTAAACTGTCATTTTGATTTGATTATCGTGACAAGGATTAAAAATGTGAGAGGTTAAAGTTACAAAATGGAAAAATATAGGTGTAAAAATAGCTCAAAAGATGTACTTAAGGGGTCATTAGTATATTTTATCCTAAATTCAACAAAAAGAAAATAGGTATTATAACTCAGGAAGAATCTCATTTTGCATCCAGAAAATTTAATTTTTTTTTTTTTACACCCTCAAAGTTAAGATTTATCCCATTACATCCTCAATATATTCAAAATATTATAATGTAGTCCTTCTGTTAGTTTCTGTTACTTATTCCGTCCAAACTCACCCTATTGACTAGCAATAAAAAACTAATAGAATGATCACATTGTAACAATTTTAACACATTAAGGGTGTAATGTGATAAATTTAATTTTTAAGAGTATAAAATAAAAATTCTTAAATCATTTAAGGCATAAAATAAAATTCACCCTATAACTCAACCGCATGAGAAAGTGTAAGGTCTAGATTGCAGAGCCTCAGATTCAATCTAATACTAACAAATAAATTAATTCAAATTCAAAGAAGAACAAAAAGCATATAACAAAAAAGTTAGCTGAAAAAACAATGATAAGATCATGCATGCGCTGCATTGTCTCTCTCCTTGAATCTATGCTTCCTCAGGAGTACCTTCGAGGGAAAGCTGCTTTAACCATTCAAATGTTCGATGACGTGACATGGCCTGCTTTGTTGTCTTCTTCGTTGCTTGCTCTTCTTTTGCTTCTGAATCATTCACACTACTAGTATTGTTCTTAATCACGGAAGCACTTGATCTTGAAGGAACAGTTTCAACTGCATCAAACGAACACTTGCAGCCGCCAAATAACGCGCCATTTCGATCGAAGAACCGTTGCTTCTTTTTATTCTCAGTGCTAAATTCAATTTTCGTCTTGTTCTTGCTTTCGCTGACGACACTGCTACTTGTGCTGTTAGTGCTATTACGACTACCAAAACTCTGATTATTGGTTGAATTGTTGCTACGAACCTTGAGATCTTGTAATGCCATCTCTGGGGTTTGTACCAAACCCAACCGGAGAAATCTCCAAATTGTGGAGTTTTGATTCTGGTGACTGAGATTTCCTTGCCGGGCATTTGAAAATCGAATCTGGGGTGTTGGACTTGGGTGTGAATGAAACTGGTTTCGAATTCTTCTGGGTTTGTTCGGTTTTGTAGTTAATGAACACCCACTGCTTGATGAATTGTGGCTTCGAATACTGCTACTTCTGCTGCTGGCAGTCGTAGACCCACCTGAATGACAACGATCCATAGACTCAGACCTTGAGACGTTCCGGCTAAGATTCCGGCTCTCGGTCCGGAGTCCGGCCAATCCGCTCTCGGAACTCACGGAGTGACGAAGGGGAAGAATTTGTCCTTGAAAGAAGACCTCATCGGCGGCACACATTTGGAATTCTGTCAAAGTAGAGCTACCCAACGAGCCGAAATCGAAGTCTTCCTTGGCTTCGATGGCCTGAGATTGAGCTTGTTGTTTTATGTCTTGATTCTCTTCAGTGATCGGAAGATCACAAAGTGACAATGCTTCTTCTTCCTCCTCCTCTTCTTCTTGTACTTTGTTTTCAATTGAATTGAGTTCTACCCTTTCCTTATCACCAGAGTTTGCTTCCATCTTCAAAGGTAGAAACTGTTGTTTTACACAAACAGTTGGGGGGTTAGATTTCCAGTGAAGAAAGAAATAGACTCGAGTTTTATAGAGAAGGGAAGATTCAGTAATTTACACAGAAAGAGAGAGAGAAGGGGGGGGGGGGGGGGGGGGAGGGACAAGTGGAATACAAAGCTGAAAAAGCAATAAAATAGAACAGTAGCGGAGAAGTGAATGCAGGCGACCCAAATTAAGTTCCTTTCTTGTTTGGGAGTCTAAAAGAAAATTGAAGCTAACAAGCCGGCCATTACCTTTATTAGTAACACTTTACCCTGCTTTTCAAATTATTATTATTATGATGCAGCAGATTTATGAATATATACATAGATATATATTCAGTCTAGGAAACTTATGGCGACTTAGATTTTGAAAAATGGAATGCAAGTTATAGTGCTGGAAAAAAAAGTATTCATTGTTATAGTTACACCGTGTCACGTTGATATAGTATAACCGTCAAATGATAAAATAACAAATAGACAAATAAATCTTTCATAATTAAATAACTATCTATTCATTTTATGTATAGGGCAATTGTTACGATGAATATTTTCTCCTGATGGACACCATTGAGAGAGAGAGAGATTGCATAGATCTCATCCTGCATCCTATTTAAACAACAAACCAACTGATCTCTATGTTGTCTTCGGCCTTCTCGAAAGACAATTGTCTTACATCTATAATATAAAATATGATAGACTTTAATAAGTCTATTCGACGGTTTCAAATAGATTCATTCAACGCCATTAACATCTCTATCAAAATCATACACATTGAATTTCTTCTCCTAAATCCATTACTTCTCACTTATGTTGCACCATACCTTTAAGTACAGGTTATCCCTGGTATGTAGATAAATATAGCTCTGAGAATATATACATTGGATGGCTGATGTTTAATTTTGATTTTGTGTCGTTTTTATTGTAATTTATATATTGTGAATTAAATAATACATCAAGATAAGATTTTGTAAATTTAATTCTCTTCGAACTTCGCAACGGTAAATTATGTAAAATGAAGTAACTTCTTAAATATAGGGGTTCATGTGTCTAATCACAAATGTGATTTTTGATTTGTGATTATGGTATTATATTCAATGTAAGAGATTATAAAATATGTCATGGAAGGCTTGTGTGTGGCAATTCGATATCAATTACTATTCCCTTTTTGCCTTTACCTATCCGCCAGGCAAAGGGTTGGTAATACAAGTGGACTTCAAACAATGTTTTCCAAAGTTTGCATATTGGAAGAAACAATAAATGTTATTGTGGTCTTTATAACCCAACACAAAGAGTGTAATATACATGTTATGGTGTTGAAAATAATGGGGGTTCATATTCATTAGGCTTAAGGAACAATGGTTCTTATCTATGGATCTTTTGATTGATCTAAAAATCTGATTTTGCTATGCTATGGAAATTTTATGATTTTCTTTTTTCAAAAAATGATGTTTCCAATCATCTGCACGGAAATTCTTCATTGCGTTCAAGTTACAACATTGATCCGTTCCGGCTTTTTCTTTCTATTTTTATCTTATTTAGCACAAAAAGAGTTGCAAATTCTTCATGTCAAACAAATGATGGAGAAAAATTATGTGAATTTTACTTGCCTTGAATCTCTGATAGAACAAGGAACATCATTATCCTCCAAATGCAGACTTGTTCATCTGTTCATCTATCTGATGACATTTGCAATTCAGTAATGGATGAGCCTGAAGGCTGACTGGTCCCTTCCAGTTGAGGGGTTTAAGCCAAATTTTTGTATGTCGAATGTTTGTATGTGGAATTCGGACACAAGTTTACAGTTGTTAACATATCGGCTGACTAGATTATATGAACAGCCGTATTGACACTTCTAAGAAAATTAAATCCAACTTGTCGCTCAAAATGGAGAGAGGAAGGAAAACAACGACAAAATTTCTCAACCCATCTTCCTTAATTAACTACTTGTTTAATCATGCAAACTCAAGTATTTAAAAAATTATAAAAGACGGTCCAATGTACAAGACTATAATCGAACTATAACAAAAGAAACACACCAAGTCCCAGCCCCCACACCCAACCCCACCCCATATATAAGCCAGCAATAATATTATTATTTACTTAATTAAGTGCAAAGTTTATTTAATTTTGGATTTACTTGATCCAGTAAGTTACAAGTTACAAGAAGTAATAACGAAAGTTGAAGTAGTGTATCAACACATGAAGTGTGTTCAAATCGTAATACTTACATCCAACTCTCCTTGCTATTCTCCAGTACCCAACTTTCCATTGATAGACACGAATGGATAGTTATGGACTCCTTGGATACCTAGGAAGGATTCATCGACCTTGTTCCTCGATTCATGAGCACTATTGGAGGCAAAGCTTGCACCATCGGTGCTTTAACATGCTGGTCAAACTTTTTTTTTCAATGGAATGTTCGGTTTAATTTACGCATATTTTGATTAATTTTTTTTTTATCTGATTAAAAATAGATCATTCATACTAGAACTAAAATATTTATGAAAAATAAATCATTTATGACCTTACTCCAAAAAAATTTTAAAATTCGCACTCAAGACATTTAAATTTACAATTCGTTCATGTTAAATTATCCTATCAAAAGAATTATATTCCTAATAATTATTCCTAAAATTAAACTTCTCTTGGTCTCTTAATAATTTTCAATTCTCCGGTATGGTGCCACCTTCTTCGCCCAACTTACTTTTAACTATATCCATACCATATAGCATAATGATAATAGAGATAACTATTATCGAGCGATTAATATAGTATCATTATCTTAACTACGATTTACAACCATCAATATCTATCGTTTTTTTACATATTCTCTTAATTTTTTAAATCCCTCGCTTTGATTTACAACTATCTATGTCCATTGTCTTTCTACATATTCTCTTAGTTTTTTAGATCTCTATTACCGCCTAGAGCTGTGCTGTGTTGATCAACCTTAACCATTATAGAAGCAGCTCTGACAAATTTTGCAATCTTTTCCCAAAGATTGAGCTAGCTAAACGTATCTTACCTCTTACATCCTTTTCTTTTCCAGGATATACCCTGATAAATGCCGCTTTATTCTAAATGTTAAAACTGCACATTAGACCCCTACAAACCAAGTGAGGTGACCTCAGAAATTCACTTACGACATAGATGTTGAACGATGCAAAGAAAATCAAAGACGATCATAAAAGTTTGATTCATTTTTACCAGCTTGGTTATCCTACAGTTCTTGTTCATGGAAAAACTTGTTCTGACAGATAAACATCGTTCGTTGGAGGAACTCATAATACTCACATCAGTCCCAAAATGGAGATTGATGATAACACAAAACTATATATACAAATGAGAAAACCTTACATTTAACCGAAAAAATAGTTCACGAACTGTAAATTCAGACCCAAAAAAAAAAAAATAGAACCCTACATTTTTTTTGGGAGGGTATAACCCTTTTCATTGGCATCGGAAAGGAATGCCTGCCAATCAATTAGATTTGCATCAAATTTTATTAAATCCAACTTGATCTGTTTATGAAACGGATTTTGACTTGATTATGAATAATCAAATCTATTAAAAATTGGATCTTTCAACCCGAAAAATCCAAAGCCGATTGAATAAATCACTTAAGAATTTACATCTAAATTTTAACTCACCCTTTATTTATAAATGTATTATTCATATCATATATTATAATAAATTTAAATTTAATTCGAATAAAAATTCGACCCGTATCGACTAAAGATGTGTAAAAAAGGTTATATAAGCACATGATGATGAACAATACATAATTCAATATCCCAAAATTGAACCACTTGCATCATTAACTTCGATCCAAACTGGATTATTTCTCAAACATACGAGGCGCTTAAAAGCTAAAACGTCAGAGAAATAAAAGGCAGCAAACCATACATAAAGAACCCAGATCAGAAACATCGTAGCATAGAGTATTATCGAAGCTAAGGGACTCCAAGGCAGTTGATAACACCGGCGGAGGAAAGCTGAGCCTGCGTAGAGGCAGCGCCACCTGAGAGGGTGGGGGCATCGGTGGAGCTGGCGGCGCCGCGGCCAGGCTGGGGTTGTAAGTGGCCCTCCGCCCCATATCCCTGTCTGTTGTAATCCTCCACGTCCTTGTACTGTGTGTACGGACTACTTTCCACTGGTAGTCCTTCTAACTTCCTCTCATCCTCCGTTTTCCTACCCACCTGGTCTGCACATTTCTCCATCTCTCTCTCCCCCTCTCACTGTGGCTTTGAGATTGCTGTTTGTTGCGCTAGTCTTCGTTCATGGCTTTATGATATTATATGAAATTTTCTGTTTGTCCCTAGTTTGACACGTGTCACGTACATGGCAATCTTGTATGTGATCTGTGAGCTAAAACGGGAAACACGGCAGGAACTATGTCCGGCCAATATTTGTTGGGAAAAGTTCCATTGGGCTTACCATTTCCCGCTCCTTCTCGTCGCTCTCGCACTCCACGATTTCAATTCAGTCTTAAAATGACGAGTTTGTCCTTCCCTATCTCTTTTTTAGTCATTTTAATATAGGACAAATTATACTTTGTATGTTGAAAAATTTAAGAATTATTATTTTACCCTCTTATAAACTAGATTTTTCACACTATATCTTTAATTTATTAAAAGTGTTACAATTTGATCATTTTGTTAATTTCTTTTATTCATTTTGTCAACGTTAATAAGTTGAAGTTTTGACGAAATAAAAAATGAAAAGTAATGAAATGATAATATAATAACACTTTTAATATATTGAAAATAAACTATTAAAATTTTATTTTTAAAAATATAAAATAAAAATATTTAAATCTTTCAAAATACAAAATTAAATTCTCTCTTTAATAAACTTTTACAATCATTTTAGATGTGATATGTTGACTTTTTGGGCTTTGTTGTGAATAGGGGTGTTCATCCCACCGTATGAAAAATATAATTTTTCATCTTCCTATCCGATACTTTGTAAGAGAATTTTTTTTTGGTATACTTTATCCGAATAAGTGTGGTGTTCCTACCCGATTAATCGGATAGGAAGTCAGGTAAACACTTTTATAACTATTAATTTTTGAATCATTTTAATAATTCAATTAAATAACATGCACCAATTTAACAATACAATAAATCAATAATACTAAAACAACTACAACAACAATTACTATAAAACACAAAAAAACATGAACATTCATTCATCATAATTGTTACACAAATATAATAACAATTATTTTTAAGTTTAAATCATATGAAACACATTAAAATCATAACTGCTCCAATAGATCACTAGCGCACCACAAATCATGTAAGTTACACAAAAAATAAGTCAATGTTTTAGCAATTTAAACATCCACAACAATAACAATGTTATAATATAAATTATATTACACAAATACTCTTATAATCAGTGTTTTAAAACCCGTCTCGGACGTCAACCCGGGAAAAGGACCAGGTGAGTGGGTCATTGGTTCAACCGTTGGGTCACTGATCGAACCGGTAATATAATAAAAAAATAAATAAAAATTATTATTAATAATAAATATGCTTAAAAATCACAAAAATTATCAAAATAGTATGCTTAATTTATTTTAGATCAAACAAAAATCCCAAAATCCCAAAATAGATTCTCAATCAAATAGATCAGTAACAATTAAGCTAAAACTCATGCTCAATTAGGCAGTAAGATTTCACCTCCACCCAACTCTTAATCAACCAGATTAAAACCCTAATTTCATCTCCCTGAATTCCCAATTTAGTAATTTTGGAAATTAATAACTAAGCAATGCCCTTAATTTCATATGCAATATGAAGTATCATCAACTAATTTACCAAGTTAGTCTACAATCAATACTAAAATAATGGAGAGAAAGAGATGTACCTGTTGAGAGAGCCTGAGGGAGCAAAACAATGGCTAGTGAGAAGCAAAACAAGTAAAGAAAATCTTCAATCAATCGGCTGTTGGTGGTGGAGGCTTTGAGTTCAAGTTCAACTCTGAGAGAGAGGGGTTTCGAGTGTTCCATCGCCTCAACATCAAGAATGATTCTCGCCTCGAAGGTTTCATCAAGATGGCAGATCAGACAAGATCGATTGCCTTAGATGAGACGAGAAAGAAAGAGAAGAGGTGCAGAAGAGGCTGGGTGCAAAACGATTAGGGCAAAAAATGCCCAAATAAGTGAATAACTCCAAAAATATAGTATTTATAGGATTTGAAGCAACCCGTCCTGATTTGTTTTAAACCGTCCGATTCATAGATTTTATTACAAAACTGGTCGGTTCAGTGGATTTTGTCCGATTTCTTTGCTCAAACGATCCAACAACTAAACCGGTCCGGCTCAGGCTCCGGTTTACCGGGTCAACTCGCCGGTCTGGGCGCAGGTTTTAAAATACTGCTTATAATTACTAACAAAAATATAAAAAAATTAAATATATTTTTTGCGAGTAATGTAAAGTATAAATGCAATATAAATTACTGTCAATCGAAAAATTTAACACCCCTAATTATAAAGATATGTGTTGAATGTCATGCATTAATATTAAGTGAATAATTATATTTATGTGATAAATTTATACTTATTAATAAAAATTAATTCAAAATGTTACATCCCGATTAATTTAGTAAGAAATCACACATAATCAATTAATTTTCGGCCTCTAATTTTATATTGGCTAGTATGATGGCGTGTCACGTGCCACCCAGCGTTGAACTTCAAAATTCTTAGAGCGTATGTTCACAGAATCACTGTACTACACTTAACACAAAGGTGTGCAATAAGAGAAAATATTTGGCCATTTTTGGTTAACTTTTCGCAAATTATTTTTTTTCCTCAAAATTTTAAAAACATCCAAAACTTGTTTATTTATCATTTTTGTTCTCAAATTTTTTAGAAAAAATGAGATTTAAATTAAAGAAACAGAAAACAAATCTAGCTTATTTTTCGAGTTTTATTTGAAAATTTTGAAAATAAGGAGAATAATTTTAGATTTTAATGAGGTCTGTCATTCTAGTCTCATTAGCAACAAATTTCTTCATTACTTTTTTTTTTACTTTTTTTCTTCTCTCATAATATATAATATATATTATAATATAATAAATTCTCATAGATTTCCCTATCTGAGAATGAAGAGTCATGAAGAGTCAAAGGGGGTAAGAACATTACGAGAAAAGGCTTGAAATTCTTAGATACCGGGGTCAATGGTATCTAAGAAGTTTTTCTGCTCATCTTCTTTTAGTGATTTTGTATCTTTTCTATTTTTTTTTTCATTTTTCCTTCAGTGAAACCGGACAAAACATTGGTTAAGTTAATTTCATTCGCATGAGAGGGCTTCGGGATAATCAAGGTATCAAACATCATCATTTTGCCCTCTTTCTTTCACGTCTTACTCAAATAGGGGGTGGGGTGGGGCTTGGGTCATGCGACGGATGCATGCTGGACCTTGAAGCATAAAATCCAATCTTTCATAAAATAGAAGAAGGAAAAATCCCCACAATATATCTGGGCGGATGAACAGGAAACTCCTAAACCTCAACGTTAAAATGGGAGTTTTGAAGAACTCGGTCGTGACTATATATATTATTATAATATATTGTATAATATAATATGTTATATTATAATATATAATATGTTATATTATATTATATAATAATATATTATATTTTAAACTTTAATTTATTGAATTTTTTTTATAAAATTATCAATCTAAAAATAATTTTTTTATATTTTTTTATTAATATTTTAATTACTATTCAAACATATATTTAAGTTGTTCAAACATATTTTATTATTTTTTATATTATAAAATTATTTTGAAATCATTTAATTAAACAAATTTTTTATCACAAAAAATATAAAAAATATTTTCTTAAAATTTTTTTTTTAAATTTTTTTTGAATACTAATTTTTTAAAACACAAAACCTTTATTTCTCCTGAAATAAACCTTATCCCCCCAATTCACCGTCTCCGATAATCCCTATTTGTAGCTGAAAATGGCGTTTCTCGCCAGGTGCACAACTCTCCTCCGCCGCTACTACCACGATGCTCCAAATCCTTCAATCTCACCTCAATTAGATCACGAAAACAGTGGTTACAAATTCCTCTTCCGCATTCATCCGAGTTGTAGCGGGAAGCGATGGATCAGTACCAGCACCGACTCGACTCCTCCTGAGTTCGCGGGAAAAAACGCCTACGACCTCCTAGGGGTGTCCGAGACCAGCTCATTCGCCGAGATCAAGGCTTCTTTTCGTAAATTGGCCAAAGAAACCCACCCCGACCTCGCTCAATCGCCCAATGATTCCTCTACTTCCAATCAGTTCATTCAAATTCTCGCAGCTTACGAGGTTTGTTCTTGTGTTGAGTATCGCATTCTGTTTTTGCTGCTCAGTTTTCTTTCTTAGGAATATTTGGAGTCATTGACTTGCTTTGTATTTTAACTGATTGTTGTGGAACGATTTCGCAAGTACAGATGTCAATGATTACAGCACCAATTAGCAACTTTTACTTGCAGGAAAACTAGAAGTCGATATGAGAATTACATATATTGTTTAATCCGAGTATAATGACCGAGTTTATCAATGCGTCTATTCTGTAATGTGCATTCATAATGCCTTACTATTTAAATGTCGTAGTCTAAACATTTTTTCTTTTTTTACATTTATCCATCAAATTGTTGCTCTGAATTTATTAGTGCAGGATGAACGTGAAAGTGAATCGTGACATTGGCTTCCTGCTTATCAGCTTTGAATACCCTAGGATTGGTGATTGACATGTTATACCTGATTTGGGAAAAAAAAAAACTAGGATAACTTACAAGTAAATTAGTTATGGAATGAGTTGAGATTTATTCTCTTATACATGTAGAGATGTTGACTTCAATCTGTAACTTATGCTTAATAATCGTTCCTTAGTAGTAGATATTGCTAAATTGAACTTTTTTGAAGGTTCTAGACCATATGATATAATGTATATGGTATGTATAGTATTCGGAAGCAAATTTTAACAGGTTGGTTTGCTTTAAACATACAAGGGAAGCCTTGACTATAGTTATCAGTTATGAAATGCAGATATTATCAGATTCTGAGAAGAGGGCGCTTTATGATCGTTATCTTTTGTCTCAAAGAACACTTGTTCAAAGACATTCTAGACAAGGTACACTAGTGTACAAATATGAATTTCATAGAGCAACAGTGAAGCAGATGGAAGTTGTTGAGTGGTTGAGATGGTATAGATGTGCCATAAATGACATTTTGTCAGAGAAAAGGGTGGTAATTGCCTCAGGCTATTTTGATGTACTGGAAAGGGATTTCTATTCAGCCATACATGCTGCGTACTATGGCCCTGAGATTGAGTCCTTAGATCTTCTTCCCGACCGTTTTGAAGCTGAGGAGAGGTCTATATCTGAAACTCCTGAGGTGCTGCATTTGGTTTCAGGTCGAGACCTTTTTGGAATGGTATGCATAGCAGCCAAGGTTCCTGAATTATCACATGTATTTAAGGGAAAACTTGTGTCTTTTACATCTGTGGGTTCAGACTCGTACCATTCTGTTGATAATGAGGGCACTCGAATGAACTCTGGCATAGCTGATGTTGGAACAAGTCAGATGCAATCCAAAGGTATTGATCATCAGGCATCTGATGCATATAAAGATCTACAATTGCAGATAGCAGGGCAGGTTGTTGCTACAGCCATTAGAGTCCCACCTAGGAGTTATTGTGATGGGTTACAGAGAGAAGATTCTCACGATCACATACATGTGTATCTCAGCTCAAATGCAGTGTCTGTGAGTCAGGGGTCTCTAAGAGATTCCTTTGTGGGTGATGCAGTTGGATCTTGGATCCCACTAGGAGCAATAACTGGATTAGGGACAAGCCCTGACGAAGGATCTTGCTTTGTCTACAATAACAGGGGTGTTAAAACCCATGTGATTATAAAGCACAGAACGTTGCTGGTGTGTTTACTTGCTCCTTTTAAATTTCTGTTCTTTTGTATTTTATTCTTGTTAAATTCAAAATGGTATTCCTATTCCAAAAATATACCTTATTGTATTATTTTCAGTCTGACCTTTGCATTACTGTAAGTATGATTGTTTTCCAAAAGGTGCATATGAAAAATCTTGTGTAGCATTTGTTGGCATATCTTAAAGACCCATTCACCAACGGGCCTTTGGTCCAATGATACTCTTTACCTTGTGAAGGCTTTGCCTTTTTGAGGTCAAGGGTTCAAATCTCCTCTCCCTCCAAATATATATATATATATATATATATATATATATCTTAAAGACCCATTCATTTGACAGGCCAAAAATTCTCTGACAAATAATTTGGGTTTTAACATATGTTAGGGCCTTAGAGGTCAAAACCCTTTCCTTGTCTCTTTTAGGTTGCGAGGGAGGCAAAAGCTTGGCATTTCAATGGTCTTGACTCTTGCATATCATTGACTATTTGAATACACTGGTTAACTCGATATGCATTATTTTTAGCGAGATGCATCTTTAATGTATTTATGAATATCATCGCATAACATGTTGCCGGAAACCTTTACCCTGCAGTGGCATTTTTGTAACAGCTGATCTTGGATATGTTGTATGCCTTTTTTTCCTCTTTTCTTTTTAATGGGTGAAATGGCTTGGTTTCCATTGACTGCACATTCTCAAGTTAGTTGTGTAAGTAGTCATGGCTGATAGTTATGAATGCTAGAGCTTTGTTGGGGTTATTTTGAGTTTCCATAACAAATTTATCTTCCTACAAAAAGTATACCCCCTTTGTGGTGTAACTGAACATTTTCGTTGTGATTTATAAAACCAGTATTACCTAAAAAAGAAACAAAAGATAATTGTCATGCATCGTCTCTACATCATAAATTTGTTGGCATTACTATATACTTCTTGCTGGACTTCTCTCTTGTGGTCCACGTGTTAGGTGTCTTTACCACATTTTTTTCCTTAGTCCCCTGTTTAGATGAAGTGAATTGATGTTTCATTAACTGCTAACTAATAGTGTATTTTTCCAACCTAAGACTGAGGCGTCTAGTAATGTTTTTGGCCTGCAGAATGTATGGGCTACCTCTTGCTTGCTCAGTCAGCATTATCTAAATTTGGGGATGTTGTCATCCTTGTGCAAGAAATGCTCGATAATAGAGTGGATAGATATATTTATTCCCAAAATTCATTACCTAGGTTTTTTTAACTTTGCGATTGTTTGGAAATTTCTCTCAGGTAAAACACATGCACTGGTATCAAGTGGCAGATGAGGTTTCTGTTTGTGAGTGCAGATGCAGTAGAGCCCGGCTACCACCAAGCAAGTAAGCTGCATACTTTCCTCATCCAATATTGCTTCTTTTTATATTTTGGCCTTTCATTTTTCTTTCTTTATGAATAAGCTCTTTCAAATGTATATGTACTATATTGGTTTGCTGTTGTCCTGTCTTTTAGGGCAACTTCTCCCATCAAACGATAATTCATTAATCCTCATTTCATTAGCATGAAAGTTTATAATGCCAATTTACTTTTTACAAGCAAGGGTTCAAGTTGGTAGGAGGAGTGGAGTATTGAAGACAAAGTTGAGGAAGGAGGGAGGCATTAGAGAGGTGACATTATCTTTCCATCCGTTTGTTTAGTCGACCATGGGAAAGAAAGGCTTGCTATACTACCATAATTTCCATTATTCTATACTTGGTAACACATGGATGTTGTCAGAAGGCAAAAATATAAAATTAACGGGTTTCCTTCTTTCCATCCTCCTCTATGTTCAATTTGGGATGGGAAAAAATGGACCTGGAGGACTTAAGAGTGCCTGTTTCTTTGTCTTTCATTTTCTGTTGCCTTCATAACAAACAATAAAAACTCTCCCTTCCCCTGTTTCTTCCTCCCAGTTTCTCTCCTACAAAACAGAACATAAGTAAATTACCGTGCTTATCATTTTTTTTGTGTATCCTGTGTGAGAATATTATTTAGTTGGTCTTCTCTATGTTCGATAATGCCATACGTTCTATTAGATATGTTCATCAATCTGGCTGGTGGGCAATTACATTCTGTAAAAAAAATCAGAATACGTCCTTCTATAATTTGGTCTAAAATCTAAACTCCAGAGTGAATGGATTTTGTGACAAAACAGATGGGCATAGGGTCAATCTGGTGGATTAACTATGGAATACACTGGATTTTTGGTTTTCTGAATTGGTATGGTTTGTTAGCCAATTTTTTGGATTAATTGATTAACATACAAATTTTTTTTTGAGCTGTTGAAATGATTTGGGAATTCATAACAGAACCTCATATATTAAAGTTCAAAAACGAAATATGAACACCTAATTCATTCCTCTGCTGAGTTTCATTTTAGCATGCTATCAGTTAATTATTTGCATTAAAACGTGCCACTTGTGAATATAACATGAAACATGCATTCTCACATTAATAATTGCATGATTTCTTTCAACAGATTTTGGCTATTTGAGCCTCGTTGTGGCATGCATGACATTGGCGGTTGGTATGTGGAGACATTTGGTAGAGATAAAAAAGGTCGGACTGTCCCATCCCAAAGGTGTTGGGATGATTTGGATTCAAATGAACAGTTTGAAAAGTAAGTCATGTCCTTGGCAATTTTAAGGCCTTTTATAGTTTCTCTAGGAGTTGAATTTTTAGTTATTACCAAGACTAAACGTTGGTTCTTACAATATGATGCGTTGGTTTTTGAAGTATACTTTGACATCATTTTTTCCTAGCAAAAACTAACACGAAATCTTGGCGTATATAAAAGTAAAAAACTATCAATATGGTCGAAACATTAACTCGTGCATTTGCTGAAATCTTAAAATCTGCTCTTATCTTACCCTTTTCTGAACTTCCTCAGATGGAGAACACTTTTTTGGCTGATCTACTCTAACTAACACATGCTAAACTTGGACCTATTTGTCATTAGCCATTACTAAGAGACATCCCAATAAATAGTTACTTATTTGAAGGTCTGTTTTATTAGTTTTAATAGGAATTCTATTTAATAATAATAGAAAAAAAATGAAAGAATGAAAATTCTTCACATCGTCGTCAACTTTTTAATGTCTGAATGAACTCCTAGAAGTCAACTTAATTTGAATTGGTGTGTTACTTTTGCTAAAGATTGAAGTTATGCGCTTCTGCTTGCCCTCGGGAACATGTGAGGCCAGCGGTTCTATTCTTCCCTATATTTTTTGATGCTTAAAAGTAGAATTTCCTAGAATGATGAGGCAAGAAGTTGTGTTATTTTCACTCTGTGCATGGTAATGGAATTGCACTTTGTGTTGTACTTGCTATGTGCAGAAGACTTCATCCAGCAATATATTTGCTTGCTCTCGCATATAGGACTCTAGACATTGAGGATGCAAAGCAAAGGAAACAAAGAGTGAGGGATATTGTCCAAAGCAAAATGTTTAGAATTCTCAGTTGGTGCAAGAAAGTCGTTTAGAAGGATGCATTTATTGCTTTCATGATTAGCTCTGCATGCTAACTGCATGGTTGCCGGGGCCTTATTAGCAGCCAGTAACTATGTTTTGCATTCTTCGATGATCAGCAGAAAGCTAAATGGCTCTGGGCGTCTGGAAATTCTGTCAATCTTGAACTGCTTACAGTGATAAATGATATCCATAGTAAACAGCCATCTTATTAGCCATTCTGAGGGTTCGCGAAGATGACTCCATGAGTGGGCTAAGGGAAATATCAGCTTGTATGCTGCCACTATGACTCACTAAGATGACCATTGGAATTTATTGATGAACCTACTTTCTCAGTTGTGTCTGTTTTTGGGCTGGCTGCACTGACTGCTCCTGAATTCATTTTAAGGCATTGCTGCATAGGAGAGTGGGTAGTTGACAGCAATAATGACTGGTGACTCTAATAGGTCACAGGTGTAGACAACTTTGGGTGCAACATTCTCTGGCAGTTTGTTCTATGGTTATCATTGTGAGATGGTTGCTATTTGGGGAGGAAAGTGGCGCTATTAAAGAAATAGTTCTGCTATTGACAAGTGTAGGGTTACTGGTATCAAATTTTTCTTGGTTTATGATCCTTCCATAAGAAGCTGTAGGTCCTCCATGAAAGCTAGCCCATTTCTCATACTCCATTGAATTGTTTATTGAACATCTGTACAGGTATTGTGGCTTAAACATGTCTTGTAACTGTCTGTTATGAAATTATCAATCAATGATTGAATATATACCAATTCTATTTTGTTCTTTGTTCATAATTTTATTGTTTGAATCATCTGGACTTTCTTTCTAAAATTATGAAAAAAAATTTGAATATGGTAAATACATATCGCAGTGCATGCAAGCTTTCCGTACAAGTAATCTGAAAGTGGTAACGATACATTCTTTCTTGTTGCCTTCATTACTTAAGTAGATCCTCCCATTTGCAGTACTGCCCACCAGCCAATGCGCGATAGAACCTATCTCTGCAGTAGACTGGCCTTCCATCAGCAGCCTCAGCTGCAGCTGCCGCGAGATCATCATCAGCCTTTACTTCACCAGGCAATTTTAGTAGCTCCTCCTTTCTATGACAGGTACATGATAAGAAAAGTAAGAAAAAGTGAAAGTTACTTCAAAGAATCAAATTAGAGGTTAAGAATCTCAATATGTCTGTTTTTATACCTTATGTTGAACTTATTGCTGATCTTTGAAGCTGAAACATTGTTCTCTTTTATGGAAAAACTGTTACGAACGAAATCTTCCACCGGCGTAGCAAAGCTAAATAAGAAGACTGCTGTAACTAGTAGAATCCCCGTTCCAACTAGTGTTTGTTTCAGCAATTTGATCACTGGTTTGACCTACATACATATCTTCTCAATATACTTCTCACACCCTTGAAATGCTGATGCTTGTGAATTTTTTTTTCTAAAAAGGTAAACAAAACATTGGTTTGCACAAAATTGTATATGTCTTTGTGCATAACTGTGGGATTCTCCATATGTAACTTTGCATGTTCAAGTGTGTTCAAGTGTGCTCATATGTACATGTTTTGATGTGTGTTATGTATCCTTTTTGAAGAAAATTGGATTAATTTGGTGATACATAAAACTACAAATTGGATTAATTTGTTGATACTCAAAACTACAAATTGGATTAATCTTGCTCACTTGTCGGTAGACTTGGTACCTTATATGAGCCCAACAATCTATCACGTGCCAGGATCTGCAAAGAAGAAAGATGGTATTAGTTATTCATGGAACAGTCTGAATCACAGAGACTATACATATTTGTGTCTGTGGTTAACATTTGTATATCTAGATAGATTAGTTAATTGTTAACAATTGTGACTTCAGTTGGGAGGTAATAACATTTTGGTAATTTAATGATTTGACATATGTAATTAAGTACCCAAACCTGTTGCTAACTTTTTATCGTTCTACTTTAGATCTCAGTTCAAGATTGGAGGCTTGAGGGGTCTTATGCTGTGCTTCAAAGCAAGAGCTCTTGATTGCTAATTAAAAGGTCCATCCAAATGGGGTGGTAATATGAATGGTGGTGTAAGGAGGTAGCTCCCCCGAGTATGGTGCTCTCCATCTCTATCTATATAATAACACAAAGCATAAAGTACAACAACCACACAGATCTTATTTTTATTTTAGATCTTGTCTTAGAATTTTCATTTCACCCTTTTAACGACAATAAATCTGCGTGTGCATATTTAAACCTTTTAACAACAGTAGATCTATCTATTTATATATGAACTACAACAAATCTGTTCACTTACATATTAAAAACCAATTTTAATCTTACATACTTGCCATACATTTGCACGGGTAGCCCTAATGTATTAATATGCTGGCATATCTCTTTAATGCTTTAATGTATTTTCCTCTATAATAGTTAGCGCCATAAAAGGTTTTCCCCAAACAATATTAGTTATTCATATGAGTAAGATTCATTGGTCACCTAAGCGAAGGTTGATAAATCCAATCTTTCATTTTATGTTGAGGGCTGGGGTTTGAGTTCGATGATAAAATTTTCCTAGATGTAGTTCCTGATTACATAATTTGTTTAGATCTCAGTTCCTGATTTGATCCTTATTCCTGACACCCAAAATTTAGTACCACGAAATCTTGGCATGCAGACTCTCCCACAAAAAGAGTGCAAATAAATGGCTAATAGATGGACACTGACCTCAGGTGGCTTTACCCACATTTGTCCATCATACCATCCACTCTCTTCATAAGGTATTACTGCTGATAAAAGCCTATCACCGACGTAACTCCATCCCTGGAATGCACATAAACAACATTAGTTTAATGAGGCAACCATGAAACCAGAAATTGTTGAGGTTCTAGGAGACACGGGAAGCACGAACTTGGCAGCGTCTCAGAGGAAAAACACTGTGATCGAACATGGACTTGTTTTTTTAAATGGTCAAGTTAATTTCTTTGTATTCATTAGGAGTTAAGCATGGAGTATTAGTGAATGCCTATGTGTTGTCTAATAAAGAAGTTCAGCTGTCCTGTTATGTTTTCTACTTGTGAGAAGCCCCATCAGCAATATCTTGCCTGGATCACATCATGCCTATGCTTCAGTAATGTGGTAACTAAAGTTAGGTACCAAGACCGGCTAACAACTCTTTCTCTTGGAAATGAGTGTTCATTGATGGTTTCTGCACAAGTATTTATACACTCACGTATTTGAATGTCTATAAAGTGAAGATATGTACCAGATAAATCCTCAGGACAATTAGCGCTACAAGAAAAAGAGTTCCTGTTCCAGCAGCTAGCGCAAATCGTAAAGGTTCCTGCAGGGTCATAAAGAGATAAGTCAGTATGTTTGTGTAGGAGCATAAAGATGTCCAGGACATTATGTGTTTGCCCGCATTATCTTTTTCTTTAGAAGCAAGCATTCTTCTTGCTTGGAACAACGATGTCTAGTGTCCTTGCTTCCTAATCTTTGAAGTTTACTCTTGTCACACATAATTACTATTAACATGTAAATTGCTTGAAAACTAATAATAGGATTTGACAATCTTTCTGTTTCTGGTGTACCACTTTTCTAGCAGACAGAAGTCATGTGGTCTGATCTTGAAGAAGATTGGAAAAAAATTGTATCTACTAAGATTGATGCTCTACTTGATTACCTACTCAAACTAATAGTCTGTATAAACTTACTATATAACATAGCCATCGGATTTTAGCTGGGAAAAATTCCAAGACACTGATAAAGGAAAAATTGTAATATCATCTAAGAAGTGTAGGACTTGTGTACTTTGCACTGGTTTTGCTGTCTCCAAAATTACATTTTTCATGTCACCATTTGTCATGTGTGATCTTTGGAACCATCAAGTGTGATTTTCTGGAATCGCTTACATAGATGGTTGTTTATATTCTTTACCTGTGAAATCCCCATATTTGTCTGCTGTTATTCATAAAATGTTCTCTCCAATAATTGTACAAATTAAGAGACCTTACATCTTACCTTGGAAGGATTAAAGCTTGCAGCGGCAATTGGCACCCCCAGTGTGGTGAAAGTGACTAGCCAGAGGCCTCCTAGTCGTCCAAAAAAGGAACCTGGACTCAGTTCGCCCCACGAGTATAAAGCTCCATCTTTGAGGGATGAGTACTCATTCACCTATCAAAGAACCAGGTTACTGTTAGCATATTGTTATGATGGTATATTGCATGTATGGATGATGCGCTTTGTCTCCCTATGAGTCTGTTTCCCGAATCCATAACTTATTTGACCCACAATCGATGCTTTCAAATTCTTTATGACTTAATTTTTTTTTATTTGTCTTGCTAGAGAAGATATTCATCTTCAATTCCTGAAAGAATAATCCCACCTAAGTAACTGTGGTCAGAATAATCCCAGTGCTATACATCAAAGAAGGCATTACGAGTTACGACTTTGTATAATAGAATCTTGGGATCCCACCTAAGTAACTGTGGCCAGAATGTCAAATAGATCAGTCAGGAAGAGTTCGAGGTTGGGTCAGAGAAACACAGAGAACACAAAGGGGGTTGGAACTTGGAACTGTGTAAAGGACAATCCAGTGCACGAGGCGTGAGTTGAAAATAGGGGTTGTATTTATTTAGGAGCTATACATTACAAGGCCAACAAGTTTAGAGTGGCAGCAAACATACCGGCCTTTGTTCAAAAGGGACCTCGATTTCCAACCCAGGATCCCAGCTCCGACCAGGTAATCGACTGGTGCCTCCATCCATCTCATCTTTCAGGGCCTTGACGGTAATCCTTTGAGTTAAGTCCTGGGCTCTGTCATACTTAATAAACCAGGAGCCATAGTTGCCTCCAATATTATTGACTTGTCTTGTGCTTGGAACTAGAGAACAATAGACATTTAGCCTGAGCATTTATGTCCAAATTTGAACTGTACTGATTCCAAATTTCTGAGCCTATGAATATTGAACTAGACGGAGGAGAGGAAGAAGAACAAAACTCCTGTGCTCTGTAGCTAAAGGAATGGTTGGATACTCTCTGTACCATGCATTATTTACGTGGAGGAAAACAATGGATGCAAAAAAATTATGATGATATGTTTGGGAGGAATTGTCTGGATGCAGGCCCAGTTTTTATGCCACATCGAGAGTGATTGGCCAATGAAGTACTGCCAGGTCATGGACGTCCCACTAAATTGTTCATGTATACATGCCCTGTGCTTACAAGTTTTAGACGCCATATTCTCTGTCAATGGGCCTAGAAAGTGAGAATATCCAGATAATTAGATTTTCTGTTACTGTATATTATTTTTTTGTGGTTGAGGAAAGAGTGAGGGTAGGCTTGTGCTGCAACGTGGCAAATGTTTACTTGCACGCTATTTTCTGTGCATTGCGCATGTATGCACGAGTTGTCAATTTCTATTGGAGAGTAGCAACTAGCAAGTGAATTTGAGGATAAACTCCGGTATAACTTAAGAACCGTAAATTTAGATATTTTAAGTTTGAATTTTAATAGTTTTTTTATAGTTAGATTATGAAGAATTTATATCTCATAAATATTTTTGTTCTAGTATAGATGATTAGATTTGTCTTTGATTAGACTAGAAAAGAGATTAATTGAGATACACGTAAGTTGATTCAAACATTTCTGACCATTTGAATTAAAATATATATATAAAAAAATTTTAAGGGTAAAATATTTAGGAGACACGAGGCATCCGGCAATATGTGACATTATTATGTGGTGTACATCATTTATAACATATTGTATATTCTAAATTAAGTGCAGTTATTTGCGAAGCTTTCAACTTTTTTTTTTATTAAAAAAAAAAACAACTTTTGGGTTGGACGATACAGTGTTGTTGTAATTTTTATTGGATATAGGTACCATATGGGTGCCTTATATGCAATAAATTTTTTTCTCAAATTTTCACCCAAAGGTGGGACTTGGTCAATGAGAACATAATAGATCCACTCTAGCTGTAATAATGTCTCAATTCTTTCCTTGTAAGCCTTAGATTGTCTATTATTAATTAAAATAAAAATGCTAATATTCAAGTGAGTCTCTTCTTAATATTTGATGGATGATCTGATATTGAAAAAAAAAATTAATAATAATACCCAATGCGGAAACATTACTTTGTTGAAAAAAAAAAAAAAATGAAAAGGAATCATGAATTAATGTGGCAATTTAGAGGCTAGAACTAGAGTACTAAAAAAATTATTTTAAAAATAAAAATAATTAGTGGTTATAAAATTATTTTGGATAAGTTGGGCCCATATATCTCAGCGATGAGATTAACACTTCGGTTTCGGTGACATTTATGGCAATATTTACATCGAGGACACTGTACCGTTGGTTTGGTCTTTGTCTGACGTACACGCACATTATAACACTGCCATTTGTTTCTCCGTTGGTGGAGTCCAACAAAACAATAGTCATTTGCTTGAACGTTGACTTAATCTTGTACTCCTATTAACAGGCATCAACAACGTCAGAAATCATTCTAAAAAATTTACGGTTCAAAAATTACGATTTTTTTAGATTAAATTATAAATATTTTTGAGTGTATGGTATATTATGTTCAATAACAAAAAAAAAAACCTCTAAAAAAATTATTTTATATCTTAAAAGATTTAATAGAATTGTTTTATACTCTCAAATATAAAACTTCTTGCATTACAAGCAAAGACTGCAGAATTTCTTTTGTTATTCTGGCTAGCGTAGGATTCTCCCAAAATTCAACACGACAAATCTGACAAACGTAAAAAGAATTCCCGCCGCGTACGAAAAGTCGGTCACACAAATCCAGTGAATATGATCACTTAGTCCTGTTCATCGTTAAACTGGCACAAGAACAACGAACCCTCGAGAATTTATTAGTGAAATCAGAAGAGTAGAGAACTAATCTTTTTGAAGTTTGGGAGGGAGGATAATTAGATTCAGATTCAATTGATCGGCGAAAATGAAGACCAAAGGCAAACTGGTGATCGGAGGTAGTTGGAGGAGCTTAGGGTTACCTGCTGTCTTCCTCTTATGCCTCTTCTTCTTCCTCGCTGGCTTTCTCGGTTCCATCCTTTTCTCTAACCAGGTCTTCCCTCTTCTCTCTCGTCTTCTTTTCATTACTCCAATTATTATATATAATATGTATATGTATATGTGGACACACATACGTCTATATGTGGTTTTGTGTGTTTTCGATTGTGATTGATAAATTGAGCAAAAGCAGGATGTATCTAGTGCACGCCCAAGACCGATGGAGCTGAAATCAGTGGAAGAGGGGAGAGAGTTTGATCCGCTGCCTCACGGCGGGACCGGAGAAGATTCCCTAACTTCGATCCCTTTTCAGGTGTTTGATTTGGCTTCTTCGACTCTCATTTTATGATTCTATGTTTACTGTTTTATTTGTCAGTTACTCTGGAAATCAATGTTTAAGTAAGGGATTGCCGTCCGTTGGTCCAGTTCGAGTAGTTGTAGTCTTGAAGAGTGTCTAGTTAGAAGTTCTTTTGGATAACGTATTGATACTGTCTCTATGGGGGTGAGTTTTCAATGAACTGATTTAACTTGATCATAGCCTAGGCTTGGTTAAACTTATAAAATGAATTTTAGTTCTTTTTTCAAGATGCTTATAATTGCGGACTAAAGATATGTTGGGAACTCTAGTTCTCTACTGTAAAAGAAAATGGAAACAGAGATAAAATTACTTGGGAATCATGGAACTGTTAACTGGTCTCTTCATCTTAGTTGGAAAGTAGTGTCTGCGATGGTATGTGTTAATTATAAACCATTATTGCAATTTGTGATCAATTCCGTGATTTTTGATACTTTTGCATTTATAAAGTCTCTCTCTCTCTCTCTCTCTCTCTCACACACACACACACACACATTCAATTTTGGTAGTAGAATCTGGAACATTAGAAATTAATTAGCTCCATAGTGTATTAATATTTTGATTTGGTACCATTGAATCAAATCTGCCTAAATTTTTGAAATTAGGCAATATTTAGAATTTAGAACAAGTGTCATGTATGCATATGTGTGCATGCACACAACTGTTTGCGTGTGCACATGCACATGCACATGCAGGCGTTGTGTGCATGCGCTTGAACATATGTATCTGGGTTGGGCAGGGGTGTAACATTTTGAATTTCCAACCGACAGAGTTTGATAATTGATAATGTGAATGTGTGGCTTTTCATGGACAAGTTACAATTATTGACAGACACACAAGTATTGATTTCGTTAGGAGATTAAGCCTGGTTGTGTTAGGGACTGTCTGTTTACATTCTTTATTAAAGATGTTTATCGGATTTTCTATTAAACAATTCATCTTGTCCCATTGATTTCTTATGTAGGTTTTAAGCTGGAAACCACGTGCGTTATACTTCCCCAATTTTGTAACTGCCGAACAATGCCAAAGCATAATTAAGGCGGCGAAGGTTCACCTCGCACCATCATCCTTAGCTTTACGAAAGGGAGAAACAGCAGAGAATACCAAGGGAATTAGAACAAGGTAGACACTATTCTTGTATGGAGTCATGCAATCAAATATTCACCCACACATGTGCGCACAAGCCCATGAACTGTGGGCCTCTCTTTTGTGCATGTTGTGTTATCTATCTTTAACATTCATCTACGAGGAAGAAATACTTTGATATGAAAAACATTTTACAACTCATTGCCTACAAGTCTCCATTTTAGTAGTGTTAACACTTTTTGTTCCAATCAGTTCTGGCATGTTTATAAGTGCATCAGAAGACAAAACTGGGATTTTGGATTTTGTTGAGGAGAAAATTGCAAAGGCGACAATGATTCCCAGGATCCATGGAGAGGTAATTTTATTGTAATTGTACATACCCTTTTTCTCCATTGCCGTGCAGCCCCGCCATCAAACACAAACGGCCACATTTAAACTCGGGAATTCATGGTATATTGTTATTTTGGTGCATAATAATGAGATTTATGAGGTGACATCGATTGCTTATTTTTCCCCAAATGTTGTTGTTTTTCAAAAGAAAACACTTTAAACGGGAAGAAGGGAACAGTATTTGATGTTGCATAATGTGATGGACACCCCCTTAAAATAAAAAATAAAGATGTTGATGTTGTGATAGTGTTCTAAGGACTGAATTATCTTCTCCCAAGAGGCTTCATTAAATTTCCTCAAGTTATTACATGGAATTATATGATTGTTGTTGTCGTTGAATTAGTTGACCTTTTATTTCAGGTCATTTGTAATTTCTTTGAGTAACAGAAGGATGTCACCATGTTTCAGGCATTCAATATCTTACGATACGAGATTGGTCAGAGGTATAATTGTCATTATGATGCATTCAACCCTGCGGAGTACGGCCCACAGAAAAGCCAAAGGGTATATACTGGCATTTTGTTCTGCTCATTATTTGTAGTAATTATATCTTTGTGTAAGGAGAATGCAAGCATGCATACAAATATGTGTTGGAACCTTTAACTACAGGCATCCTGTGTTGATTGTGGAATGGTGTATGATTGGGTTGATGCTACATCAGTACTTTTCTATTCTTTTCTCTCTTTTTTTTCATTTTTGTTTCTAAGAAGCTTGATCTCTTTGATGCAGAGACTGATACTTTGTGTTGTTATTACAAAGAATTAAGTAGCTGTATTCTCTGGATAAACTATGCTGGATTTCATGGTGTCCACAAACTGTTTGCCAATAGGGATAGTAGCAAATGAACTTGAGATTCATTCTAAGCTCATGACATGAATGGAACTCCTTGACATGACGCGCCTTTGGGTAGCTATTAAAATTTGGTATTCAAAAATATTGATGCCTTGGCAGTAAATATCACGTTTGCAATAAGTATATATCCGCATGGTTTATGATATTTCCATAAGACTACCACTTCAAGATGATTATGATGCTATAATTTTTCGAAATAAAATATTCAGATCATTTGATTTATGTTTCCGGGCACAGAAGGTCATGACTTGTCTTGGTTTCTTTCTTGTCCTTCAGGGAATGTTTTCCTAGAATTTTTAAGTCTTGGAATAACAAGTGAGAGTAATCTCTGTTCATGTAAATTTGTGGAAACAAAGCTGAGAGGAAGTCTTTGCAGTTTAAGTGCTTTTTGTTTGACTATTTTTTGTTAGATTGGGTATGTGAAATACTGTCTCAAAAGGACAACGGCCTGTATGCTTCCTTTACTTGGTTGTGTGAGCAGTCATTTTATTTTGGGACAATAACCTTGGTGATCTCTGCCTTTTGTGCCTTGGCATTTAGTGATTATAGTTGTGCGACCTCAATACATATAATCTTAATAAGGTCTATGACTACAATCGATGCCAAGTAACAAAATTTACACCTTTTAAATCATTGTTCTCATCTTTTTCGTAATTTTGTGCTACGGTGATGTAAAGAATGTATCATTATGGCTCTCAGTTCCATCCTTTTAAGTGTTTGTTAATGGCCATAGACAAATTGTATTCTAGTGTCTCAAAGTTTTTGTTGTCTGTCATAAGGTTATGTCTTTCTGTGCGAGACTCTCTTCAGAATCACTTCCATAACTGTTAACAAATCATCCATGCTTACACATAGAATTTATAAAAACTACTGTCATACTTAATGTTGTTGAAAAATTATATACTGATTGCCCTCAGAGTTGAGGATTACTCCGGAGTTGTAACTAGAACTTTAATCTTTGTTACAGATTGCTTCTTTTTTGTTGTATTTATCTGATGTTGAAGAAGGTGGGGAGACCATGTTCCCATTTGAGGTAAGATCTAATTCATTGCTTTTTCTCTCTGGTGTTTTCTTAATCACTTTTCTTTTTATCAATGTAAATAGGCAGTAACCCTATGCTTTGTCTGTAGAATGGATTGAACATGGATGCTAACTATGATTTCCGCAAGTGTATTGGTTTGAAAGTAAAGCCACGCAGAGGGGATGGACTTCTATTTTATTCACTATTTCCAAATGGTACAATTGATGCGGTGAGTGATATCTCTTCTTGTCATTTTCAGTACTGCAGTTTCAGTTGACAGGAAAAGCAAGTTATTTATTTCTCTGAACCCCTGTTGAAGGCTGTATCAGCGGGCTTTACCAGACTGGGAATATTAAACGAAACATCAAAGTGAATGTCAACTGTACATTCTTTAGTCAACATGTACTTTGTTGTTGGTAGAAGTACAATAGCCTAGGCAGATCCCCCCGGGGGTGTTTTTGGGTTGGGGGGAGTTGTGTGGCAACCTGTTGAGGCCAGAAGTTTGAGTCTGCGGAAAAAGGACATGTTGATCATTAAACAGCTTATTTGAAGCATGGAACACATTACAAATGTCATTCATGACATGCGTAAATACTGGATATTGAGGTGTTGGTTGGGTGGGAAGATTGGGATAAATGTATTTGGAATTAGGAAAGGGGAAACCACTGGATAGTGTTATTAGCCCTAACCTTGTCCAAGTCAGGTAGCTCAGCCATATGTAAAGAGAGCCAATGGCAGCCTTCTAAGACATAAGTTGGTAAAAGTCGAGGGCGCTTGAACTTGAGTAGATCAAGGTATAAAGTCTCTGCAGTTGGACTCTACAGTTGATAATCATTATAATTTTTTTCTACTTGAAGTCAACTATGTATGGAACCCTACACCATAAGCAGAAATCCATTTATAGGTTTTGCAATAATGATATATATACATCACTTTTGTACACTAACTGATATGATATGACGTGATCTTAATTATAAAATATTCAATGAACCTAATAGGATCTACTAATTTAATGGTTCACTACTAGTGAGTAACATTGTTAAAGTTTTTTCCTCAGTTGTGCACCATATTTTTGTTTTGAAGAAAATAATTTGAATTGCCTTTGGGATGTTGATGACATGTAATTTCTCATCAATTGCTTCGTAATTCTGTCTTGGATTCTTATTTTCCATAACTTGGACGTCATTGCAGACATCACTTCATGGCAGCTGTCCAGTAATCAAAGGGCAGAAATGGGTGGCAACAAAGTGGATAAGGGACGAAGAACAGAATGATTAATATCGGTACATGGGGAACAAAATGTATTGTCGGGGCTATTCTTTTTTTTTAAGAGATTCATTAATAATATAGTCCATATGCCAAAAAAGATGTAGATGGATTCCCTTGCAAACAAGGTCGCTCACGTACCATCAAACGAGCTTCGACAAACCCAATAGACCCCGCGGCATAATGAGAATTTCTTCCGTCGCCATTTTTGGTTATTCAAACAAAACCGTATTGTTTTTCATATCGAAAAATCAGATAAGAATGTTTATTCAATGCTCTGGTTGATAAGAAGAATAGAAAATAAAAAACATGAAAAATATGATAGATATATTTTTAATCTTTTAAAAAAAAAATAGAAATGATATATATATATATATATATTCTTTTTTGGATTTTGTTAGTCGAATAAAAAATAAAAATAATTAATTTTTTTTTGTATTCAGTAAGATAATTTTTATTTTTAATTTTTTTTAAAAAAGTATAAATAATATTTTATTATTATATATATGAAATATATATATATATATATATATATCAAAAAACATATAGACAATAAAATACATTTCAACACAAATAATTAATTTTTCATTCACTTTTATTTCAATTTTAAAAAATATAATTTTGATGAGTTGAAAAAATAGTTCATTTATCCACTTTTTCATCATTTTTATTTTTCTTCATTATCAAACATAATATTTTACTTATCCCTTCAACTTTCTATCTTTGTAACTTTTTATCCTTTTATTTTTTTATCATACCAAACAGAACATAAATGTTTGGAAGTCCAATCTGCTATATACATGCCTAAATTAGAAAAAATTCAATTCTATTCGAGATGTTGAAAAATTACAGGAAAATATTGTTCCCGACTTAAATCTTTGGCATGCAGTAGATATAAATTTACCACAACATAAAGTGAGATGCTCCTTGGAAAAATGCCTCAAAAACCTACAAAATGAAATATATCACAAAATAAGCCCACATTCCCCTCCACTTCAGAATATGCCAATGTTTTTTTTCCATCCATTACGGAAGTATCCAAATGCTTTAGGACAATCCAGCTGACCTGCTAAAGAATGGAAGAATACTAATTATGAGGTTTTTCATATTGACCCCTCTACTACGCAGTCGTGTCCAGGAACTAGACCCTCAGATTTGAACACCAAAAGGCCTTCATCAGCATAATTGCAAGATCAGTAATCACCATATTTACCTTTTCTCCAGTTAGCGCATCCGAGGATGCAAAGTTGGGCCGATACAAACAAAACTCAAGGGTTGAAAATCAAACTTCATACCGTATTAATCTCCTCTTCACTTCTCTTGAATGCTGCAAAAATGTATTTTGGACATTATAAAATGATAGTTGCGCTTATATCCGTTGCCATCCTTCATCAAGCAGATTTCCTTTCATGCTTTAGTTGGAATATGGAAGCACAGAATTTTCTCGTCTCTAACTTCTTTCCACACTTTTACCATCAACTGCGTGATAACAGCAATAAAAGCACCTGATTTGTGTGATGAACCGTAAATGAGGGAGAGTTAAATCATAGTTTGCGCCAGTTTTGATGGATCTGCTTCCCCCATTGCTTCAACAGATGCATGCAACCAGCTGCAGAGAAAAGACCAAGAGCAGCAAATGCTAGGATTGTTGAATTGCCAATGTTCCGGTAGTAGCCTCCCTGTGACATTACCAATTACACTCAATATGCAATGGATATAAAAATTATATCATAAGCAATATAAAATTTTTTTTTATAAGCAATGTAACATAGTATGTCAAATTATTGCAAAATCCAAGTAATTAATGCTCCCCACTCCACCCAGGATTGCTAAAACAAAAGACCAGAATTAAATATCACGTAACTCCTAAAAACATTCCACATCTATCAACTTCTTTTCATGAAGTAAAAATGTAACCCATCAACACAGTAAAGCATCGGGCAAATAAGTATTATAAAGACATATAAAACATAAGGCTATATCCAAAGTATATATTGAGGCACTATAACCAAAATGACTGAAGCAGTCCACAATGGGTAAAGTTGGGCAGCAAACCTCAAACCTGGATGAAACTATTTGGTCCCTAACCTTTAAGAGAGTAAGGCACATCTGTTATGACTCGTGACTCTGTTGCTCTTTCCAGTTGCCACAACCCAAATGCGGAAATAGGACGAATCCTATTTAATATATGTGAATCTCTCCTTCCCTAAAAAAGCTCAACTAGCAATACTACGAAAATATTCCTAAAAGCCACTGGTCCCATAAATGTTTTAGGAATGTTTGCAGTATTTCCCACAACTTCTATTCAGAAGATCTATCACACCATACCAGTTTTCAGTGTGCCCAGTAGTTGTCCGTAATGGTACTACTTGAATGTAAAAAGTACTGCACTGAAGAAGCACCACTAATGGTCCTTAGACGATCCACAATGTAAAATAAAAATGTCATAAGACCAATACCAATCTCCAAAGAAAAACCACCAGTAAATTGAATGTTCCTAATTGGACCCATCTTTTGTAGGTCCATTCACATTTCCTAAACTGATGTGGGTTGATCACACGTACTTGCACTAGGAAAAACAGAACTGCTGCATTTGCAGGTGCAAGAGACAGGCTTATCATTCCTCCCCGTATTTCATTTGGCACATACCTGCACAGAGAACAAGAACCAGGAAAAAATGTCCCTTCATAAAAAATGAGGGATTAAATTAATTTGAATACTGATTAAAAGCAAAGAAACATAATAGTGTACATGGTCCTCAATCTGGCAAGTGAAGGTAAAACCAATCCCATGCAAGCATGAAATAGGCAAAATACTGTTACAAGAACTCCAATTTCCTGCACATAAAGTCGCTCAGTGAAAAGTTGAATACCAAGGTTGCCTATTGGAACAATTAAAATAGAAGTAAATATTTCTTCGAATGCATCAATACCTGATAATCATAAGCTACTATTGACAAAACAAAGCCCATCATAATGAACACATACAATAGGCAATCCTCAGTCCGAAAGGATAATGGTCCATTAGAGAACCATGGGAATGCAGTACTTCCTAGCATTCTGGCACCCAGCAAGCATGGATATATCAACCCTAAAACAATTTCTCGCCCATCAGCCTATAAACACATCAACATATGTTAAATAAATTTGAAATTTAATGACTTGTTGCAAAATACTATAAGGGCTGATACAAAATTGGTCAAGGTACATAGTTGTTGAATATCATTACCTAGCTGCCTTCAAGCATGAAATGTGGGAGGTTTTTCCTTTGAGAAAATATTTGATTAAACTGGCTCATGTCTTACATATAACTGATAAAAAGTGAAGAAAATAAATAGAAGGAACAAGCTGATAAACAAAGAGCCAAAATTGATCATCCCTTGCATCATCCAAACGAACCAAAATGGCACAATGAAAATGTAGTAAACAAAGACTTTATTCATACGGCTTGATATAAGCTTGGATATGGATACCTCTCTTTCAGGTCTTGTTAAATAAAAGGAGTTGTGACCTTATTCATCACACGGAAGGTGTAATGATTTAAAAACAGAATGCAACTTCAAGTTAAAGTGGAAGAAATCACAATTCTAGATTGCACACCCCACAGTACAAGTTTAGAAGCTTAAAACTCTTTCCACAATTTTTTTGGGGTCTTAGACATTCTTTACATCTAAATTGAAATTTTTTACAACCTCCTGTGCAGTAGGGAAAACATTTGTCCTTTCTTTCTTCTTTTCTATTGGTTACTAAAATTGTAAACAGCCATCATTTTTTCTACTATTTTCCAGAGATTTCTATTGAAAATTTTAAGAATCTAAAGTTATCCTATATTTCAAACCTTTTAATTAGCTTGAAGCCTTGAACTTTGTTTGATCACAAATGCCATGACCAAAACCTCACTTCAAGAAAAATAAACAAACATTCTACACAAAACTAGCTAGAATGGCTAATATTATTTTTGTTCAAACAGCTCTCATATGATAAGGAATAAAATCATACATCAGCCAAAAAAAATACAGAAAAGGATTGATTCATGTCATATTTAAATGGTATTGCAGATCTCACCACAATCGTCGGAGCCCAAAGAATCCAGAAAACCATAATGGAGAACTGGACACATGCTTGCGCCCATGCCAAAAGCCATATCCTTTTATCTACAAACATGAGGAATTCATCGTTGATGCTAAAATGTCACGCACTCACTATTCTCAACTGCAATCATAATGTTCATGTTGCTGACAGAATCAGAATATAACGCAAGTACAAGATATAATGAACCAAAAGACATGCTATTCATCTTTCATCTCAGAGACATAGGGATCTTTCTACAACTTCAATCTATGAAGAAGTGAATGTATAAGAACAAAGCGCAAATGTATATCTGGAGATTAATGACCTACTGGTAACCAGTAAGGGCACGTCACATAGCATGTACACACACAAGCACAAAAATAGAGAGAGAGAGTATAATACAAGAAGAAATGACACGCTTGTTGTTTATACTTGAAGAACCAAGATTTTCTGTGGAGCAATAATTGCCCCCATAATTTTATTTTAATCTTTTCAATTAAATTCTTGTGTGATAACATTTTTTTTTTACCTCACATAATTTTTTACTCAAAAAATTTGAGTGCTATGCTTTTGCATTATACCTTTCAATAAAGTTAATGCTGTAAACATCTCAAAGTATTTATATTAACTAGGAAAGTAAGATAGACAAGAAAGGGATGTGCATCTTGTACCGCCAAAAATATATGTGCAGAAAGACGTTCTATAATCCTTAAATGTTGCGGTGCGTGGATATTCTTTCCATCGTTGAGTGACATAGATAATACTGAATAGTGCCAGCAACATAGCTGCAGTGGAAGGAAAAACCATAAGTTTCTCAGCATCACTACCAACCAGCCAATTTGCGAGCACTTGGCTTCCAATGAAAGACGTAGCCTCAGCAAACGTCATTAACCAAAACATGTCATTCAATGTATCTTGCCTAAGCCCTAGCTGCAAAGAATAACCACAAGAACACAGTCATTATTTAGCTGTCAGCAGCTGTTTCAATACTATATGAATATGACGCGAAATAGAACCCACATGAAAGTATATTCTGAAGGACAATAGGAACCAGGAAATGAACATTTTATTTCATTATATTGAATTGGAGGTTCTACACCAAACCTTTGTGTTTGTCAGTTCATGAGGCATACCTTATCGTGCTCGACTACCATCCATGTCTCAAAGTTGAACAAAGATATAGAAGTGGCAAGAGAGAGACAGACACTTGCTAACCAAACACTTGGATGTGCAATAATCCTCTTCCATATTCCAACAAGAAGGTGCAGTATGTAAAACAATAAACAAACTTTCTTATGACCCCTGCACAAGTAAGCATAAAACAATGAACAAAGTATGATGGTGCCAAAGCATTGAAATTGGATTACTAGCTCAAACAATTTTGTAAGTACATTATGAAGTCCAGAAATATAAGCTCATTTGTTTCAAACAAATTGTCATTGTCATGCATTTTTTAATCACCGAGAAACAAATTTCAAACTATTGACAGCTTCCCAGTATATCACGCATTTTTTTTCATGAAGCCGACAATTATGCCATATAATTAATAATTCTGTTTATTCACAATGAAAATTATTTCCAACAATCCAAAATTTATATATGCAATATAACACTGTATCTTAAAGAAAAAAAAGAAAAAGAAAAAAAAAGAAACGAAAGTACACTTACCTTAGATCAGAGACTATGCCTAAGAAAGGGCCAATGAAGAGAGAAACCGCATATCCAACACACAGAGACAGCACTATCTGCTCTTTACTCACACCATAATATGCCAATTCAGACTCTCCAAACACTGACCACAGCCCTTCCAACACTATAGAGAGAGAGAGAGAGAGAGAGAGAGAGAGAGTCAGGTAAATAATCTAAAATAACGAACAAATCAATAGATAATTTTCAATTATACTAAACATTTAGGCTTCGTTTCGTAGCAGATCCCTAAGAATGAATATCAACAATTATCCAGCAAAATAGACAAGACACTAATGCCAAATTACGTAGGCTTATTCGAATCTTCTTTGGTTCCATTATCTCAGCAACCTTAAGTCCGTGAAAAAGCTCAGAGTAAACATTGAGAATCAAAATGTGGATGGAGAAGCACTGACCTGAAGAGAGAGAACAGAGGAGAAGAAAGCTTCTCTGAAAGCGAAGGAACGCAGGAGGAAGAGCGTGGTCGAAGATGGCGGGAGTTCTGTTGGAGTTGGAGGAGAAGTGAGGTAGACAAACAATCGACAAGAAACAAGAAAAGAATATGAATATATACAACGCTTGATTTGCTTCCCATACGTCGGTCTCGATTACTACTCCCATTGTTTGGGGGAATTTTTTTTTCCAGAACTCGAAACCCTAGATCTCTAGTCGATCATCGTAGTGATACAACAGAAAGAGAGCAGAGATTGCACAGAAAGAGCGGGACAGGGAATATATACTACTCGCTCCGATCCGATCGTACGATTGTAATTGTAAGTCGCGTGAGTGATTGGAAAGCGGACTGGGCCTTCTCGGAGCCCAGTTTGTAACTCGGCTAGCGGTAGCTGGGCTGCTCAGCAAGCTAACCCATATCCAATCCAATTAGATGTTGTCCAAATAATCACCGTCCCATCGTTAAACCTTAAGATCGTCTCATTCTTGTAATAATATCTGATTGAAAAATAAAATCAACTCTACTATCACATATCAAGGATATGGATGTATCAATACTCAACTAATTTTGATCCTTCTAATTAAATATATTTGTACAATATTAGAAGGATTATTCAACTTATCATCGTATTGATTTTTTAAATTTTAATAGATTCAAATATGAATTACAAAGTTTTTCAATCTACTTCTATTTGATGATGACGAGTGTCACCAATATATTTCATATTTTCTCCAATGGCTAGATGATATATAGTAAGCTAATCAATGGATTGGGAATTTAATCAACACGGTTAGAAGAACACTTTTAGTCTACATTAGTGAATGAAAGCCTCCTATCAAGTAAGAAAGAGGTGGCTCTTCCGACAATGGAGTCACCATTGACTCTATTTATTATTGAGAAACCGTACAATAAGAACAAAATATCTCAACAAGTGGATTCTATATATTTTAATAATCACTCCTCTATGTCATTTGATAACCATCCTACGAATGAAAATAATTATCAAATAAAATTCACCTCATTCACTTGTAAGTTTATTGCAGGATGGTGACTCTGTTACATCCAATATTTACTCAATTGGATGTTGTCACTATATTTGTTGAATTTAGAGCTCTTGCAATACTTTTTATTTTAATTTTCTCTAATAATAAATCATCAATTGTTTATAAATGGAGAACTACTTGAATATATGGATTCAACCCCATATTTACCAGTGTGAAAAGCGGCATTTGCGTAGTTTTGTTCAAATTAACCAAACATTAAGACTAGAGAACAGTATGCACAACTTCCACATTGAAGCAAACCATGAAACCCAGCCAACAAAACCTCACCGAAACCAAGTAGCAATTTAGCTGCTTGCACAGGAGAATTCCTACAATAGATTAAAATAACAATTCTATCGATGATAAACTTAAAACAATCACAAGGTCAAAAAAAGAATTGGATGAACACCCGACTTATCCCTTCTGAAACTTAAATAAGTATAAGTTTAGAGGCTCTTTTCTTCTCAGTTTAGTCTTGCCTATTTTTGCTCATTTTTATGAGGAGTATTTATACCTGAATTAGTAACGAGTGTTGAGGTTTGAAACTTCATCTCAACATTTAATGATTTGCACTTTTACCCATGCATAATGAGTGTTCTCTACTCAGATCTTCGAGCGTAGTTTACTCGAGCGATAGGTTGACTTCTCAGGACATGCCGAGAACTTATGACCCTATCCTTGGTCATTTAAGTTTTCTGATCGGCACTTTGACACTTAATCCCGAGCGTTTAATATTCGGGAGAACAGTACTTCGGGGTGCGCTGAGAATATATACTCAACGCAATAGTAATTAATGCTTCACAATCATGACTATCGCTTTTGGTCTCGAAGATGTAGAGACTCATTAATTACTCTGTCTCAATCACTCACATTTCCATAAATTAGCTGTCAAATCGTCTTAAATGCTGGTGTCAGTTTGTGTACTCGACTCCTCCGATCCATTACTCTTCGGCGCCTTTTGAGTTCCATAACGACTGCATTTTCACACGTGTCAATCTGGAGGCTACGAAGCTGCCTAAAGTCCCGTCACTGCTCATCCGTCAGTTGTTCCCATTGGGTATCTCAATCTCTCCTATTTTCAGTTTCAAAGAAAAAAATGGGAATACAGTGGGGGAATATCCTTGTCCCAAAATCTATTGACATACGGATACTATGAAAAACTGGACAATGAATTAGCATAGGAGTCATATGATTAGTTCTTTATTTACAAGAACGTGGTATATATGCTTGGCTATGAGAAGCTTTCATTCCTCAAAGCCAACCCCTTGTCATTGGTCAAAAAGCTGGTGCAGTTCCAGTTGGATGAGCTGAAGGAGATTCTGCCACGGTCATGAAATGTGATCAACACCGACATGCATAAAATTCTCTGTCTTGATCGTCAAACCAAATTAATAGTGCCATTTGGGAAGTGGGATCCCATAAACACGAGCCAAGAAAATAAACAACCGCGGGGGGCCGCCGATTGGGGGGGGGGGGGGGGGATGCTGATGTTCGCTAAGCAAACAACACATAACAGTAACCTATGCCTGACCATCTACTCTAAAGTTTATCAATGCAGTAGCTAAAGTTATTCAAATATGGATTACCTCCAACAAAGATAATAAGTGTATAAAAAAATTGGAACAACATCAATACGAATATATACTTTGTCTATACAGTTGGAGCTTCAACCCCTATTGCACCACATTCTTCAACACGAGGCTTCAATTCTTCTGACTTTCTGCAGAAAACAATAAAAGAATATTGAGAGAGAGGCAAAATTCTAATAAGTATAATGTAAAAAATAAACAAAAACAAATTTTAATCTCATTGCCACCAGTTAACCATGAATATGCAGATTCATAAAAGTTTACCTCTCACTTTGAATACCAGGTTGTTCCTGTAAAATGCAGGTTAAGTTGGTTTTCAGATGTTCTACTCTTTTGAAAAACCTGCTTACCATCTCTACATGGCAAGAATTATTTTTAAGAAACGTAATTGCCATGTTTCGATGGTAAAATAATGACTGACAAACAGCAGCAGGACATGTATGTATGAAAGGCTGTTACTTACAGATCATCTCCCATCCACCCAGGAATGCTCCTTGAAAGAAGGGCAATATATTGTTCCATGGCCACATCTCTGCTCATGTTCTCTAGCCTTTGCCAAGCATGCCTAGGACATTACAACCAATCTTCTCCATAAATAACACAACATACATCCCCTTTTATAAAAATCATTAACAACGGAGGTATATTGTGAAACTTCATCAAGGACAAAGTATAAAGTACTACGAAAGCGGTATTGTTTGACGCTGAAACTAGGTAGGGTAGGAATGAAAAAAGGCAGTGGTGAATGAGGATACTGCATAGCTTCTGATAGTATTGGGATCATGCAAAGAGTGCGATAGCAAAGCTTACAAGCCACTGTTAAAACATCATTCACTTCAAAATTTAAGCGGGATCTCAAACAAACCAGGAGGACAGGAAATAATTTGAATAGTTTTTGGAGCACATAATCCCACAAAAAAGGGATCAATCCAGCATAAGCAATTTGAATGGTTTGCAATTGCAAAAAAATCATTTTAAGTCTCATTCTAAAATCTGTCCATGAACACATAGTTGTTTGTTTACATTGCTTTTCCTCCTTATTGTTTTCTTGTTTTTGGTCATCATGCTAATGAGTATTTAGTTCCCCATGAATTCTACATGCCAATAGTCCTATGAATCTAGTTCTTTCCAAACCCTACCATGACATGCAATAGTGATTTAATTCATTCTATGAGCTTCCTCAATCAAGCTTAGGTGTTAATTAGTCAAATTTATGCATAACTCTACTAGTTTAGTAAATTTAACATATAGTCATCAGCTTTGTTTTGGTAATATCAATATGACATGATACCAACATGAGCCTGTCTGCACAATATTTCCTGAATTTGACACCAATAGAGCCTTCCACATAAACACTTTGTGACAAATAATGCAAAACAAGTTATAAGTGTTTAGTGGCAAAGTCATATTCACAAAACTGCTTATTCATGTTTTATAACCAATGAGACTCAAAAAAAACAGAGGACAAAACCATACCATTTTGCACGAGCAGAAACCTGCAATGCCATCGGTTGCGGCATAAGACAAGGCCCTTCAATGGCGATCTTATGAAGTCCATATAACCGCAAGTTCACATCACTCCCAAGACCCAAAACACGAGCAGCATTGCTCTTAGAACCCACAAACACTACCGCAGTACCAAAACGCTTTTCCAACTCACTTCTCTCTATCCCCTCCCAATCATCAAACAACCCCTCTTCCTCATCATCATTATCATCATCAGCATAACAGCTTGCTCCATGACTATGACTTCCCCCATTATCCTTAATTAAGTCAATCTCAATATCATGAAAATTCGAGCTCTGAAGACTTTCTTCAACCATATTCTCCGATTCTATAGCAATTTCACGAATCGTCACCGTCTTGGAACTTTCACCAGCTACGTTCTCTTCTACGTCATCCCCGACGACACTGACGTTTTCTTCCTTCAACTCTTCTGAATCAAGTTTACCATATTTTACTTCCGTGGACTTGTTTTCCAACAGAACAACTTCAATGACTCTAGAAACCTCTTTATTATCGCGAATCACGCTATTATAACTCATCACTGACAATTCGCTACCTCTATTTTCTATTTTTTCGATCATAAACTCTTCAGCTTCACACGCGTTAACTTTTATCGAGTCTTCAAAACATCGAACTTTTCTCTCGCTCTCAAAATCACGAAGCACAGAATTTTTGTCGTGTTTTCTTTGGATCTCATCCTTACATGATGTCATCACAACATCTTCCTCAACAACGTGGCAAGCCGACGCCATTGAAAGAAGCTCGGCGAGAATGAAAGAAACCAGAACAGAGAGACCAACAATGATGAGGAGTTCGAAAAAAATCTCCATTTTTGTATGGGGGAGGGAGAGAGAGAGAGAGAGAGGGTATAGGGAAACGAAAAGGGTTTGGAATTTAGGATGGACGGTGAAAGAGAAAGGAAAAGAGAGATTCGAGAAGAGATTTGGCAGAGCAGAGCAGCAAAGTATATTCTGCGTTCTGCTTGAATTGCTGAGTGGTGTCGATCGGTCCCACTGGGCTGGCTGGCTGGCCTTTACAAAAAGTGTACGAGAACGACTCTCCTATCTTCGTGAATGTTACTGTGATATAATGTCACCGATCTTAATAGATTAATAAGTAAATCCCACTAATTGTTCTTTTGAGAATGATTTCGATGATCATCCTAATCTGAATCTGAGTGAGGTTTAAAATATATTTCCCTAAGATGATGGGCGGATGGCCATCAGAGAAAATTAAAAATATTAAATCTGAGACCTTTAAATTACCAAATGTTAGACACATTTTTTTTTTTTGAGTCAAGAAGCTAGACTTAGTTCCTAAACTATATTTAAAGGTTGAATTACACTTAATTTAGAAATTACTTGTTCACTTAAAAAAAATTAACTACTTTTTATAAAAAAAATAGTGAGACTCACTCTATTTATTTGTATGTTTATTATTGAATTGTAATATCACGTTATAACAGGGACGTAGTGTCACCACCATTACACCTAATATTTACTCTTTATTAACTTCAAGGGTAATTCTATGGTACTAAAAAAAATAAAAAATTAGTATCGTATCTAAAGTTTTTATTTTTTGAACTTGAATTATATCTTTTTTTTTGAAAAACATTAAGCGTATTGGGGAACAACTTACGCGTATTTCAATTAATTTTTTCTCCAGTTCAATTAAAAGTAGATCATTCATATTATAATTAGGTAATTTATGAAGGATAACTTCACAATCGATCATAGTCTTCCTCCTCCGAGTTGAGGTATCTTAATTCCGTAGCAAATTAGCTAACCCGTGTGCTAACCCGCAAAGAACTTGTCCTTTGCTTTTCTTTCGAGTTAATGTTTTTCTCTCAATTTTAAATAATCATTAACCTCCTTTTTAAGTAACCCATTCATATGTTAGGTTTAATAACTCACATAAGCTTAATTAGCCTACCAGTTAGTTAACTGGCTATAGTCTAATGCTGCCAACCTTACCGTAGGTAGAGGCTCTATGACATCAAATGCATCGACAATTTAAACTCCAATACTGTTGAATATTTCACATAGGTAAGTATAAAGGAAGGGTTGAATACGGCTGGAGTTCAATAAATCCATGACAAAATGGATAAACTTATTCTTCGAAAACATTTTTCATTTTGCCCAATTGAAGCAAAACCAAGCTGATCCTAAATCAATTTCAGGTGGTCCTAATTATAAGAACGTATCTTTGCTGAAGTGCAATGGCAGCCAGCTACTGAGAAGTGTTAAAAGTTGTTTTAAAAAATATGCTGGCTAGCAATTGGTAATCCCTTCTTTACAGTTTATGAAATAGATACATAGATCAGTCACTTCACATATCCGCCAAAAAATATTTTCCCTCTACACCACACAATTATATGCAGAAGACCCCACCGCACCTACGTCAGAGCCATAACTAAGATCTAATTGCGTGCTCTGGCACTGAATAGCAAGTTTAATCCCAATAAACTGCCGTAACTATGAAAACTCAAACCCAAACGAGCGAAAAAATCTAAATTCTTACCCATTAGACCAACCAACCGCTCATTGGTGGTAATCCCTGGACAAGATCAAAGCTATTCTAGCATACTGTATCAATATGCACAGATATCAAAAAAATTCACCACAAAGAACAACTCCAACCCACTCTCTGCTTTCTCTTTTTTAACTATTTTAGCTAAGTAAACACTAAAAAAAACTCTCCAACCCACTCTTTACTCATCTCACCCAAATAGCTCTCCAAATGTGGGGAGTCATTCGGCCTCTTTAAATTTTCTTTCCATCTTTTTCTCTCTCTATCCCTCTATATATATATTACAATCCCGTTTAAATTATTGGAAGTTACTAAAAGTTATGTGAAATAATTAACTAAAATAAATATTGTTGTTAGAGTGAACTTATAAAAATGACTCTCTAAAATAGCAAATGTAATATTTAAAAATATTTTGAGTAGCTAAAATGGAGAGTTAGGTTGGAGTTGCTTTAAAAGGGGATAATCCCTCAGGAATGGAAGGCTAGGGATCTGACTACCACCCCTCCTAACTATAACACTGCAAAGCATCCCTACCCCCACACAAATCCACCGAACTTCATGAGCAAGACTAAAATTTTAAGGATTCATCACGACAGCGTCAGAGGAAAGCAAAAAAACCTGACCAAATCCAATAGAATAACACAGCAAAACAGATGACTTGATGGGACAACCCAATACAGACCCACGGCGGGTTGCAAGTACAGATCCATTATGAAAATAGTAAAAGTCCACAACTAAACATGTCAAAACAACATTATACACAACAATGCTGATGAAATACAGTTTGCAATTGAAACCATGATCTTACACGGAGCCTGACGTTATGTACTGATTTTAACATTGAAGAGGCTACTGTATCCGCATCCTGCTATTCTCAGCAGCCCTCACTTGCAAGAAATATGGATGAGCCTACGCAGAAGTATAATGTTTGGCAATCACACATTAGGATACCAGATGAACGGTCATATCGAAATCTTGAGAACACTTGCAGTGAAAAAGGATGACTTTTATGTTTGACACTGCTTTCATTTACCTTTGGCATCTATGTATGAGATATAATATTGGAGAATTGATCTAAAAATTTCCAGATAGAGAAGAGAACACGGAAAGAACTCCATAACTTGGACATACTAACATTCTACGTTGCACTGACAAAATATTGAGTCATCGACTTGAGTTTAAACCCATGGCATGCAAATTAGGTGCGGGTTTGGTGGAATCATATGATAAAGATGATACAAACATATAGAAGGAAGTACTCTGTATAAGACAGAACCAGGTGATCAAATAAACATATGGGAAAGTAACAAGTTTGGAAGAATCACAAAACCAGTAAGAAGTTGGAAGAGTCACAAAGCCGGTTAACAGGGTCAATCAACAAATGAACTGAATTATTAGCTAATTATCACACATAATATTACCATTGCTTCTCTTGCTGTGAGCCTATCCTGGTGATCATAACGAAGAAGCTTGTCAAGAAAATCAATAGCCTGAAAGTTACATAGTTTGAAAAATCAACATAAAGTAAAAGATAATACGTGTACTTCAAGAGCTAGTTAAAAGACTCATTAGGCATATGTTTCTAAGGATGAGATGTGAGTGACCTCTGGTGATACTAGATGCTGATTATCTGCATTTATAAATTTGGACCAGGGCTTCCTGCTGTGTCTGCAGGAGAATAAACCAAGGGATCAATACAATTAAAGCATTAGATGCCCCTCTTGAATGAAGAATTTAGTGCGGAACTTCAACAGCATATAAGAATGGCCATGTTGTGGAAGATTTAGAAACCACAGGCATCCAAAATGTTCCAATTATTGGTTAATGTTTAATTTAATACCAACTTTGTTAAGTGAAAAAAAGTTAGATATATCGATAGAAGAAACTAACACAAAACATACCTTCCAACCAGAGCATCAAGTTGAGGATCAAGCTCTAAATGATATTTATTCAAATATGCATTTAACTCATCTGTCCCAAGTACCTGGAATATTAATTTGATATCAAAGATCAAATTAACTTGCCAAGATTTCATATTTCATAGAACAAGTAGGCAGTGCTAATTTGATATATTGCATGTCTTGCCAGAAGGATGCATTTATTTTTCCCCTGAAGACATTCATTCTGCACCCCTGCAGTGTAGCATTGGATTATTATGAGCACAATCTATGGCACAAAATCCTTCAAGGTCCTGCAGAACTTGCTATGTGACTCCCTTGAATCAAGATCTAGTAGCATCCAACAATACCAATGGACTGCATGCTGAAGGATCTGCAGAAAGTGCTGCACAGCTCTAGAGGAGCATGATGGATAGCATTCATTAAATTGGACAACAGTCTGCTCGTACATGACCAATAATTTTACCGGTCAGTAATACAATAGCCTAGCATCAGTCATCAGTCGTGGAGGAAAGAACCCCCATCTGGTTTAACTGAGTTCACTGATCCCCAAATGATTTGAAAGTCAAAGCATGTTGCAGGGGCATGGACATCACGTCAACCACCAAAATTACTGTTGAGACAGTAACTTTTGTTTGGGTGCGTCCATGCAACTGGTTCTTTACATTCGATAGCAATTAAAAAGTTTTGACTGCCATAGTCTACTAATGATCAGATAATTTCACAATAGCTCAGACATTGCATTACCCTGGCAATTTTGACAAGCTGATCCTGGTTATCATGACCATAAAAGAAAGGTTCCTTGCGAAATATCTACAAAAAAGAACACCGAGTATAGTGAGCAACGTAAAATCAATTATTACTAAGATACAACCTCAAATGATATGTAGTGGTTCAAGGTCTCACCATTCCAGCGAACATGCAACCAAGGCTCCACAAATCCAAAGAATAGTCATAGTCTTGCAAGTCAACTAAAAGTTCAGGCCCCTTAAAGTATCTGGTAACAAGAAAAAAAATATTCAAATTTTCTGCAGACTAATTTACAGTTCAAATGATGAAGTAAAGCTGTGGTTGGGCATTTAACCTTCTGATAATTTTATGAAACCACACTATAACCATAATTTGAATCAACTCTTTTATAAAATTTCAGGCCAGTATGTAGTTGGATTGCTTTTTTTTTTAGTTTGATTTTATGTTACTGTAAAACCAGGTTTCTCTAGGGACTACCTTACGCATTCCTAAGCCAAGGAGTGACAAAGTGAAAATAATTTTATTGCTTTTACCATAACCAGTCCTTTCTCTCTTTGATATTTCAACTTTAAAAGCCTACTTCAAGAACTCATTCTTGCCCTGTCAGCCTCTAAACCAAGGTTTACTACTGCAAATGCCTGCCATTCAGAGAATCCCAGCACACTTACTAGAATCTCACAACTCTTTTATTCACAAAATTTACAAAGAGGGATCAACTCCCGAAGACACAACTGGAAGAGAGTATTCAAATCAGAAAAAGCTATTTATATGATTCAAAGAGACTAATGCTTTACCTTGAAGCTACCCGAACATTATATTCCTTGCCAGGATGATAGAATTCAGCAAGACCCCAATCTATCAAGCGAAGTTTTCGCAGCTCATGGTCTATCATGACGTTGTGAGGCTTAACATCTCTATGCATTATTCCTTGCGAGTGACAGTAATCTAATGCCTGTGAAGGCAAAAAATGAAACATTTAAAAAATCCCCTAAAAAGATCAAAATCATAAACTATCTTTATATACAAATGGGAAAACTGGTCAATATACCAATACAAAACAGAATCAATTCAACTAATTTGAAATGTCTCTATCCCTCTAATTGTTTGCTACGTGTTGGAGGGGGAGAGGGGATGAGAAATTATGAACCAAAGAAGGAAATACAAGATCGATATGAGAAACCCTTATGAGAGGAACAAGACAAGAAGCAAAAAAAAGTTTCAAATGGCAAGCTAAACACAAAGAAAGACCAGTGAAACCCACTTCCAATACATCCTAAAAAGCCTCCTTACTTAGGGAAAAGAGGGGGTCCAGGGAAAAAAAAATCCATTTTGGCATTCACTATAGGATGTAAGAAAGAATTAGAGAGGATGTGACGCTTTTTTATGCTTGTAGTTTATCGCTCCATTCCAGACTAACAAATTGTACTGTAAAGCATGATTTGTCCCTCTCCCTATCGGCCACGCCCTGTGCAACCCCACCCAACCAAAAAACCCACCTACCACATTGGTCCCACCACCTACCACCAACTTGCATGCATGACATACAAAAAAGTTATATAAAAAGAGACTAGAGGAAGGGCGAGAGGTGTTGACGGAGGTGGGATTATTGGCAGTGAGCTTTGGAGTGTGGGTACTGGCAATAGTTTGGAGTTTGGGAAGAGGGTGTTTTATGATGGTCAGGAATGGTGTAGGGATGGAAGTTCCAATAGTGGGTTGGGGGAGATCACAGATGGTTCGGAGGTGGGAGGTGTGGTGGGTGGGTGTGGGGGACAGAGGAGGGGAGATTCTAATTCAGTTAGTGTTTTTTTTCCTTTCCAGTCCAGTTCATGGTTCATGTTCAATTTTTATCCAGGCATGGTTTGTGTTTGGATAAGGCTTATTTGACTCTGATTCAAGGATAAAATAGTCATTTCAATATTTCCTGAACACCATTACTTGGCTATTAATCACCTGAGGCTGAGTGTAATTTTAAAAATCACAAGGACAGTGTAACAACTGAAAACCTCCATAGTAGTTGGTGTAGTTTGCCCTCAAAATAATAGGCATTAACTAAATTAAAGCCATAAAATTCTTGTGAATGAGAAAACATGCCAGCTTTACAAATTAGAAATTGTATTTATTGGAGAATGGTGGTGAGCTGAAGAAGAATCTGAATATGGACAATAATAAACTAAGTCGCATAATAGAAAAGGCATCCATGCACTTTAAGAGTCTCGGTTCATGGTCACCCACATAAAAAAGGGAGTGTTTCAGCTCATATGAGGAATATAGGCTAATGATAAATCCAGCCATTACATAATTTACATTCCAAAATATCTTTTGCTTTTTCCCAATAAAAAAAATAATAATGGCTACAAACAACATAGACTATCATAAGCGACTGCAGCTCTCTCAAAGGCGACAATACATTTTAAACTAAGGGTCACCGAGTTTAGTCCTTTCGAACTGTGTTTTATACCATGCAATTAAGGCAAAGATGCAACATGATTAATTAGACTAATAACCCAAGATAAACTATAGGGAATTCGCAGGACTCTAACCAAAAGAAGGCCCAAACTTAAGGATGCAAAACAAGACCCTATGAGCCTTCATCCTCCATCCTCAGAAAAGCCTGCTTCAAACAATCTTCATCCAAGCATTTCTTTTTCTTCTCCAGTTTAAAGTTTTCCCCCAATTTTTTGCACAACATCCTTATATTTTCATACAATACTCCTTGCATAAACTGTTGCATCCTAATTAAATAAATAGATTCACCACAAAATTTTAAAAAAAAGGCTTAGTTATAATAGGGAGTGGGGAGAGATGTATTCCGAATTGAATTCATTTAGTCAATTACCTTGAGAAGCTCATATATGTAGTAACGTATGTCATAATCCGTCAATGTAGGATACAAAACTTTGAAATCTGTACTGTTCACAAACTCAAAGATCAAGCTAGGAGTCTTTGAGTGCTGGTCTCTGACAATGTCAAGGAGCTTGATAATATTTGGGCCTCCGCAAAGATTTTGTAGTATTTTTATCTCTCTCTTTATCTGCATTAGAGACACCAAAAAAAATAAATAAAACAAGTGTGTGTATAATTTATCAATTATCATTAAGTTAAAAAGATGATGTAAATGAGTGCAAAGAATATGAAGTTAAACCAACCACATGAAGAAATAAAAAGGTGACTGGATGCACTATTTATCATTGCATCACTTGCCGGTCACATACTCCATACCAACTTGCTGTATATATTGAAACCCATATAAAACAGACACTTATGTGTTGTGTTTATATCAGACGTGACACTTACACTACCATGTACATAAGTGCTAAGAATATGAAGTTAAACCAACCACATGAAGAAACAAAAAGATGACTGGATGCACTATTTATCATTGCATCACTTATCGGTCACATACTCCATACAAACTTGCCATATATATTGAAACCCATATAAAACAGACTTATGTGACATGTTTATATCAAACATAACACTTAAACTACCAAGAAAAAAACCTATACATGTGTCAGGTATAACACATTTGTAATATAGAAAAAAGAATAAGGTGGTAAGACTCATTACAAACAAGTAACTTCACACGAAGTAATCACCTTAGGCTATACAATACTTGTCATCATGAGTACATAAACTAAGATACAACCTTTTTCTTCTTAACAGGCTTCAGTATCTTGATTACGCACCGCTCATTGCTGTTGACATTAATTCCTTCAAAAACTTCACTGTATTTTCCCCTTCCAACTTTCCGAACAACCTCATAGTCATCCTGATCACTGTAATGAGAGAGAGAAAGTTGAAGTGCAAAAGTGAAAGTAATTCTTGAAGACTATATATCCAGTAAGAGTGAGGAACTATGGTTACCATTATATAGACCAAGTCCCATAAGACCAACTTCAATATATTCAATAGAGCATCATAAACGGACATCTCCAACTGTCCAAGACACAACTCGGTTATTTTTAACCACACTCTGATAGATTCATACAATTCATTTGAACCAGTCTCTTCCAACTTTTTTGTAATTATAGCTGATACGATATGTACAGAAGAATAAATGTCAATAAATGTGGTACTGAAGATTTTTTTTTTTTTTTTTCCGCATGTCCAAACACAAGATATCAACAAATGGTTAACCCCTACTTATACAAAACCTGAAAACATATGCCTCTCAAGTTCCAATTACTATAGCAAGCACATGAAAGGTGTCAACAACAAAGCAATTCTGGGCAAATGTTTATTTACCATAATTACTCAAGAACATAGTCACAAAAATCCAGATTGGAAATCAAAGGCAAAGCTCCTTGACACCCTCAATTTAATTTTCTCCATAATTGACTATATAAGATATGTTCACATAAATAGGTTTAAATTCTAAACTCTAGGTGTCCCCGTATAATTCATTTGATAGATATGCATTTGGTTGAAAACAGGACAAAATGACTCATTTCTCTGAATTCCCTCCAGGCTCCAGCTTGAACCGTGATCAGCTTAAAAATTTCTAATTCACAACAGAAACATTAAAATACCCAAAATTGGGCCACTCTTGGTGCATAAATAGCAATATCTCACTTCAAATCATCATGCTAATTAAATCACAAAATGAGTACCAACCTACTATCCTAATCAACAATCAAATCAAAAAAACACTAAACAACAATATAAAAAAAAAATCAAAAAACTGCTTAGGTTTTGTGATTACCCCCACTGAACTGTAAGCGATTCGTAATCCCAGTATTCTTTAGGGCGAACAACGTTGACATCTGTATATACTAGAGCTTTGGACATGGCTCTCCCTTCGCGTCTCGGATAACAGATCTCCGCGAGATAATTGTTGTTGATCCTATCGACTTCGATCGAAGTGGGGGTGGTCGTGTTGGCAATTGGGGTTGGAACGGATGGGTGTAGGATAGGAGGCTGCGCAACAGCCGCACGCAACGCGACGAGGGCGCACACTAATGAGATCAGGAGGAGTGGTATGAGGTTGTGCGTATCTTTCATGTGCTGCCACCAAGACCGCCACTACAAAGCCCAATTATAAAGCACGATCACAAAAGCCACTTTTGTTTTGGTGGTTATCCTGCTAATCAATCTTTATTGAATTTGAGATTCGGGGGTTTTAAGATGTGGTGACCAAGTATACTTCGTAAATTTATTTTTAAATGGTTTGTTAAAATTTTATGTATGGAATATTTTAATGAAACTTTGTGGATCCTACTAATCTATCCATCCAAGTAAATATGAAATACAAAATTCGATAAATAATTTAATAAACATAACATTGTTCTAATTAGGTGGGAAAGCTTGAATTTTTTTTTTTTTAATTTAATGATCGGAAGTGGTATTGTTAATTTACGTGCATTTTGACTAATATCTTCTTTAATTCGGTTAAAAGTAGGTCATCTACATCGAAATTAGAATATTCATAATAGATAAATCTCTCATGACTTGACTACAAAAAATTACTAAAATTTGAATTCAAAACATTTAAATTTAAAAATTATATGCTTCGTCGTTTTAAATATAATTGTGATTGTAAGCTTGTATTAGATTGGATTAGTAAACTGTGTAGGAAAAATCCTGAAAACTCATGGAATGGGACCCCTGGCCAACTCTCTTTCATCAATACACTAAAAATAATGTAAGGTACATCATTATCTCCGTTAACAAATGGAATAACAAAGGCGGCAATTTTGTAATAGCATTTCGTAAAATATCCATTTAAGTTATCTAAAATTTTAATATGTGGCGTGCTGTCGGTGCCAAGTTGCATTAAAAGTTATCTCGTATGCTTTTTTTTATCAAAACAAAGCAGGACTGATATATCATTAAGTCAAAAAATTGATATTACAATCAGTCAACAAAAAGCCCTTAAGTTCCGGGGGGAGGAAACCTAGCCAATTCATCGGAAGCGAATCGTTTAGCATGTTAATCGCCACCCAATGAGCAGCCTTATTAAGGGTCCTAAGCTTGTGTACAAAGTTAAAGTTGTATAACTTAGCATAGTGTCTTATATCTTCAATAATTACCCTGATTTTCCACAGAGGACATCCTTGTTGGAGCTAAGCTTGATGATGTTGAGGCAGTCGTTTAGGATAGCTACACGGGTGATTAACATTGCTTCTGCAAGAAGGCATGCCTGCCTCACTGCTTCTGCCTCAGCCACCAAAGGCGATGTTGCATTGAAGGCCTTTGCACTGCCAAACTCAAAGACACCCCTATTAGTGCATAATATTGTACCACAGGCTGCCTTTGCCGCTTCTGGGATGAAAGCACCATCACAGAAGATACGAGCTCCTTCCCCAACCTCCTGAGGACCATTCACCCTCTCCTCTAAGACTTGTTTTGTCCCCTTGGTGACTTATCTTCAACATTTCTGAACTGATCCCACCACATTGCCTGAGCCCGTAGAACTGCAACACAAGAATTAACCTCCTCCGTGTTAAATATAAACTGGCTCCTTGCCTTCCATATAATCCAACCTACTATAGCCATTTTCCCCAGGATGTCCAGTCTGCATTATGCCTCCTTCACCAGCGTTAGGAGTGTAGATGTTCTTTAGGCTACTGACATGAATGCATTATCATCCCCACTAACGTAAGATCCATACCAAACCAAACCCTCTTGGTCCATTCGCATTCACACAGGGTATCTTCTATTGATTCTGGGGCCAACTCACAAATCCTAATATAGGCGATGTAACACACTTCCTCTTAAACAAGTTCTCATGTGTGGCAGGGATATTTTGGCAAGCTTTCCACCAAAAATGTCTGACCTTGGGGACTGCCTTCATATTCTTAATGGACATCCATAACTTCGGGTGGGGGAAAATAGAGGAGTTGACCTCAGGCTGTTATGAGGTAACCTTGCATCCTAACATATACCCAGACTTAACAGTATATATACCTTTGCTATTTGGCCACCAAACTCTCTTGTCTTTCTCACCATTCATAGGCAAAGGGATGGCGCGAATTGCTTTCAATTCCCTTCTTGAAATAACAGAAGCCAGATTAGAGGTTTTCCATTCCTTGGGGGTAACCTTAATAATATCTGCAACCAATTCGATAGGACAGTCCAAGGGCTTTGGGGTGTCTATAACAAGATTAGGAAGGAAATGAATTCATTTATCTTTCCAAAAACATGCCTCACTGCAATCATCAATCTGTCACATTACACCTTTCTCGAGAAGCTCTGTTCCATGCAGTAGGCTAGTCCAAACCCATGAAGGTCTTGCACCACGACTCACCTTCATCAAATCCCCATTGGGGAAATATATTACCTTCATAAATTTTGCCCAGTTCGACTCTGGCTGATTGATGATCCTCTAACATTGTTTTGCCAAGAGGGCTTGGTTGAACAACTTAAAGTCTTTGAATCCCATCCCCCCAAGAAGCTTTAGGTCAATCATTTTCTCTCATTTCTTCCAGCATATACCTTTCTTTATCTTCACCGCCATTCCACCAGAAAATTCCTTGCATAACTGTTCAGCTTATTGCAGAAAATTTTAGAGAATTCTACCATTGACATGGCGTAGTTTGGAATCGCCTGGATAACTGTTTTGATCAGTATCTTCTTCCCGCTTGTGAGAGACAACAACTTTTCCAACCCTGCACAATTCTCTCAAACAAATACCCAAAGACCTCGTTCTTGGATTTACCCCAGACAATTGGGATGCCCAGGTACTTTGCATAGTGTGGGAGGCCCTGCATTCCCATAAGTTGACAAAATAACAACCTTTGCTCCTCAAAAGTGTTATTTGAGAAAATAATCCCAGATTTTTGATGATTTGCACTTTGGGCCGATGCCACACAATAGTTCAGCAAGATCCTTAAGAGCTCCAGTACACCCTTTTCTTTGGCTTTGAGAAAAAACAATGAGTCGTTAGCAAAGAAAATATGAGACATGGCTGGGCTTCTTCATTTGATTTTAATCCCCATCAACCTCCTTTCCTTCACCCCTTTCAAGAGCATATGAGAGAGAACATCTGCAACTAGGATGAACAAGTATGGGGACAAAGGGTCTCCTTGTCTGATTCCCCTCTGAGGCATAATTACTCCAATTTTCCTTCCATTCAACACAATTAGAATTGTGGCAGTACTCACATATTGCATAATAAGCTTAACCTAGCGACGATCAAACCCCAATTTAGTCATAACCACCTCCAAGAAGTCCCACTCGACCGTGTCATAGGCCTTGCTTATATCTATTTTTATAGCAATCTCAAGAATTCTGCCGCTTCTTTTTCCTTTCAAATGATGGAAAACCTCATTTGCAATAGTTATGCTATCTTGAATTTGTTTATTTGGTACAAAGGTCGCCTAATTTGGGGAAATAATAGAGCTCAACATTCCTTTCATCCTATTCGCCATCACTTTGGAAATCACCTTTTATGAGAAGTTGCAAAGTGTTATCAGCCTGAACTGTGATATAGATTCAGGCGCAGCTTCCTTTTGTATTAAGACAACATTTGTAAGATTAACCTCCCTGTTCATCCGCCCCTTTCAAAGAATTCTTTTACCATCTTGGAGACATCATGTCCCACAACATGCCAGAACTAATGAAAAAATAAGCCTAGGAATCCGTCTGGTCAAGGCGCCTTTAAGGCACCCAGCTCCTTAACTGCCTCCTGCACCTAATTCTCAGAGATGGGTCTCAACAGTTGCAAATTCATCTCCTCAGTGACTTTGCTCTTCACCATGTTCAAGCCCTCAGGCCAATCCTTCTCCCCGTTGTATTAAATAGATTATGGAAATAGTCTCTAATATGAGAGTTGATCTCTTCCTCCCCTTCAATCCACTCGGCATCCTCAAATTTAAGCCTAAGAATCTAGTTTCGACTTCTCCTCTAGATGGCAGAAAGGTGGAAAAACCTTGTATTCTGGTTCCCATCCTTCAACCACTTAATCCTAGATCTCTACAACCAATATTTTTTTTCTTTGCATCTTACAACGTCTAGTTGGGCCCCAACTCAGCTTCTCTAACTAAATTTTCCTCTGTAGGTTCCTGCATCTGGACATGAATTAATTCATTGTTCAGCATGTGCATAATTTTCTTGTTGTTCCCAAACTTTCGCCTACTCTATTCAGTCAACTGATCTCGTATATTGACTATTAGTCTTTTCCCTCTCCCAATTTTTTGAACAAGTTTTTTATTCTTTCCACAATTCTAAAATTTCTATCTCTTTTATAACCCACTTTCTTTATCTCATTCTATACATTAATTAGGTCATTAGTTATGATTACATTTAATTAAAGATTATTTTTTAAATTTTTAAATAAATAAATAGACCTTAAATACATATTTTTTTTGTCAAAATGAGTTGAATAACTATAATACAAATCATATTTGTATTGAAATAAAAAAATTATAATATTTGAATGATATAATAAGCGAATAATCTAAATAATAAATCAGCTAACAAGTTGAATATTTATCCCTTATATATTTTTCTTCTTAAAAAATTACATAACTCAATTCTATAGCATATTCAATCATTTAATATTTAGTTAATTTGTAGTTTAACATAATTTTTATTTCATATATTATTCATACACGATAGTGTACACATATTAAAAAAAAATTCTCGAGTTATGCATTTTGAGAAAATTTTGAAACTATTTTTAAGAAAACAATAGGTAGAAATTAATTTTAAATGATGTAAGCAAAGAAATTAATTTTAAATTTGATACTGTGGGATCAATTTTTTGAATGCTAGAATCTTATATTTCATCATGCCTTTAGCATTGTTTGTCTTGCATTTTTTGCGAGTCAGATTGTTTTAAGATTATTAATCAAATGATCAAAACTATTCCTCCAAATTTTTTTTTTGCCCAAAAAATTATAAGAATTCTTTTATTTTACTCGATTATCGGTTTGAAATGATTATGATTTAAATTGAGCTGAATTTGATAGTCGAGTATAAAGTATATATTTTTGCTTAAACTTAAATTTACTTGAATTTTACAGGTATTTAAAGTTGAAATCAGATTGAAATTGATTATAAAAATAATAAAGAATAATTATGGTGTCACTATAAATGAGAATAAATAAGAATTAGTTTGTAGATTTAAGATATAAGTGTTAATTGAGTCAAACTTAAATTCAATTCTCAGTTTAACGTAATTATGATTAAGATTTGAATTGAATTGAATTTGATTATCAACTATAAAGTATATATTTTTACTTAAATTTAAATTCGATTGAATTTTACGAATATTTAAGTTGAACTAAATGGAAACTAATTTTAATTTCTCAACAAAAATTTTATATTTACGAGAATTCACGTGAAATTTTTTAATGTTTTCCACACAAAAGTTATACGAACTCACATTAGAAAAGTAGTGCAAAGATAATATTATGAACTTTACGTAGAAACCTGCAGAAACATAAATGGTTATAATTTTTTGAAATTTGAGATAAAATTTATTAAAAATGTTAAAACGTGAATGTTTAATCCATAATAATTATATTTTGTCAGATTTTTGAATTAATATATTACAGCAGTTGTAGCGTAACTGTCATTATATAAAAGTTTGATTATATATGTTTTGCATACATGTTAAATAATATTAATTTGGTCATTGTATTGTTCAAATTGTATTATACATTTTCTTTATTTATAAACAAATATTTACAATTTTTTTACAAGGAACATAGTACCTTCAAGTATGGGCAATTACTAGTATATATATATTATCTTTTTAAATTAAAACTTTTTGCATTGCCCTTTCAATTTTTAAGTAGGAGCAGTGTTGTTATTAGGATCTAAAAAATTAACTTATGTAAGGGGTAGAAATCGCTACGGATCTCATCCCTCCACTCGAAGGATTTCGGCTGACCTGGCGGCACCGAGCCCCAGTAGCCTTTACCTCTCTTCGCCAATATGACCCTTTTCTAAGGCAATCTCACATCAGAAGAGAGTCGTCTTCCCCTCTCGCATATAAGCCCTTGCACTCAAAGGAGGAGGTACCCACTAGCCACTTGATCAAGTGCTATGCTAGTGGGTACCTCCTCCTTTGAGTGCAAGGGCTTATATGCGAGAGGGGAAGACGACTTTCTTCTGATGTGGGATTGCCTTAGAAAAGGGTCCTATTGGCGAAGAGAGGTAAAGGCTACTGGGGCTCGGTGCCGCCAGGTCAGCCGAAATCCTTCGAGTGAAGGGATGAGATCCGTAGTGATTTCTACCCCTTACAGAAAGACGCCTTTCTGTAAGGGGTAGAACCCTCTACTAAGGATTTCGGCTTGACCTTGGTTAACCCACGCGGGCGACCCCCCAGTAGTCTTTACCTCTCAGTGCCTGCAGAAGCTTCGTCCCACATCGACTGAGAGTCGTCTCCCCCCCTCGCATATAAGCCCTTGCACTCAAAGGAGGAGGTACTCACTAGCGACCTGACTCTCAGTCGATGTGGGACGAAACTCCTGCGGGCACTGAGAGGTAAAGGCTACTGAGGGGTCGCCCGCGTGAGTTAACCCAAGTCAATCCAAAATCTTTAGTAGAGGGCTCTACCCCTTACAACTTAATTTATTGGCATAATAACGTGTTAATTGATAGAGTCACAGAAGACGTCCAAGAGCTATAGTCACAACAATACTATTAGACCACATCACTGTTACATTATTATATCAATAAATTAAATCAATTTTTAGGTCTCAATAACATTATTTTGAATTCGAATCTTGACATCTCCTTAGAGTCAAGTCATAAGAGATTTATCATTCATGAATAAATTAATCCCGTGCATGGATGATCTACTTTTGATTAGATCGAAAAAGAAATTAATAGAAGTACGTATTAGTTGACTCAAATAACTGATTGTTGACAAAAAAAAATAGCATTATTCTTTTAAGTATAACCTCTACTAGCACTGGCTCTTAAATTATACCATTGCTTTCAATTTAATCCTTAGAATTTTTTTATCATTCATTAAAATAGATTAAATGTCAACCTTCTAACCAAACTCAACAGGAATTTCTAGCTCAAGATATTACACGTGAACTTATGGAAGGTATCTGGTGGAACAACAACAATATACTGGTGGCATTTGGTACCCCCCCCCACACACACACACAAAAGCTCACATGCCAAGCACGTGAGTTAAACCAAATAAAAGCCTACCTTTTTTGATCAAATTTTATTCAATGCTTTCTTATGAAAGCCTTCCACTGTCTCACCAGAAACACGTTGCGACTGTGGCTTAGAATGAATATATTCCACGGGTTCTAATTGCAATCATGTGTGATGGAACAGATTTTAGCATGGTCAGTATATAGAAGTAGGGGTGTTAATTGAAACTCGTTATTAGGATTTGACTTAAATAAAATTTGGTTTAAGCTCGATACGTGTTTTAAACAATATGAGTTTAAATAATTTTTTAAATTTGTTTAAAAAAATGAGCATAAAAGACTTAGTTCAAGTTCGCAAAGTTTGGCACGTTTATATGTAAAATAGTCGAGTTATTCAGATTTAGATGTCGAAAGAGTATGTGTGACTTATTTCAAAATTTATCAATATTTTTACTCTTGATTGGAGTTTTATGCACTCCGTGTACCATTTCAACAAGGTGGAGAGTCAGCTGCTCTTCCCCTCAAATTGAATTTATACCTAGTATTTCCACCCATTTTCGGATCAGCTCTCAAGTTTAGAACCGAAATTCAATCCAATAATCTACTAAAAAATAAAAATCCAAGCCGAAAATCCGAACCGATCCCAATAATCAATGAACATTGATGCTAATGAATTACTAGGAATTTCATCTAAATTTGATCAATTTCAATGTGTATATGATGTATACACAAATATATCACTCGAATGAAATCACTGTTTGATTGAATACTAGTATTTATAAATTCTAACCCACTACTTTAATGCAATAAATTTGGATTTGCATTGAATTTCTCAATAAAAAAATATCGTCATACCGGATTCAAATTCCAATGTAATTCAAATCAAAATACAGGCCTCAACGCATCCTTTAGATATAAGATAAAGTTGGCCTGGGCCCAGACATGGTCTAAATTGACCTCGTGGGCTCATCTCTATCATGGGTCGAACAGGCAATCCTCTTAAGGAGAATGCAGCAGGCCCAGGTTATTCACTAATTCCGTATCCAGGATTGAGAATTGATGATCCATCAAACAAGTCCTAGCTGTGAGCTCAGGTCAGGAGATCAGGAAAGACACGAGAAACTCAGAGAATCAGGGGTGGAGCTCCCCTCGGGGAGATCGTAGCTGAACCGACCAGGAAACAACTGAATGACTGTGAAAATTGGGCCTCATGCATGAAACTTTCAATCAACCAAGATTCTCTCCTAAAATCAAGGAGGATCCCATGAATAATGAGCAAAAATCTCAACTGAAATCCCACGGAATAGGGGGCAGCCTTATAAATACTATGTAACGCCTCATCGAGAGAGAGAGAGAGAGAAAAAAAAATCCTAATCGGATTGTGCACTGTCTTGTATTACATTCAAATAATCAATAGAGAAGAAAATGAGCAAGAGCCTCTATTTGAGAGTGGATTACCCGAGCTCTAGAGCCGGTGAACCGCTATATTCTTACTGTGCAAATTCCCTATCCCCTAAGAAACACTTCATCACTGCCATTACGAAGTTGGCAGCCTAACTTCACCATTGGTCTCACGCACTCTGTTCACTCACATCAGTTTGACGTCGTCTGTGGGAACGATTATTTCTATTACAAATAAGCTGATCTTTTAGTGACTGATGGTGTCAACACGAAACATGAGCAGAAGCCAAATAAACCCGTCTCAGATGCAAGACCAACAGGGAGCCACCAATGGCAGACAGCCCGAGAACGTCCCAGAGACTGATCCTACCATGGGGAATCCCCCCACAAATAACAAGATGGAGGCCCTTCGTCTCGTCAATCAGCGCTTGATAAAGCAAAACGAGGAGCTCTTGAAGCTATTACAGCGCCCGCAGGAGGCACGTCCGCCCCAAGAAGGTCAGAACAGACCCCATTACAGGGATCAACAACACTTTGATCCACTCAGAGAAGACAACGAAGGAGGGGAGAACAGCCAGACCTTGGGGCAAGTTCCCCAACTACCCCCTAGGAACGGCCACAATGAGGAAGTACAAAGTCAAAACCATGAAGGTGAAAAGAATGATTTCTTCCCTTATCAGCAGGAGAGAAGGAAACAATATTGGGATCAACGCTTCAAGGGCATCCAACAGCTCAGTCACATAAAGGAAGCGGTTAGAAGTAAAGCTCCAGTTACAATGGACGCCTTGGTGCAGCAAACTAAATCTCCATTCACGCCTGGGGTGTTGCATTTTTCCCTCCTACTAAAGTTCAGGATGCCACAGATAGAGTCTTTTGATGGAACCAGGGACCCCATGGACCACCTCAATACTTATAAGAACCAGATGAAATTGCACTGGTATCAGGACCCCGTACGCTGTCGAGCCTTTGTCATCACTTTGAAGGGTTCAGCCTTGGCGTGGTTTAACAGGCTCCCCCAGGCCTCAATCTCTTCCTTCAAAGAGCTTTTCATTTCCTTCTTATCCCACTTCATAGGGGCTCGAACCTATAGAAAGTCGAGCTATCACCTTTTGAATGTGAAACAGGGACCACAAGAAAATCTCAGGTCATATGTCCAAAGATTTAATTCAGATTCGTTAAAGGTGGATGTCCCAGACAAAAAGTTCGCCATCACTGCCTTCATAGCTAGTCTAGGGGTGCAGTCTAAAGATTTTATGTTCTCCATATCAAAAAATTCCCAAGCAAGCATGACCGAAGTGCTTGCCAAAGCGGAGAAATACATAAACGGCGAAGAAGCTCTTCTTTCTAAGGTAGGGAGCTCTTCTGCACATAGAGACAAGGGAAAGGAAGAAAAAAAGAGGAACTAAAGTCCCAGGAGAGAGAGAGAAAGAAACAGATCTCCAAAGAGAGATAGATCTCCCAAAAGAGACAAAGAGTGATCCCCAAAAAGAAGGGGGAACGTTAGGGACTGCTTATGCCCCCTGTAGCCTAAACTACAACCGAGGTATGCACCTCAACAATATACCCCTCTCACAACGACAATGTCCTAGATCCTATACGAGGTGCAGAACGAGAAATTCCTAAGGTGGCCTCTACGAATGAAGGCAGATTCGTCTACAAGAGACCCTACAAAATATTGCCAGTATCATAGGGATCATGACCATCATACTGACGATTGCATTCAACTAAAGAAGGAGATTGAGTTCTTGATCCAGAGGGGACAATAATGACAATTTGTCGTCCATGACAACCAGAACAGGGCTCCACCACCACCGATACCCTAGCAACAAGCCCCTGTGTAGCACCAACAACCCTTAGGGGAGATCAGAGTGATATCTAGAGGATTTGCTGGCGGTGAAGAATCCAGTGCAACCAGCAAAGCACACCTGCGCAGGATCAGAGCTGGCGAAGCACTGGAAGTACACACCGTGTCCAAAATACCCCGGCTGAGCACAACCATCACTTTCTCGGATTCAGACTTGGAAGGCTGTCAGTATCCCCATGATGACCCGTTGGTCGTAAGGGCCATTGTGGCAAATCAAACTGTTCATCGAGTTCTAATTGACAATGGGAGTTCAGCCGACATCATTTTCGCCTCTGCCTTTGACAAAATGGGCATAGGAAGGGAGAAGCTTGAGCTAGTGAATGCTCACTTGATGGGGTTCTCAAGGGAGAGGGTGTTACCCCTGGGATCCATCCAACTCGTGCTCACTATGGGGGACCCTCTTTATCAAGCCACCACTACTGTGAAATTCCTGGTAGTTGACGCCCCTTCTGCGTACAATATACTACTTGGGAGACCATCCCTCAACACAATTAAGGTTATCCCCTCAGCATATCACCTGGTCATAAAACTTTCTACAAAAAATGGATTCGGAATGGTCCGAGGAGACCAGCGAATAGCCAAGGAGTGCTACATGGCCTCGGTGAAGTAGAAAGAGGTTGAAACTATCCAGCTAGATGAGCTTCACATGAGGGACGAGCTAGACACCAGGCCCATACCGTCAGAAGAGCTAGAGTCAGTCCAGCTCGATGAGGAGCCTGAACATATTGTTTACGTGGGATCTAAGTTGAGCAAAGAAATGAAAGACTTACTCATCCAGTTCCTGAGGAAGAATATGGGGGTGTTCGCTTGAAAATAAGAGGACATGGAAGGCATTGACCCTTCAATCATCACACAAAAGCTAAGCGTGAATCCCATTTGCAAACCTGTTAAACAAAAGCGGAGAAATTTTACTCCGGAATGCCAGAAGGCAATTAACGAGGAAGTCAGTAAACTCCTTCATGCCAAAGCCATCAGAGAGGTGAACTACCCTATCTGGTTGGCGAATGTGGTGCTGGTCAAGAAGACCAATGGAAAATGGTAGCTCTGCATTGATTTCACTAATCTCAATCGAGCATGCCCCAAGGACAGCTTTCCCTTACCTCGAATCGACTTGATCGTGGATGTAACTGCTGGGCATGAGCTCTTCAGCTTCATGGATGCTTTCTCAGGTTATAATCAGATCAGGATGGACCCAGCGGACCAGGAGAAGACTTCATTTGTGACTGAACAGGGAACTTATTGCTACTAGGTCATGCCTTTTGGATTGAAGAATGCTGGAGCCACTTATCAATGCCTAGTGAATAGAATGTTCCAAAAGCAAATTAGGACATCCATGGAGGTCTATATCGATGACATGTTGGTAAAATCACTGAAGGCAGAGCTGCACATCGAGCACCTAGCAGAATTGTTCCAAATCCTCAAGGAGTACAAGATGAGACTCAACCCTGCAAAGTGCGCCTTTGGAGTATCAGTAGGGAAGTTTTTGGGATTCATAGTCAACAGCAGAGGAATCGAGGTTAACCCAGAAAAGGCTAAGGCAGTTCTGGATATGCTACCACCGTCCAACATCAGGGAGATCCAACGCCTGATAGGAATGATAGCCGTCTTGAGTCGTTTTGTATCCAAATCAAGTGACAAGTGCTAACCTTTCTTTCAGGTCTTGAAGAAAGCTTTTCAGTGGGATACCCAGTGTGAGAAAGCGTTCAAAGCACTGAAGAGTACCTAAGCTCTCCCTCTGTCCTGATAAGTCCCTTAGAAGGGGAAGTGCTTACTCTTTATTTAGCTGTCTCAGATTTCTCAACCAGCGCAACACTAGTTAGGGAGCGAGACAAAGCTCAGCAACCAGTGTACTACTGTAGCAGAGCTCTGAGGGGGCAGAGAAGAGATATCCAAAGATGGAGAAGCTAGTTTTAGCCCTGGTGACTACGACTAGGAGACTTAGACCATATTTCTAGGCTCATACTATCAAGGTTCCAACAGATCAGCCAATAAAGCAAGTGTTGCATAAACCAGAGTCTTCAGGAAGGCTAGTTAAGTGGGCAATAGAGCTTAGCAAATTTGATATTAGGTATAAGCCAAGGACTGCAATTAAAGAGCAAATTTTGGCAGATTTCATTGTAGAATTCACTGTAGTAACACCCGCGAAAGCCACACTGCTAATACCTGACCTTCCCATATGGAAACTTTTGGTAGACGAAACTGTCAATGCCCAAGGAAGCGGCGCAGGATTGATCCTGACCTCTCCAGATGGAATAGACGTGGAATACGCCCTCAGATTTAGGTTTAAGGCTTCAAACAAGGCAGAATATGAAACTGTCATTGTTGGGCTTAACCTTGCTCATTCAATGGAGGTAGAGCAGCTGGAGATCAGCAGCGATTCCCAGCTTGTCGTAAAATAAATAGAGGAGTCATACGAGGCCAAGGGTGAGAAAATAGTTCTCTACCTCAGGAAGGTACATGAATTGATCAAGAAATTTGTGTAAGTTAAGTTCAAGCACGTTCCTAGAGCCAAAAATTCAAGAGCAGACGCCTTGGCAAAGTTGGCAATAGCTTCGCAGGAGAATTTGGATAGGTTAATTCCAGTGGAGTATTTAGTAGAACCATTTGTATGCATGAAAGATGAAGAAGTTTTGTCTGTGCAAACACCACAGAGCTGGATGGACCCCGTCAGAGGGTATCTTCAAACTGGGACTTTGCCGGAAGATCCCAAAAAAGCTGTGAAACTAAGAGTCAGGTCAGTCAGATTTTCTATCTTGCAGGGAAACTTATACAAACGAGGATTTTTGACACCTCTACTCAAATGTGTGGGAGATGAAGATGTTAACTACATACTCAGAGAGGTACATGAAGGAGTCTACGACAATCACATCGGAGCTCGGGCCCTCGTAGGAAAAACATTGAGGCAGGGGTACTACTGGCCCACTATGCTCAAAGATGCTGCAGATCTGGTCAAAAGATGTAAAGCTTGCTAAATACACCCTAACATTCTCCACTGCCCACCAGAGCTCTTAACATCGGTGGTGAGCCCCTGACCTTTTCAATAATGGAGTTTAGATATACTTGGCCCATTCCCTACGGGGGTTAGACAATGCAAGTTCGTCATTATTGGGGTGGACTACTTCACCAAATGGGCAGAGGCAGAGCCTTTGACAACAATCACGGAACAAAAAGTCTAAAACACTGTCTGGAAGTCAATAACCTGCAGGTTTGGGATTTCAAGGGCAGTTGTTCAGACAATGGGAAGCAGTCGATAACCCTAAGTTCAAGAAGTTTTGTGCCGAGCTGGGGATAAGAAATTTCTTTTCGGCCCCCAATCCAACGGGCAGACAGAGGTCACCATTCGAACAATAAAGACCGCCCTAAAAACTAAGCTGAAAACACTGAAAGGATAATGGGCGGAGCAGCTCCCTGAGGTGTTATGGGCTTACAGAACTACAGCCAGAACAGCCACTCGAGAAACTCTGTTTGCGTTGGCTTTCGGAACTGAAGCAATGGCCCGTGGAGATAGGGCTCCCATCCCCCAGAATTGAGTTTAGCGACGCAAGACATAATGATGAGGCGCTGCTACTCAACCTCGATCTATTGGATGAGAAGAGAGACGAGGCCTTATAGCGCATAAAGCATTATCAGAGGAAAACAATTAGGTACTACGACAAGAAAGTAAAGCACAGAAGTTATAAGGTAGGGGATCTAGTGCTTACAAAGCTTCTGCTTGCGAGTAAGGACCCTTCCCACGGGAAACTAGACCCAAAATGGGAAGGTCCTTATATCATATCAAGGGTTATCAGGCCCGAGAACTATGAGCTGCAAACTGAGGAAGAAAAAATCTTGCCTCATTCTTAGAATGCAGAACACTTTAATAGATTTTTTCAGTAAGTTTTTCTGTAATAAAATCATTCTTTCAATTAAACTGAGAGCTTTTGACCCTCCCTTGTATATGTCTGCAAAAAAAAAAATACTTTCAACTCAAAGATGAGCTCTCCAACTCATAAAATCAAGATGAGCTCATAAAATACAGATGAGTTTTTCAGCTCATAAAATAATTATGAGTCATTCAGCTCATAAAATTGAGATGAGCTCTCCAGCCTATAAAATGATGATGAGCTCTTCAGTTCATAAAATAATGATGAGCTCTTCAGCTCATAAAATTGAGATGAGCTTTTCAGCTCATAAAGATAAGATGAGCTCTTCAGCTCATAAAATAATGATGAGCTCTTCAGCTCACAAAATAAAGGTGAGCTTTTCAGCTCATAAAATTGAGACGAGTTTTCCAGTTCATAAAGATAAGATGAGCTCTTCAGCTCATAAAATAAAGATGAGCTACTCAGCTCATAAAATAAAGATGAACTTTTCAGTTCATAAATAGAGCTCTGCAGCTCATTTTGAACAGTTCAGTGCATAAAAAGAGCCCTATAGCTCAAGATGAACTCTTCGATTCATAAAACGAACTCTGTAGCTCACAGCTTACCCTACCAATCCACTCAAAAGGGTCCTGAAATCCGTGAATAGAGACATACAACTAGATTCAAGATTACAAGTTCAAGAGTCCACATAAGAACCAATAACCATCAAATAAAAACAAAGGTTCATATATCCAGCAACAATACGAAGAAAAAAAAAAGGGGTGACAAGAGATATTCTCAATCCTTATTCGTCATTTAAGCGTCTCCGGAGCTCTGCGACTTCCTCTTTCAGGCGGGTATTTTCTTCTTTCAGCTCATCCCTTTCCTTCTGGGCTTCTGTTAGAAGATTTACAAATCTCTGCCCAGATGAGGAGAACAGTATGACAGCCAGAGAAGATCCAGATGAAGAAGAGGAGTCACTGGCATGACCATTTTTTCATTTTCCAGTGGAAGTACCAACATCCTCAACCACATCAGATTCAGAAGGATATGAATCAGCAGAAATCTGGGTAAGAAACAAAGTCCATAGCGGCACCGGCAGCACTGAACAGAAACAAGTTATCTGATGTCACCAGCTTAGAGTAGGACACAGGCTCAACTTCTATCATCTGATCAATTCGCATCTCCTCTAATAGATCCAATTCGGGAGGACCTGCCAATCAAATTAATTTCTACGATTAGGAGATTACATCAAGAGACCCTAACAAATACAGGTTGCTGACATACTTACTCGAATAAGAGTAGCTCCTCTAGGATTTGGGGACTCTGCACTCTCTGTAGTGCAGCTCTATGGATCTCCAAGAATCCCTAGTTATATAGAAAAAACGATTGACCCTTCCCTTAGAAGGAGAAGGAAGGTCAAACACCAGACGCTGCAGCTTGAAGTGCCTCCATCGAAAACAGATAAAGCTCGGGACCTTATCCTCCTCGACGTCGAAAAAGTAGAAGAATTCTCCCATAGTGGGGAATTTGCCATCACCACGCAAGCGCCAAAACAGAAAGAAACTGATCATGATGGCCCACCCCTTGGGAGAGAGACGAGAAGGGCATAACCCACAATAAGCCAAGATGTAACCAACAACGGGATGAATGGGGAGACACAGCCCCATGTCCAAAGCCCCTTCAAAAAAGCAAGTCTCCCCTCGAGGAAGATAATTGCAGGGCTCGTCAGAAGATGGGGCTCGCAAAGCTAGTTCCACGTCAAGAAAGAATTTCTTCTTTATCCCGACTAAGTCTGACGGTGATAATGACGAAGGCACTAAGTAACGGGTCTTTCACTCCCACTCAATTTCGCAGGAGCTCCGTTCCTTGAATAGGGGGGAGATTGGGGCAGCCATTGGAGTTGCAGGAAGGCAAAGGGGAGACGTGGGAATAAGATCACAAAGGTGAAAAGCTTTCGAAGGGGATGAATGTCCACAGAATCAAGTCAAGATATTAAAAAATCAAGAAGCATGCCGAACCCAAATGCGATAGACCTTTGGGTTTCCAAATTAAGACAACAGATATGTTTAAAGAAGACAATAAAATATGGACAATAAAGGAGGAGTTAATGACAGATTCTACTAGTCATGAGCCATTAAATAGCCAAGGAAGCCTTGATACAGCCTTGGATAAGCCCAGGAGGTCGGATTCTTTCCTCGGTTATGATGAGGTTCAATAATTTAAACAGTTGGATCACATCTGAAAAAGACTTCTCAGATTTTTTTTGGGGTGACTAAAAGGGAAACTTTATTCCTAAGGCATAACAAGACTTTGTGAGCATAAACAGCTGTTAGGACTATATTCCCAGCAAAGCTAGCAAATGCACTAGAAGCAACCACACTCTAGTCTTTACACCCAGTAATAAGGAGAGACCTTTCCAAGAATGAAACCAGATTTCCAGGGGGTCAGTAAGCTCTACTGACCCTAATGGAGTTCTGGGAGGTCTGCACCAAGGGTTTTCAAGCTCCGGGGAATTAGGAGCTCAGTCAGGGGTATGCATGGTAGCTTTGGGCCCCGTTGCCTCAAGGGGAGGAAAGACGGGGAAAGAGGAACATAAATAAGACAATAGACAAGCTCTATGAAAAATAAGGGCTTCTTGGTAGAGGTTCGTACAATGCCAGCATCTAGGAACGCTCAGAGAAAGAGATTTCTTGTGGTGAGGTTGGATTAGCATAAGGAAATAATAGCCTCAACATTTCTTCGTTACCCCTCATTCGCCTCAAGCATTTTCAGCACTCGGTGAGCCTAGGCAGAACTCAACTCCTGACTTTGGAGGTAAGATGCCTTTCCAGAGAGACCAGCTCGTATGGTTGTGTGGACCTTCTGATACATCTCCTCGAAAAAGCCTTATGTGGACCTCGGGTTAAACTTCCAAAAAGGCTCTTCTTCCAACAAAGTTCCTATGCATGCAGCAACATGGCCTCCAAAGATGTACTTGTGATGGACCTCAGCATCAAGTTGTTTACTCTCCTTTCCAAATCTAATAAACCTCTTGTCACTGTGAGGAATGTCAAGTCCACCATCCAATGCTTCTTTTGGGGTGGGCTCTACTTTAAGATTTTAAAAAATAGAAAAGATCAAGAATCAGATGTACAAAAATAGAAGGTTAACATCCATAAGACTCCAGACCAAGTAGCCTCAACATTCCCTTGATACTCCTCATTCATTTCAAGTAATAACAGCCCTCGATTGTCCAACCAAAGTTCAGGGCAATAAGTTGTAATATAACATAGAAGATTAATTACGGGTCCACGGTAGAGCTCGGCGATTCTGGAAGACTCTCTGAGGTCCCAAACATTTGAATATTTATAAGTTAAGTGTAGCTCGTATGGCTGCACGGACCTTCCAAGGCAGCTCCCAACTATTCAAACAAGCAGCACACCCTCTTCGACAAACACAAGCATGGTAATCTCCCAAAGTCAGATCTCAATTATTTTCCTGTCAAAAGAGCTCAGGAAGCCAGCAGACTTGTAATTCCAACAGCTTTGCTTTCAGAGGAACTCAGTTCCCCTCAAAGCAATGGGGGGTAATGAGAGTACAGAGCAGTACGCGAGCAGCTAAGCACAAAACAACGAGAGTAGATTTGAGAAAAGCAGAGTAGACTGCATTGAAGAGCAAGTTGGATTGTGTTAGAGCAGAGTAGACTGCATTGAAAAGTAAGTTGGATTGTGTTATCGTATTGAGCAGAGTAGATTGTATTAAAAGAACGAGTTAGATTGTGTTAGAAAATAATTAGAGAAAGAGAAAAAAACTAGTGCGTTTACCATTCAGATGAGTCAGGAAAGCAGACCAAGTTAACATTCCCCAATAGAAGTTACAAATGCTAAAAAAAAAAAAGAAGGAATTAAAAGATCCTAAGCTTCTAAAGATGGAACAGGTAGAGGATCCTACAATGAAGTTACTATAGCCTCAGCAGCAGGAACAAAGGCAAATCTCAGCAACTCACCAGGCAACCCTTCTGGCAAGGCAACAATTGAAATCTCAGAAAAGCCAAGAACAGGTGAGGAGGCTGGGGCTTCAATCTCAGGCAGAGCTCTCATTACCAGATCAGCAAAAAAGGACGTATTAGTAGGAACAATTGGAGGAGTGGACATTTTAGTACCTTCCAGAGCCCTATCAGAGGCAGTAGGAGCCAAGGTGCTGTCATCGCCCTCTGAATCAGACTCCTCCTCATTGGGGATGACAAAGTCAAAGTTAAGGTCTGGGTAGGCCTTCTCCGCTTTGCGCTGAAAGGCTAGCCATCCTGAGGCCCACTTGGTGGTGACATCATCCTTCAGCTCGACTATTATGTTATCCCTCTCCTTGACAGTTGTCTTTTGTAACTCGAGCTCACCGCATAGGCTCTCGTTCGCCTCAGCCAGTATAACAAACTCCTTCCTAAGGCTCTCGAGGGAGCCCCGAGCATCAAAGGCTTCCTAGCTAGCTTTGCTCCAAGCATTGGTTTTGAGTAGCAGCTCTTCCCTGGTCATCCTCAGCTCATCCCTGACCTTCTTCTCTCTTTCCTCAGCCCTATCCTTAGCAGCTTGAAGACCTTCGTAGTCAGAGGCCTGCTTCTCCATTTGCTCCTCGAGCTTTTGCACCTAAGCTCTGAGGCTCTCATTGTCAAAGGTCAGCTCAGCGACCTTAAACTCGTATGTCTTCAAAACTTTGTCAAAGTCCTCCGAAGATCGGACCCTGCCCATCAAGTTCTTCAAGTGAAGAGCCATCTGTGGACAAAAAAAAGAAGAGAAAAAATAGACATAGATCAGCACAATGTAACCGCACCGAACTAAGAGCGAGTGTGAAAATACTTACAGTGGCTGCTCCCTAGAGAGCTTAGCAGAAAGAGGCCTCAGGAGACATGGTAGAGGCCCTATGAATATTGGATTCAGAGAGAATGGATGAAATGACCCCAGCAGTCAACTCAGCATTGTCGAAGAAGGAATCTTCATCAATCTCTTGCCCTCCCTCCTTTCGACTTTGGGACTCTAGAGAGGTAGTTGAGATGGTTGCTCAGGCAGTTCGGGGGGGGGGTGCAAAGTCTGGCTTGATTCCAGTAATCAGCCCCAATGCTCTCTCAACCTCAGAAGAGGTGGGGGAAGCCAGACCTAGCTCGGAAGTCTTTTGGGGGGCAAACTAGGCCCCTTGAAGAGGAGAAGGGGTCAGGGATTGAGATGAGGGAGTCTGTCCTCTCTTGCTCAAGGCAGAAGAAGAGGGCACTCCCAACTTCTGCACTTTAGCTCTGTCAACGGGGTTGTTTCTAGAGCTGGTATCGGTCTTCCGTTTGCCACTTTTTCTACTCTTCTTCAGTAGGTAAATTTTGGACTGGAGTTCCTCAGGGGTAAATTTCATTATGGAGGAGCCTGGAAGATCTGGACCGAGCAAGTTAAACAGGAGAGAGGAAAAAGAAGGGAAGACAAGGGAACCAACTCAGAAAGTGTTACCTTCTATGTCTTCAGGCCTAACAACTAAGATAGGGAGCGGAGCTTCTATCGATACCTCAAGAGGACTGAATCCCTGTGTTACTAAGACCCAGGGCTTGATGAGCTCGGAGTACTTCTCTGGATTGTACTTCTCTAATTTTTGCTTTACCCTCTCGTCCTCAACACTGAGCTATGGTCGAATGCCTGAAAAATAACACAAGGAGAGCAAAGGTCAAAAAGGCGACTCAACGATTCCCAAACCAGAGCTCAATCAGTTCGAGCAAGGCTCACCTAAGTTATCAGGGGCGGACCAAGTTCTAGAGATACCCAAAGTATCAGTCCTGTCAAGAGGGTTGTACTCCCAGTTGGTGCCCCCAACGAAAAAGAATTATTTTTTCCAACCCTTATGGGAGCTCGGGAGGTAAGTAATAATCTGCCTAGCCATGGTTCGCTTGAAGATATATAAGAAACCATCTGATGAGGTGAGCTTGACATTAAAAAGATCCACAAACAAGGAAAGGCCGGGGACCCCGAGTCCATGAATCTTGAATAAAACAAGAAGACCCACAAGTACACCTCAAAAATTAGGGGAGAGCTGCGCAGGGCAGACATTGAAGTGTTGTAAAACACTCTTGATGAAGGGATGCATAGGAAAGCGAAGTCATTCTCAAAAGCGGCCACAAAGAAACATACTCTCTTGTGAACTTGGGTAACGTATGAGGTGTATTTATCTGGACACCAGGAGGAAAACCGTAACGAGCACTGAGAATTCTCACATGAGAAGAGTCAAACCCGGTAGGTCCTACGAGTTGAGCATGCCTAAAGGCGGCTCACTGCGCTGTCAAAGACTCCTATCCCACTCACCTTGCCCTTACCTTTGTTAGGATTAGGGGGCACAAAAGAAGACGATGGGATGATTTCTCAGTATTTTTCTCGGCATTGACAACATCCACACCGGGAAAATTGTCGATTTTCTCGCCTACATCCCCTAAATTAGTGTCCTCTTCAGCAGACCTTTCCCCCAAGAGAGAAGCAGACGAGTGTGTAACTCTGGAAGGAGTAGACATGACTAGACAGGAGAAAGGTAAACTAAAAGAACGGTAGAGAGGATGAATACTAATTAAGCACTCCCTAATAACCCTAGGGTCAGCGCAGTAGCTTCCAACAGCAAGGATTCACATGATAGAGGACCAGTCCACGAAGTGGGGGAGAGGAGACAAGCAGTAATTTCGATTCCAAAAGTAAAAGAACCGAATGGCCCAAAAATGCAATGGCCACCTCGAATTCGAGGGATCCAGAATGAGGAAAGATGAAAAAGGGACAAAAGGGTGTACCTAGGTGGGAAAGAGTAATGAACAGCAGCCTAGAGCAAAATGGAAGAAAGAGGGCAATGCGAATCTTCAAATCGAACCCACAGAACTCAATTTTGAATGAGGAATCAAAAATTCCAAACCAGAAAGCCAAGAAATCGCAAGAAGAGAGAAGCAGCAGAGAAGTTGAACAATGGAATAAGGCAGTTCAGATAGTCGTTTGAGCATTTAAAGCATGAGAGACGTGGACTGAAATGTGCACGAGAAACAAGAAAGCCATGATTGCTAAAAATCGTCAAAAAGGCCTAACTCACGTGCAGGCCAAGGTCAGCCACGTGCAGATCCTGCTCGGTATAAAAAGTAGCTCAACCCCTGCCCAAGCCCGCTTGAACCAGGGGCTGGGGGGCAACTGATGATACCTCAAACAAGTCCTAGCTGTGAGGTCAGGTCAGGAGGTCAGAAAAGACACGAGGAACTCAGAGAACCAAGGGTGGAGCTCCCCTTTGGGAGATCATAGCTGAATCGACCAATAAACAGCTAGATGACTGCGAAAATTGGGCCTCATGCATGAAACTCTCAACCAACAAAGATTCTCTCATAAAATCAAGGAGGATCCCATGAATAATGGGTAAAGATCTCGGCTAAAATCCCACGGAATAGGGGACAACCTTGTAAATACTATGTAACGTCTCATCGAGAGAGAGAGAAAAAAAAGAAGAAGAACCCTAATCGGATTATGCATTGTCTTGTATTATATTCAAATAATTAATAGAGAAGAAAAGGAGCAAGAGCCTCTATTTGAAAGTGGATTAGCCGAGCTCTAGAGCCAGTGAACCACTATATTCTTACTGTGCAAATTCTCCTATCCCCCTAAGAAACACTTCATCACTGTCATTACGAAGTTGACAACCTAACTTCACCATTGGTCCCACGTACTTTGTTCACTCACATCAGTTTGGCACCATCAAGAACTAAAAAGTATCATATAATATCAGTGTGTGGGGCTCTTTTATAATTATTGAATTCTCATGGATATTTGAGGGAAAAAAAAAATCTCATGGATAGAAATCTCTAGGAAAGGAAAGCATAATACAGTAGACAGGTTTGCAGTGGTGGATGCCAAAATGTTTGAAGCTAATCATCATCAAAACCTTTGAGAAGATGCTGCTTCCAGATAGAGGCATAATAAATAATTTTTTCAGGACAGAACTTACACAACTAAATAATTATAAAAGACCATAATATATTTGCAATTGGGAATCTAGTGTTCAGCTGGTGGCAGACAAGCCTAGAGGCTCTTCTACTCAATGTTGAGGGGGGGGGGGGAGGGGGGGAGAGTTTCCAAGTGGCGGGAGAGAGATGAAGAACATTATTGAAGAGAATAGGAAGAAGGTTTTTTTTGTTGGGTTAGAAAAAGGGGAGGTACGATTTGTAGGTAATAATCCTTTGAGCTTTATCATGAGAGTCATTTAAATGAGAAATATTTAATTTGAGTTATAGTTACTAATATGGAATGATAATTCGTCACTGTAATACTATCAAAGTCAAACAGTAAACTGCGTTACTCCTATATATCGAACTCTGCTTGATAATTATATGAGAGTTAAAAATAACTTTAAACGGGTACAACTTACCACTAGATTACCAATTCGAATTGCAGAAAGAGTTGAGTTATCTATTATAGTCATAGATAGTATTTAAGGAAGTTAAAAAAATTTTCTAGATTAGATACCCCCACCTGCTTCCATTGATATTGCAAAGTTCGTTATGAAACATACAATGGACTAAGTAGAAAACTAGGTTCAAAATTCTAAAATAAGCCATTACCACCATACTAAATAATACAGCACCAGTTGACTAGGATTTTTTTTGCACCAAGTCTTTCTAAATCTCACAACTAGAGAAAGCATTTTTCGCAAGAGTTCGTTGAAGTGATACTTTCTGCTACGAGTTTGAGCTTAAACCGAGTCTAAAAAACTTATTTTCTTAACTAAATCTGAAAAATTATTCAAGTTTGGCTCGTTTAAAAAATGAGCCGAGTTTGACGAGCCCAAAATTAATTGAGTCTGACGAGTCTAAAATGAGTCAGATCTGAGTATTTATAAATAATGAGCTAAGCCTGTCGAGTTTAAGCCAAGTTTGTCGGACTCGTTTTTTAAAAAAATTTAAAAAATTGTTCAAGTTTGACTCGTTTTAAAAATGAGCTAAGCCAAAAAAACGAGCCAAACCGTTGCGGATTCGAATGGTGAGGTTTTTCTATATAAAAAATTAATCGAGTAGATTTGAGTAATTTAGCATAACTTTAGGAGTTGTCAACAACTTAAAGGCTCAACAGGCCACGGAGATATGTCAAAGAAATATTATGAGTGTTCATATTCATAAAGACTCCATCACACAATATACATATCAGAAAGTAGAAGAAAATCCAAAAGACAACAATCATGGAATCAGTCGACAAGAACTAATAAAGAAACACCTTGTAATTTCTAAGTCATACTCAAACTTAAAACTTGGAAAATCCAAGGAGACTGATTAAGTCTTTCTTGTCTGAGACGTTGCTGATCTTCTCTTGTTGTGTCTGTCCTTTGAGGTGTTCTGTTGAATTTGTAATTGGATCCCGAGGAAGAAGAAGAAAAGCTATGTCCTGAATCGGAAGTTATCGGTGGTGTCTCGTCTTTCCTCCCCCCCCTCCTCCTCCTCCTCCGGTCGTAACTTGTTGGGCCCAATCGTAATGTTAGCTCGATCTCGCTCTCGTCTTCGATCTCTAACATTACATCAACTTCATCTGATTCTGCATATTCAGTAGCAGGATGTTCCAAATTAAGATTCCGCCGCCGAGGTTTTTGATGCATACCATGATGATGATTAAGAATATCGATTCGATTTCGTCCATTTGATTTGCTGCTTTCAATGTTTCTCATTAACATTTTCTGGATTTGATATAGGCGGTGAAGTTCGTTCACCTGCAATATATACATAATATTGCCTAAAACTTGGTAGTTGGAACCATTGACAGGATAGGACAGGACATATAATAATAATAATGAGGAATACTATTTATTGAAAATTAAAGTACCTGTTCTTTGAAGGTTTCTTCATGCTTTAACATTGCCATCTTCATGTACTCTTTATCGTATGGCTTTAGAAGCTTCTCCATTTAAACTTAGCCAGATCAACTTGATACCCGAGAAAAAAAACCCAGATAGTTGATAATTAATGTTGTTATAGTCCTTAATTCCCAGGAGGAGTTTATGCACTTGGGTATGTCGAGAATTTCCTAGCTGCGAAACTAGAAAGATGGCAGAGATTCAGAAACAAAGAATGCATTTGATGAACAAGAGAGAGAGAGGGAGAGAGAGAGAGATCACAGAAGATCTAGCAAGCAAAACTGAACATGTTCTGACAAACAAACAAACTTCACTCTTTTTCTGATTTCTTCACAATCTCTATCATAATACAGAAAAAGGTACGTATAGAAAGCTCAGAGTGAATATTCTGACCTGTTAGAGTCTCATGAAGTGTAAGGATCACAACCTTGTGTGATAAAAGATGAAGGAAACAGCAGAGCTTCAAGGAAACGGAAAACCCAAGTTTTGGTGCTTAGGCTTTGTTTGGTAGAGTTGAAAGACCTTCCTCCTCACATTCCCCTCATCAGTATATACTGCACAAAAATCAAATAAAATAAGAACTGAAGAAGAATTAAAGATTCTTTTTTTTGCTCAGAAACCAAAGCATTGATTTGTTGCATTTAGGGGTTTGAGGTATGCCAAACAAATCCCAGTGTCTCAGCCAATACCATTCAAGTTTTGTGATAGAGATGCCTCAAACAAGTCCAGCAGTGCACATAATATTATATTACATTTTTATATAAATAATACCCACAATTTCATATATATATTTAATTGTGGATCACAAAGGCCTTGCATTTCTCCAGACAATCATCAATAAACAGCTTAGCCTGCCAAAGTGAATCACATGCACACAAAAATTCTATATAACAAGAACAGTTGTCTCAATTATATGCATATGCTGTACACATCAATTTGAGGGCCCACCGACAAATAGATCTTGACCGTACGTTAAAGTGGGTACCCCTTACAATAGTCCAAAAGTTGGAACATATATCATAGGATCTCAAATGCTAGAGTGTTAAGAGGCTGGATTTCTCGTACAGAGAACTGTAAGGAATAAGGACCAATTCAGATAAGTCTTCCTTCGCTTGGTTTGATCACCACCTAGGAGGAAGACCCAACATATCATTATGACCATTAATTGACCATGTGGGAAGAGTCTCACATTCGATGATGGTGGATTTTGGTGTAGGGGTAAAATTGGTCTGTTGTGATTTGAGTATCATGAGTTTGCCTTATGAAAATAATTTCGCGTAATCACGATTAAGAATATTTATATTTGACTCTACGTAAATCTTACAATTACAAAAATATCATGCATTACATCTCTTTTTCTTCTTTTTTTTTTTGTTCTTTTTCATGTATTTGAATCCGACATGTGCATGTGCATATTGAAAAGCATTTGGATAGACTTTCATTTGTTATGGGGAGGAGTTAAGTTGGTTTGTCTTTGTTATGTTTTATGAGTGGAGAAAGGTAGGAAGTGGAAGATCCACGATCATACATCAGGAATAAGGAAGAGAGATGGATTTGGTAACATACAATTGAATAAAATGAGAAAACAATTGGAAAAAAAAAAAAACATGAGACAAAGTACAAGGAAAATGAAATCCATGTCTGCTCATAATTAACTACAAGCATGGTCACATGCAAGCATGCATGCATGGATGTATAAAACTGACTTATCTTTGTGGACCAAAATGTGTGTGTATATATATTTATATTTATATTATTTATAAATTTCAATATTTATAAAAAAATTAATTTTTTTATTTTTTTCTTAATTATGATAATAAAATCAATTATACTCACCTATATACTTTCATCTTGATGAACCCAGATTTTACTGGGTCACACCTAATTAATTAAGTAAGTCCAAATTAGCTAAAAGGCCGGGCAAGTCCAATTCATGGATTCGGCTTAGTCAAAAGTTCAAGGAATTTAAAAAGATTAGCGCATTAGGGAGCAGTCATCGGGATAGCCACTCTTTAAAATCAGAACTATCTCTAATTGTACTTAAACTACTCACCTATCCTTTCACGCCGCCATCTCAACCAAGACTCTGTGTCTATAAATTATAAGTCTTTTCCACATGATAGGGACATCTTTTTACACATTTTACACAATTATCTTTCTCATAGCTACCAAGAGCATACACTTACTCTCTCTCTCATCTAATACTTCATCAACAAAGACCACGACCACCGTTGCCATTTTCAAAGTGAAGTAAGTCACCTTGACCGAATCACTCTATATCTGTATTGTTTGTGTGAATCTCACCTTTATATTTACTGCATTCATTATCTATATTAATTACTCGATAGGTGGTGCATAAATCCACTTTTGTGTATCATCACATTTAATCTTTCTTTTTCATTTATTTGATTTTCAACATGCATTGAACTCTTTTATAAAGACTTTTATATTATTTTGAATTCATTTATTAGTAACACATTTACATACAATTATCGATTTATATCTATATAAAGAACTAAAATCCTAAATCCTATATATATATTATATATATATATATATATATATATATATACATATATATATATTTAAATTATTATATATTTAATAATAATTAAAAATTGATCGGTCAAATATATGTTATATTTTAATTTTTAGTATGCAATAGTATAATAATAAAAATGCCTAAATAAGTCGGAGAGATACCTAAATAAATGATAGATTAAATACTTAAAAATTTATAGAATAAATTAATAACTAAATTTAATAATAATTAAAATAAAAATTAATTATTTGACACCTAATTTATTATTTAATTTGCTCATATATATAATTTAATTTTTTATAAAAATATTATTATGTAAATTTATTTATGTATAATATACGTCCAGTATTGCTAGTATATGTGTACCACCGTAATCAGAGACAAACATTTGGATAGAATAAAGACAGAGAGAGAGAGAGAGAGAGAGAGAGAGGTGACATGCGAGCACGCGTGGGCGGTGCATCAGAATGGGGCAGTGGGTCCTTTTGGGTTCGCTAAAAGGCTGAGCCACGGGTTGCACTGTTTCTTGGTCCCACCATCCTTATAAAGAAACTGAAATCATATGAAAGGCATCTTCAAAAATATCTGTTTGAACAGAACAGACCGAGGCACTGAGGTATCAGCCCCTTTGCTCACTATTGTTCCCATAACATCTAAACATCACAATAGAAAATTTGAACTTAGCCATGTTGGTGTCCACTGTACCTTGGAAAATGAGCGAGTCCAGAAGACCATAAATCTTTTTTTTTTTTTTTTTGTGATACCGTAGACATATTTAGACTATAAAAGTTGTAACCAACGAAACCCTGCAACAAATTCTATAATTTTACTAAGGCAACAAAGGAATCGAGTTGTTCATGAATCTATTAGGATCAAATCAGATAGAATTCCATAAATAAACTGAGTTCGAACTTAATTTTAAAATTTTATTTAATAAATAAGTCTTGTTTAGACAATTATATTTCTCAAACCTACCATCTTATCCCTTCAGTCATAGAATCAAAATCTTGCAGTTGCAGATCATTGCTACTAAATTTTTTCCTGCAGCAATGGAGTTGGGAATGGAATATGTTGGGCTTCCATGAAACCATCAAGTACATTTTTTTTTTTGTTTTTTTTGTTTTTTGGGTGCTTATTTGCATTATCACTTATCTTATATTTTGTTTGTATTCAAACCTATAACACACTTCTCTGATTAGATCATGTCCCAATCCAGTAATCCACAACCATATCTTACATCACTTAGAGGAAGAAAGTCCTGCCAAAATACCATCATATCCTATTTATTTTTCATGAGCACCATTGCCACTTTCCTTTTCGCTGCCTTCTCTCCATGTGCATCTTCTTTTATCCTTCTCTACGTGTCTGTTTTAATATTGAAGTCTTTACTTTTATCTAATAAAAATGGACTATGTATAAAAAAAATTAATCACCCAAATTAAATTTAGTAATTCGGATCAAATTTCAACACGCACCTCCTCAATACAGTAGCTTTCCCCATAATAGGTTCATTTAGAATTGATGAAAAACATAAGTTTCAAAAGTGAAATAAACAAGTAGTCAGAGTTAAAAAAATCTTTTGAAACTGTATATAGTGTTTTTAAAAAAATCGAATTTTTCTTAAAAATCCTTTGATAAGTCTTATTTTTCAGTTTTTACTTCATACTGATAAAAATTGTTTTTATCTAAAAAATTGATTAAAAAGTCGCTTAATAAATCGGGGTCTAAATGAATCAGACTTCTTTTCCTTTCAAACCAAAAAAAAAAAAAAAATTTAAGATTTTCAGCTAACTCCAAACAGGTTCGATATCTCCTTCAATCATGGAGTAGACAATAAGACCCACCCACATATATTTTATAAAGTTTTTCTTCAGTTCATTGGATCATGAGTTCAGTTATTTATTTTTTAATTTGCATCTTGTATTGAACCCATATTAGTCAAGACTTTTATTCTTTAGGGCTCAGGCCCATGTGTTTTTGTGATTATTTATTTATTTATTTATTTTTGCAGGCATGATCTTGGGTATAGTGTTATGTGACAAATGACAGGGACTAACTACTCATTAACATGAATAAATTAATCTTGGATATTGGCATTAATCATAACAAATGGTGCGATCTCGAATCTAATCAGTTTTAAGTTATATGGTATTGTTTAGTATTTGTAAGAAAAACTGGCTCTTTCTTTCTTTTATAGTATATATAAGTATATATAGAGTTTAGGGTGGGGGACACAAATGTAAATATTTTTTTCAAAAAGGTCTAAGCCTCAGGGTGGGACAGTTGGGTGGTCCATTCGATCTCAACCCAACCTACAAAATTATTTACAACGACAAATTAATTTTCAATTTAAGGGAAATTACACTTTACACCCTGCCCTCCCGAGCAGGGATCTAATAGCAAAATTCTCATTTATGTGTAGATGACAAGCATGAGAATCAAAATTAACTATCAACCAAGTACTTACATGTAGGAGGTGTAATTTCAGTAGTCAATTGGAATTCAATTTAAAATATTCCATATTTGAGAAGAATTTTTGAACCTAAATTTGTATAAAAAAATTATAAGGATGAACCCATGATGAGGACGATCAAATTACGGTTCACCCCAACTTTAACTCTACATCACTAATCTATACGTGCGGATTTTCTAATATTTAGTTTCGGTTTAGATAAAAGCATAACAAACTAATTTAAATTTGAATAGTTAGGTCTCTAGTTTTTGAGACCCAACTTGAATTTATCTTAATTTGAATTCAATCTGAATTTATGAATATGTAGTACTGGAGTTGAAAATTTTGGGATGGAGTCAAATTGAGTGTTTTATGACTCAGCACTTTTCTAATTAGATTGCTGGGCCAATACTTGCTTTTTACAAATTAAAAGATGCTTTCATGGCTTCACCAACTACAAGCTTCCACTTGACTACTTAGGTTAGGACATGGCCATCACAAAAAAAAAAAAAAATCTAGTGATGGGATCCACCAACATCTTTATCAATTGCAACCTAATAAGAGAGAGAGAGAGAGAGAGAGAGAGAGAGAGAGAGAGAGAGAGAGAGAGAGAGAGAGAGAGAGAGTAATGCTGATTGTGTCACATATGCTTGTCATGGTACAAAGCTTTCTTCTAGCACGCAATTAATTGATTTCTACCTATTTCTCAAAAATAAAATAAAATAGAGTGATAGATATCAATAATTGAGTCCTTGTCTCCATTTTCATATGACCAACAGACCAAGCAATGCATCCCCCTATTATCTATCAGATTCAGGTTTGCCGCATTTCGGAAAATCATCAGCCTAATGTTGACATATCAGTTTATTTAGGATAACCCGTATTTGAAAGTATGATGTAATGTGAATGATTTTAAAAAAAGAATGTGAATGATATTGAGAAAAATATTAGTGGTTATTAAATGATTCTATTTGAAACTATCGGATGAACTTATCAAAGTCTCATCCGTTTTATATTATAGATATAGATAGATTATAGGTAGTTTGTATATCTAGGAATATAGTATTAAATCAGCCTCGGCAAAAAGGCTCGTGTTCAACTGATGGGAGCAAAAGTCCACGGCCCATCAAATAAATAGCTGGGCCGACTTTGTGGGTAAGTCCATGGGCATGTTTTTCATTGCCTTGGCCTAACAAGCTGGTGTTCATCGGTCCATTAAAATTGATTATGACTGAATGATGCCCCCAGCCACGTGCCAGCCATTGGCGTAAGTCAATCACATATGCCAAAAAACAATGTTATGCTAATATACTAGTAGGTTACAGAAGAAGAAAGTCCCTCTCTTTAACAGCCTCACACTCCAAATTGCAAGTATAATTGAGAGAGAGAGAGGGAGGAATAGCCGAGCAGTTTGCCCTATTTTGAAGTTAAAAAAACATCATATTTATACTTATAGATATGCATCTATATATATAATAGTGCTTCACATGTCGAATTGCTCGATTTGGCTGAGTTCTCTGCAATGGAGGCTAGGGATAGAATATGACCAATAAAAATTGCAACAAAAAGAAAATCAAGAAAATGAATTTAGATCTGCTCAAAATCAATCCCAAATGCCAAAACACTTAAACACATACATGGATCTGAGAGAGAAGTCAAGCTATTGCAATGAGGCAGACGACGATCTAAGAGAGGGATGTACTCAACGAGAGGTGGCTCGATTTCAATCCTTGATTTCTTTGATGATAGAACCGACGATTCTCTTAAAAACACCAGAGCTACTATGACAAAAGAAATTCAGGGTGAGAGAGAGAGAGTATCTGAGAGAGACGATGGTGCATTTAGAGAGAGAGAGAGAGTGATGATTTTTTGATTTTCAGAAGAAAATTCATTAAGAGAGGGTATCGGCAAGGGAGCGTGAGCGTTAAGATGAGGCTAGGTTAAATAAATTTGGGGAAACAATTTAGGGAATCACACCATTTTCTTATAGTGTCAGGAGTGACGTGCACATGGATTACACACTTCCATTAGGTGGCAGAAAATTGCCATTTCATTCTGTTGTTTGTGCAAACTTCAGATTTAGCTTGACAAACACTTTGTTACGTTTTAGTTGTACCCAATATTGCCTGGACTCTCTCTTTCTTTCTTCTATTGTTTTTCATTTTTGACTCTCGGTTTCTATTTTAGAGGAAATAAATCTCTCATAATTTAATCTAAAGAGTTGTCAATATTCATATTCAAGACATCTAAATTTACAATTCGTACTTGTTATTACTTTAGTTACTCTTAGAGTTTGTATGATGTGAGATTTAAACTCTTATGCTCTGTTTGGTAAGGTGGAAGAAAAAATTAAAGGATAAAAAATGAGAATAATACACTTTATATCCTTCAAGAAAAAAATATAAATAAAAAGTAAGAATGATTAATTTTTTTTATATTTGGTAAGATACAAAAAATATTTTTTATATTTTTTTATTCCTCTCAATTTTAGAGAATTGATTTTGGTGAGTTAGAAGAAAAATTTATCCATCAATTTTTTTATCTTTTATATAAAATATAATATTTTATTTATTTTTTTAATTTTTCATTGTACTAATCGACTAATTCATATACTTCTAGGCAAAGAAGAAGAGGGAGGGGCAAAATAAAAAACAAAAGCGGCCATAGACTCAGTAAATAGAGTCACACACTAAACACCGATGTCTCTATCAAAATTTCAAAGTTAATTATTAACAGTAAACTTTCATAATGCTTGAAATGCTATCAAGCTAGCTAGCCGGCCAACTGGCTTCTCAAAACTACTTCTATATATTCGTTTTCCTCAACATTACAAAGTGACCCATATCAAACTCTGCAAAACCACACCAAATTCTGAACCATTCGATGGATCGATTCAATTCTCTAATAGCTGTGTTGTCACTATTGTTGAGTGTTTGTGTCTTTCCCTTCTTCGCATCAGCACAACTGAGACAGAACTACTACGCCAATGTCTGCCCAAACGTCGAAACCATTGTTAGAAATGCCGTAGCCCAAAAAATTCAGCAAACGTTTGTTACAGTTCCTGCAACTATCCGTCTCTTCTTCCACGACTGCTTTGTCCAGGTAATAACAATCAAACACGTGAGGCAATAGTAGAGTTGACATTAATGAGAAGCTTGTTGTTTTTGTGTTTGGAAATATAGGGTTGTGACGCTTCGGTTATAATTGCATCTTCTGGAACAAACACAGCTGAGAAGGACCACCCAGACAATCTGTCACTGGCCGGAGATGGATTTGACACCGTGATCAAAGCTAAAGCAGCGGTTGATGCAAATCCGAGTTGCCGGAATAAGGTCTCCTGTGCTGATATTCTTGCCATGGCCACCAGAGATGTCATTGCAATGGTTTGTACATTCTTTATGATAGGTTGCAATACGGGTATGAGAAGTTAATGGCTATTGAGAAAACTGTACACAATTCACTAATGAATAAGAGCATCTCTTTTTTTTTTTTTTTTAAATTTGAAATTGAATAAAAAAAAATTAATTTTTTTTTCTAATGTTAGACCCATACCCATATTGAATCAAGAAAGATTTTTTTTTTTTTAATTTTTTTCTCAAATTAAAGGAGATTCAAATTCATACCTAAATATTTAATTGTGAGATTTCATCTATTTTTAAAGATCCAATGGTCATATTTTATCTTTTTTTAATTTTGAATTTGTCTTTATTTAAATTTGAGTTTCTCTTATTTTAAATTAGAGTTTTTCCATTGGAAAAGTTTATACTAAATGAAATTTTTTATCCTCTTTTTTTTTTTTTTCTCAAATTTGGATAAGGGTATGAATCTCCATGGGAGATGGTATAATGCTATTTATGAGCATGCTGCTTTTGTTAGTTTTTTGGGTGAAAAACAAAGTAAATAAAAAATTAATGAATTGAAATTAATATGTTCTCGATACGAATTCAAAATATAATATGACTTGATCAACACGAATATTAAATGGATCAATCAGAATCATATTACAAGTTTGAGAAACACAGCACACAACAATGAATGGTTTTATTAATGCACCATCCATCCATGGCCAAGTGTGATGATATTCTATGCAAAGCAGTCTGGTGGACCATCATATGCTGTGGAATTGGGAAGACTGGATGGCTTGAGCTCAACAGCATCAAGTGTTAATGGGAAGCTGCCTCAAGCAACCTTCAATTTGGACCAGCTCAATGCCTTGTTCGGTGCCAATGGCCTAACTCAGACGGACATGATTGCTCTTTCAGGTAAACACCACTTATCAATCACTTTCAGTATGGCTTTGTGGGTCCCCCAGCTGACAGACTATGGGTTTCTGTTGCCATTGTAGTTTAGTTAAAGACCAGTCAAGCCAGCTTGCATTTCCCAGATTACAAATGGATTAAGATTGAGCATTTGTTGCTTATAGAAAGTCTCTTGTTGCACATCACCATCGCATGTTGAAAACATACGATGCATTCGTGGTATCGTGTTATTGGTGATCCGTAGTGTCATTAATCAATAATAATATATAATGTACAATAAATTTTACTATTTTAATAATCTTTAATAACTACCATGTGTTATTATTAATTAGTAATCCTTCGTATTATCGATAACATGATATCATGAAATATTGAATATTTAGTCCATCACATGGTACACAGTCAAGTCAGCAATAGATACTACCATGGTTGGCCGACATGAGAAAAAAAAATATTTGATCTGAAATATTATATATATATATATATAAAAAAATAATTGACTATTTAAAAAAAATAGTTGAAATTTAAGTATAATTTATTAAAATTTAGTTAATTAAGTAATTGAATCAGATTTGAATTGTTAACGAATTTAAATATTAATCAAGAAAATAAAATCTGTTGGTTTATTGTATCAAATTTTAAAAATCGGATTCGGATCAATAAAAGACCGAGTCAACTTCGATCCTTTGATAGGCTTACATTGAAACAATACTAAAATTCTAACGAAAAATTTAGACCAAAAAAAAACTTGTTAAGAGCTTAAAAAAACAAAGATCGTAGTTTAAGGTGCTTTATTGTGTAGAATTGAAAATTCACCACCTCTGTTATTGCCATCAACTGACAAAATAGGTTAACAGTGAAATTGATCCTAACTATAAGGGTTCTAGTTGTAATTATATATTTTTGTATAATATGACTGAAGCACAAGAATTATTCTTGTATGTTGCACCACATTACCGTGTGCAATCTCATTTGCAGCTGCCCACACCGTTGGATTCTCTCACTGCGACAAGTTTTCAAACAGGATATACAATTTCAGCCGTCAAAACCCAGTGGACCCTACGCTGAACCGGGACTACGCTGCCCAGTTGCAAACAATGTGCCCCACAAATGTGGACCCAAGGACCGCCGTCGGCTTCGATCCAAACACTCCTAATACATTTGATAACGTGTACTTCCAGAATCTCCAGCAAGGCAAAGGTTTACTCACCTCGGATCAAGTCCTCTTCACCGACCCGAGGTCCAAGTCCACAGTAGATACCTGGGCTGGAAACTCCCCGGCCTTCCTGGCAGCATTTGTCCGAGCCATTACCAAAATGGGTCGGATCGGAATTAAGACGGGAGGAAATGGGAATATTCGACAAGATTGTGGGGTATTCAATTAAGCTAAATGCTATGGAAACTAAAGAAAGCTTTAAGCTAAATACATCTACGTTTCTTATGGAAGTTAATTGATTTTTTTTTTTGATCATCAATGTCATTCTTAATCAAAATTATAAAACCCAATTGTATCATCTCATGTTGTTTTTATGTTATTTTGATTGTAAATTTATTACGCACTTGATTTATAGATTTATTAGTTATTTTTTGTGTCTGAAAGTATAGAATAATAAAAAAAATAATTAATAATAAATATATTTATATTCACACTCAAAATTAAATTACAAAAATAGAGGAGAGAAAAAAGAATTTAAACCCCATTTGTAATAAGGCACTAGTGGTGGTGGTGGCAAATGGTAATGATTTGTGATGGATGACAACGATCAACTTTGATGGTGACAGCTTTGGGTGGCAATGGTGATGGTGGTGGTGGGGGGGGGGGGATAATGGGTGATGGTGGGACAATGGTAATGATTGTAAGGTGACAACAACGGTGGTAGTTGTGGACAAGATGGTAGTGGTAGGGGTGACGACAGTGGTGGTGGTTGTTGTGGCAGAGGTGATGGTGTGGTGGCGACAACGATAGTGTTGGTGGTGTGGTGGGGGGTACTTATGGTGATGGTGAGACAGTTATTTTTTTTTAAAGTATTTATGAGAAGTCATAAGTGTTATAAGTACTTTTAAAAAATCACTTCAAACATACATTTAGGAGCTTATTTTTTTTCTATTAAATTTAGGGTGTTAATATTAATTATTAAATTAATTTTAAAATAAAATTTAAAACGATCTTAACCGCGAATAGAAAAAATCATTTTGTTTTTCTTTTGAGATTTAAAATGTATTATACTTTATTATATTGATAGTATTAAAGATATGTATATAAAATATATACATTACACTGACTAGTATTAAAAAAAATTAACTTTTCATTTGAATTCAATGATCACGTGTCGGCTTGAATTGATTAGTGGTTAATCAAATGACAATCTACTATTAAACTTTAAAATCGTAGGCTGAAGCCAAGTTGTTCCCCTCCTTACATAATTCACCAGAAAGAAAAATAAAAAACAAGCAGCCCACTAACAAGACTTGTCTTATGTCATCAGCACTTGTTTGGACGCAGAAGCAGAATACCTTAATCTACTCCTCCTCCTATAGGTCAATCATTTCAACTAATTTTCTCCAGCTACGCTATAGGTGGGGCCACCAATTATGTACATTGTACCAAGATGATAAAGACCATAAGGTTTCACATGAACGAATGAAAACCGGTCCAAAGTCATCCTTAGGTACCTAAAATGAACGCAAACCCAACATTCTTCGTTGAGGGCCCACAGTTATAAGAAATCTAGAAAAGTAACCCCACCCTAGATATTAGATGATACGCACCGTTAGCCTTTTCCACCTCCTCCAGTTGTTCAAGTGCCCCTATCACGTGTCAAAAGAGGGAGGAAGGAAAAGAGTCAGGCGTGGGGGGAGGGGGAGAGAGAGAGAGAGGACATACACACCGAAAATTTGATTTAGACCCGATTAAATAAAAAATTTATAATTTAATGTTTAATTCATTCACAATACATCTATCAAACAAATACATACAATACTCAAATAAAACAGCATCCACTCCGATAATCTGATTTGGATATGGTAGGTTTCAGATAATTGGAAGCTGCACAGCACCTACTCAGATGTAGCTGTTGCCAGATATCAGAAAATCTGATTTGGAGACAGCAATAGCTTACCAAATGCAATCAGCAAACTTCGGCAGGAAATCTGGCAGGAAATCTGAATCAAAAGGTAAACTTAAGAATGTAATGACATGTCAGCTGCAATAGGTCGAAATTGCACATTTGCTGGCTTTGTAGTCCGAGACCAACGAAAGTTCATGGTCATTAACATTTGCCTGATCAATGAACCATTTGAAGTAATTTCCCAAGAGGTTCAAAATGAGTCTAGTCTATTTCAAAATGTTACGTACGTTCCCAATCATTTTTCATCATCGATCTTTCTTTACCTATATATATAGAGACAAAAAGAGGGTGGGGAATTGAACAAGCAAACAGTGAGCGAAAACAACAGTTTATTCGATCTCCATTAGTTAAAATTTGACAACTGCAGTGACCTCAGCTCTGGTCCAAATAAAGCTTACGAGTGGCAGGTAGGCATAACTCATAAGTCATAAACAAGAAGAAGATGAGCAGTAGTATAGATATCATTTGAAAGCCGCCTCCAACTAGGAGTGAATGCAATATCTTCTCCAATGTAACCTCTCTGGCAAGGCAACATTGGATTTGTGGTTTGAAGAGGACCAACATAAAGCAACAAGGTTCAAAATAAGACTATCACCTGGTTATTTCCTGTCATAGAAAGCATCACACTATCAAATTGCAGAAGTGACAAACCATATCAGGACCCGCAAAATGCATGCCCCAATATATTAGAAGCAGTTTGATTAAGTGGCTATTCTTTCAGTTCAACTGTGAGGGGACTGTTTATGGCCATCAAAACATCTTTTGCGAAGTGATTTTATGTCTCTGTAAGAGAAATAGTACTACTTATATGGCAGGAAGATGTTAAGCAAAACAGCTCAATGACCTAGAAACCTCGATATTAGTACCCTTTAATCTTATTTTTGTCAATTTCAGGACCATTAGGCAGTCAGAGTGTCACACAGTGAAGCTAGAAAAAACAAACAAATAACCCACAACATATACGAAAAAAAAGCTAGCATCAATTATCACATAACTGGCTATTTGGGTGAAAATTATCAAGTTTCAGTCGCTGATTCAGGAGGACATAGTCATATTAAATCGCACTGCAGGAGAAGGGGAAGACAGATATCTTCACGTTTGGAATTGCAAATTCCAAGGAGTGCATCCACATCAATTGAAAGATGACATCGAATAGCGAGTGAAACTCCATGAATGGGCAAAAAGGGTGTTGAGGAAACCTTAGTCAAGAGGTTTCTCTTTGAAGAATTGCTGTTCTTCGCTCAGGAGGAGCACATTTTCTTCTTGCTTCAGGAGGACCACACCATTTTATTCTTGCTTCCTGCCATTCAAACCATTGCCTAACACACCAAAATGATAACAAATTGTTATAATGTAACCACACATTAATGGTACAATATGTCTATTAATTTGAACTACAATTTTCACATCTAATCAGGAAACCCAAGACGAGATTACATTACAAAATTCCAGTATGACAGACCATTATGGTGCTTTTCTTAAGGATTGCCATTTTTCCTCGTCTCTTCACTAGAAAATCCGCATCATAGATACTCACCAGCACATTCCCTTTAGTGATCTGTTGTGCAGGCTAATTGTGTTTAAAGAGGAAAACTTACTTCCTTGATTTTAGCATGAAGAATTCAGATGTTGTTGCTTCCTGCCAAACACATTGCTTCTCTGTTAAAAGCAAATGAGCAAGCTAATGGTGAAGTTAGCACTGTACCACACAGAATCTGTCCCACAAGCATAGAGATGACGATTGAAGGTGTTGAGGCAGCATGCCATAGCATGCATGTAGGGAAAGCCACAGCACCTTTACATGTAACCACACAGGATGGTGAACATTGACACTACAAAATTGTTTCAGAAAATTTATTCATTTTCAAATGCTAAATCAAACCAACTATAAAGATTGTATGCCTGCCTATTATAACTCACTTGAGTAAGCTTTGATCCAGCAGAAGAAAAAAATATTGTATTTTGCTATTCGTCTCTCTATCTGATATCAAGCTTCAGATTACTCCTTAGGTAGTTGTGATGAATGCAGCCATACCTACCCCTTAATCTCATAATTTAGATGACTGGAGTCAATGTAGAGAATCATTTCTTCTCTTTTGTCCTCTTTAAAATTTTTCCACAATGGGACCTACACTATATGGGGTTTCTTGTTGTAAAAAAGAGAAAAAAAATAAAAAAATCTTTTGGGTAGAAACATATGCAGTGTCATCCACTAACTTCATAAATGTCCTGTATTAGTTGACGAAAAAAAGGTCACAACCAAAGTAGCAACAAAAAAATGTCAAAACAATTCATAAAGCTCCTACATATTGCAAGGTCTAGAGAGGTAAGTGGCAGGCAGGCTTAGCCCTAGCGGATGATCACTTGCCATCAATCTAGGTTTGACCTCTTTCAATATTAGTTGACTACACATCCAAAATAACTCATTTGACGTTTGGATATTGAGAGGAAACATAATCGTGCACCCAATTGCACAAATTTGCCATAATACACACCTAATAGAAGGGGCCATAAAAACTAGTATTCTTATACTCTGCAATAAACACGAAGAATAGCAATGATCTCTTTGTTACTTGCACAGAAATTTTCAGCACCAGTGCGCAACAATAGAGGAAGTGTGAATATAAAAGTCTAAATTCCACATTCAACATAACCACCCATAGGTCCCATACTCCCCTGCCAAAAAAAAACAAAAACAAAAACAAAAATAAAACCAAAAATGAAATGTAAAGATAATGAATTTCCATTAATTAGTGGATCAACAAAGTCCCCAATCCACAGATAGCAGTGAAAAATAACAAAAAGGCATATCTTGTTTCGAATTTTATCTGCAAAAGACTAGTGCTTTTTAGGTTTTTCGTAAATGCTGTTCTCTGCATAATGTGCTTTGCAAAAGAAGAAGAATATGATTTCATAGCCATATGATTGCAAATATCACTCAGAATATATCCTCGTTATACAATGACTAATGAAGGTCATCCTCAGGCAGTTGAGGTTAAAACTTTATCGAGTAGAATAACTGATAACTATCAAGAAGCTTAAGCTATCATGTATCTTCTACCACAGTTCTTAGCATCAGAATAAAGGAGGATCTTCATTTTGGGGTGGGGAGAAGGAAGGGAAGGAGAAATAATTCTGCAGAGAAGATTGAGGCCAGAGCAGTTGGAATACCAGAAAGAAAAAGAAGAAAAAAAATTCAACAACACAGGAATACCAAAATCACAAAAAAATTTATAACTAATCCTATCAAAACAATAATTATGATACTTTAAGTCCTATAAGTTGTTGAAAATTCAGTGGTTAACGATAGTCATTTTCCACCTCTTATTCTCTACTTTCTGTTCGCACTTGTGTGCCATTACTTTGATGTCAATTTGTTTTCTAGAGAAAGAAACCTGCCAAGTATTTACCTGATTCTTGAAAAGTATTCATGATTTAAACTTCCGCCTCATATTCAACCACCAAAATAATATCTACAACGGTACTTAGCAGGAACCTAATATCATTTCAAGTACAAGATGTTATAATGGTCATGCTGATTCTCATAAGATAGAACTGGAGCCAAATAAGTAACTGAACCATTTGGAAAAACCAAATGGGAGAGTAAAAAAGGAAAAGAAGAGCATCTTAACAAAAACTGTCAAAAATCACTCAATTGATTTAGCTCAGCCTAATGTTCTATATAAGTCAAGCATTCAAAAATAATCAGTTAATTCTAGCCCACTGGTGGAGAGAATACCATAAAATGAATGACAAATTCATAAGTATAGGTCTGGAAACTCCAAGATGCAATTTATTAACAAATAAAAATTCAATAACATAAAACAACCTATAGATATTAGTTGAACAAGGCCACTAAACTATTTGTAATGGCTAGATTCTTACAATTGTCCATGTCTTTATGCTTTACCATGTCACGGGTCCCATTTCAGGAACAATCAGCATTGAAAAGTATATACAACCTAATCTCCTTCATCCAAAATTTTCTGTAGCTTGTAACCACGTAGATACTTCAGCACTGCTGGCATAATGGTGTGAACTTGGCTTTTTTATCATAACTTGAGATGGCTTAAAGGTTAAACCCACTGTCACACCCAACTTATTAGTTAATCAATTCGAATAGATTCCTCTGATGCACGCAAGAAAACCTTCTCAAGTTGTACTGGCCAATCTTCCCCAAGTATTCTGGGATTTGACTCCATTGTAACCCGAAAATCCAACAATGATGCGGAAAAGGATTTGTTTGGATTTGGCACATATGCTTTGGGCCTGATCCCATTACAGCCAGATGGAGCCTGAAAACAAATTTGGTTTAGGTGCTTGTGCTCAGACCTTGAACTGGCAAATTCCAAACAGGGCTTCATCAGTCTTTTCATAAATATATCCAGCCCACTGTTCAACAGGTTGACACAATCCAATGAGATTTCCAAACCCTCCATCTCCAACTTTTGTCCCAATCGTTTCTTTAAAGAACTGGTATCAGGCAGCTCACCATTGTTATGACAAGTGTCAATGTTAAATGAAGGAGCTGATCCACTACGTAGTACTTTCCGTGTTCCCTTTGTGTGTATGGATATGCCAAGAGGAGCTGTGACTGGGATTCTACCATAAATGCGAGGACTTCCAGCTGCCTGCTCAACCTCTTCACCCTCTTCCACAGAGCTAACTTCAGCAAGGGGCCTGCTACCTAAAGAAAGCAGCTCAGTGGCACTTTGCTGTGCTTGAACTTTTGGTAACAAAACTTCGCATGCAACACTCTGTGTCTTCCCATAAGGCCCAAGAGGACTTGGATGGTCCCTAAGTTTTCGCTCTCGAAGATTAGGAGTCCTTCCTTTTCTAGGGGACTGGGGTAAAACATCCCTGCAGACTGATTGAAGACTACTTATTTGATATCCATTTGGCATTTTAACATTCAACAAAGCTTCCATTTTGCTCTGCTTTGGAGGAGAAGTCTTGGCAAGGCAGGCATTCTTGATGATTGCTCGGACAAGTCCATTATGAAGGCAGATATTCTCCCTACCCACTAAACCAATGCAGAGCTTATCAAACTCTGATTTGCAAAGCTTAAGACTTAAATATCTGCCAAGTAGATTGAAGTATTTTTCCGCCTTTTCTCGACCAAGCTTCTTTTCAATTCGAAGTTTCAGCTCAAGAGTGTCTATTCGGGAAGAATGCCGCCGGACCGGCATTTTGATTCCCGAATTCATTACGGCCACCAAAATCAAAATTATCAACGAACCACAAGATAACCTATGAACTTCAAACAATACATACCCCAACTCCTCAATGCCAAAATCCACAAACCCTAGTCCATAGCTGTTTTTTGTTTCTATCGTCAAGTCAATCTCAGTGAGAAAAGCCAACAACGGTCGCTGAGATAGACTGGATTATTGAATTCTGTAACATAATGAACAAAACCCATTCTTTGATTAAGCTCAAATCAAATTCTCATCACTTTATTCACAGGTTAATCATTCATTGTGTCAATTAAACACTAAAATTCAAGCAGAACTTTCATATGTATATGCACAAAATTATCAATTGCGAACTCCAATTCGGTAAAAGAAATAGTAAAAAAATCACAGAAGCAAAACTATAAATCACATCGGAAGAGAAAATTCAACTTCTACATGAAACCCTTTAATGAGAAAATACAAAGCCATAGAGCAAATTTAGCAACAAAAACAGACACTACAGGTAAAACTAAAACTAACCAGATTCAATGAAGTATTTGATCGAATTGACTTGGGCTTCAACATTTTGACTGCAATTCTTTGATCACTGTGTGATCGAGCTTAGATTATTCGGGGGGAGAGAGAGAGAGAGAGATTAGGGCTTGGAATTCGAAGGTTCTGTAAGTCCTAGGCGGGTCAAAGACACGTGGGTTTTACAAGTAGCGATATATTGAGTAGTGACCGATGTGAGTCTAAGAGCTTGTTTGATTGGGTAGGCGAACGAGCCTGGGGAGAGTTTGATGTGGTGTCGGCCGCACATCAGATTAAAGTCAGTTAGTCGGTTGGGTGGTTGGTTCGAAAACAGGTCCGGAGTCTGTGAAAGGCATTAGAAAAGTGGGCTCATTGGCTTCCAGAAGTAGTCGATGGACTTAGGTGGGTGATCCTCAACCCATAATTATTGACCAGATAATATTTAATATTACGGATATATTACGTCGTTATAATCACTTAAATTGGTAATGGAACGAATTCGAATAAACTTAAGTCGAATTTGGTGAGCACTAAATAAATTATTTAAATTTAATTCTTTTTGACAATTATCTAAGCCCTAAAAAAATTATTTCAATTCAAATCTTTTACAAAATTAGTTAAGTCTAAACAAGTCTAAAATGAGTCGAATTCAAATCGAGTTTAAGTATGTACATATAAAGAAGTTAGGTTTGTCAAATTTGAGTTGAGTCTGTCGAACTCGTGCCCTAAACGAGTCGAATTCAAACCGAACTCGAATAATTCGATTTGATCATCAACCCTATCTTCACGTGCTGTAATTAATCAATTATAAATAATTATGTAGGATTAGTGGATTGAAACTATTTTATACGATTATTGGAGTTCACTTATTCTACTTGTATGTTTATTAATGATCAAAACCACATGGTGATGTGACTTGATATAACGACTATATTGAATATTTACTCCATACTTAGAGAATCTCTAACCCAATTTTCTAAAATAGTTAGTCAAAATATATTTAAATATTACATTCTCTATTTTAGCTAATTATTTCACTCAACATTCATTAACTTCTAATAATTTAAAGAAAATACAATATATATATAGAGAGAGAGAGAGAGAGAGAAGAGTAAAGAGAGAATTTAAAGAGGCTAATGACTCTCTATATTTAGAGAGCTATTTGGGTGAAATGAGAAGTAGAGAGTGGGTTAAAAAGTGTTTTTTGTGTTTGACTAGCTAAAACAGCTAAAAGAGAGGAAATGGAGAATGGGTCGGAGAAAATCTTAACTACCTTATGGTTTTGTTTGTTTGCATTTTTTCTTACCTTTTTTTTTTTTTTTAAATATACTTTATAATAGCATTAATTTTGAGATTCTTGTCGTTATTTTTATTTATTCGGACTTACACCATTCTTTTAACGCTTGTATCTGTGGCATACGTTGCTGCTTAGGTGGGAGTTGAGTCTAAATAAAAAATGTGTGCATCAATTATATCTAAATAATAAAATAGCTTACAATTCAAATCTCAAAATATAAACAAAATGACTTTTGTTATTCACAGTTGAGATTGCTTTAAATTTTACTTTAAAGTTAATCTAACGGTTAATATTAACGCCTTAAATTTAATAGAAAAAATAGGTCCCTAAGTGTGTGTTTGAAGTAACTTTTTAACAGTACTTTTATAAATTATTTATCATAAATACTTTAAAAAAGAATAGCGTTTGAAACCGTTCCACCACTACCTCTACCACCATCAACGCCGCCATCACCACTACCGCTACCGTCACCCCCACCCCCACCGTCGCTGTCGCAACCGCCATCACCACCACCACCACTACCACTGCCTCCGTCGCCACTCTCGTCACCACCACCGTTGTCGTTGCCGTCGTGGTCGCTATCACCACCACCCCACCCCCACTGCCACCACCACCCTCACCGTCACCGTCGCCCCTACCACAACCACCGTCGTGACCACCATCGTCATCGCTGCCACCACCACCACTGTCGTCACCACCGCCGCCTCCACTGTCATCGTCACCACCACCATCACCACCGTCGCCACCACCGCCATCGTCACCATCACCATCTCACCACCACCGCCACCACCGTCGCTACCATCACTGTCACCACGGTTATTGCCACCCACCACAACCATTATTGTCTCCTACCACCACCACTGCCGCCCACTACCTCTCACCTCTACTACAAACCGATGAGCTTAAATTTTTTTATCTATTCTCTATGTTTGTGATTTGATTTTGTATATGAATACAAATATGTTTATTGTTTACCATTTTTTTAGTATACTACTAATATGCATCTGAATTACTTCTATATATAGTAATTAAATATAATTTTATTTTTGATGAAATTATTATTACTTAAAAAAGTTATTTAAATAGCTTTATCAAATGTTACATTAAATACGATCAAGTGAGGTAGTCTAGTGGGGTATTGGCCGAACTTTTTAGTTCTTACAATGAGGCTTGGAGGTCCGAGTCTTGGAGTTCACATTGAGGCTCGGAGGTTGACTGTTATATTAACTTAGTTAGGTTCGTTTCTAAGAGGAGTAAAATGCACGGTTAGGAGCCTCATGATCCCACCAGTGAGGCCCCATCAGGATGGTCTCTGGATAGTCTCCTTTGCCTCCATCTCTTTTTTTAAAAAAATGTTACATTAAATCAAATATTACACAAAATACAGTTTTTTTTTTGTCTAATGATTTTTTGTTTACTTGCTCAACTTAATTATGCATATTTTTTTGAGTCCTGTAATATGATATAAGTTGCTAATTTTATTATATAAAATGTATTGCATACAAGTCGATATTTTTCGGGGTCATGTCTTTAGAAAAATTATGTCAATTTTTTTTTTAAAAAATAATGGGTCAATATTAATCTGCTAGAACTTATAGTCGTATAGATTAGATTATATCTCAATCCCTACATAAACTCATAATTTGGTTGGTGGAACTTATTGTAATATGGTTGTTGATAGTTTTGATTTGGCTGGTTGGTTGAATTTTTACTATAAGTATGATAAATTTTTTGTTATGTCATGCCTTCAAGCACGAACAATTACTAATATACTAATATGCATATAAATTATTTTTATATATAGTAATTAAATATATTTTTATTTTATGAAACTATGATTACTTAAAAAATTTACTTATATAGCTTTATCAAATATTACATTAAATTGTTTTGGATCATTTAAAATTGAGCTTGAATTGAGTATAACACAATCGTCCTCGACCATTATTCTGACAATTCTAAATCATAGTTGAATCTTGAATGCACGATTCTCATTAAAGTTATTTCCAATATATTTTATTGTAAAGATTCTTGTATTGGAAATAGCTTCCAAATAAATTGTGTCAAAACAAACTATTTTCTCAAAGCATTCTTGTATTTTGTCAATATACTTTGCTTATATTAACTGTTGCATTAAAATACTTAAATAAACATGGGCAATAATTAATTATATATGCATATAGATAGCAAATGTAAAATTAACCTAAGTAATATGTCACGGATTTGAATTCGGAAATGACACACTTAAAAAGGGTGTAAACCTGTATATCCTTTGCCCCTCTTACACTCTTGTATCATTAAGAGTTTGGTGCACTAGCTATGGAAAACGAGATAATAAAAACTTATAATGTCACAATTAACTTAAAATGATATTTATATTTTTTGGAGGAGACGAAAGGTGGAAGGTTGAAGATGGTCGAATGGAGAAATCATCAGTAGCTGCAAACTGAGATGTGGAAAGTATCCTAGGTTTATGCTTCTGGGCCAAACTATAGGGCATGTAAACTATGAGCAATTGTATATGAACCTAATTTTAAGCTTATGCAGGAATTAATTGTTGTAGAATAATGTGTGGTAAATAATTTCAGAAATAGAAAGACAATAAATGAAGACAAAGAAGATAGATTGCTAGGAAAAACTCAACACTCGTTATCTTCGAAATAATTTTTTTTTACTTATAATGCATATGGACTCTTGAAAATTCTACCCCCCAAGATACAATGACTAACTTTAAGATTATTAAAGATAACACTACTTAGTAATTTTGGTACCAAAAACTCAATCCGAATATAGAAAATCAAAAAGAATTGAAGTTTTAGAATAAAAGAGAGGAAGAAGTGTAATTTCTCACTATACTTTGTTACTGCATTTGAACTTTATTTATAGTGTTCTTTTTTTTTTTTTTTTTTTAATTTTTTAAAATTTTTTAGGGGTGCAACACGAGGTTATAGTGTTCTATGCATCACTTAATGAAGGTGTACAACTCTTTAATACAATGGAAGGAAACACCTCTTGGAAGAGTTGTAACAATATAGCCGTTAAAGAGAAAACTCAAACGAAAATTAAAATTTTAACTATCATGTTTAAATGGACTTTTCACATTTGAACAGACCCAACTCTCAATATCTCGATTGTAAAACTTTTTGAGTTTTTTACCAAGTTACTAAGAGCAAGTTATATTCAAACGTGGTTTACATTCCAACGTCACCTCCCTATGTAGGCCTTATCTTTAAAAGGATTTCTTGAGACCTTCAATTAGTGAATGAAGTTCTTCTTCTATTTATAAGAAAAGATAAATTCAAAAAGAACCCCAAGATTCAATGTGAGATTCTTGAATTCTTCCACCAATTCATAACTCCAAATATTTTGGAGGAAAGTGCTAAAGTTTCGGGGCGTGTTTGATTTGCGTCTCAAAAAATAGTATTTGAAAACTGTTTTCTAAGACAAATTTTCAAAAATTGGTTTTAGTATTTTTCGTGTTGCAGAATTTGTTTGGTTATATAATTCCAAAAACTGTTTTACAAAACAAAAAACAAAAAACATGTTTAGACTGTAAGGCAGAAAATATTGAAAACAGAGATGATGTTTGTATTGAATGTTTCACTAGCAGAACATTATATTACAAATTATAACATAATACAGACCATTGTTCATACATACAAGCTGCATATTATATTACAATGAGAGAGGTAATCACTTCTCCACCATATTGTTCACAATTAAAAACAACACGACAAAACATAAAATGACATTAAACCCACAACATACACAAATGAGTCAACCTTTACGATTGACAACTGGATGCAGAAAGTGTTGGTATTCATCAACCCAAATAAATGCATTCCTATGGTCCCTATCAAATAGACACCTATAAAAATAACGACCATCCTTTCTCATTATACGACCTCTGAAAACCCTCATGTGGCCAGCACCACATGTGCATAAAAGATCTGTAGCATTATCCATGTGCTCTGCAATTTATCAACAAAAACAAATTTCAAATACCATTAACATGTATTCTAATCAACAAATTACATAAATGAAACACAACCGTGTAGTTTATGTCATCATACATAAATATGATATCCAACATAATACAAATAATATTATATAGCACCCATGAACTAGTAGTAACACTTGATACTTTTAATATTACATAATGACATTGTACTAGTAATAACACTTACACAACATAAAAGTTCAACTACCACGAGAAACAGAAACCCACATACTCACGGTCATTGTATCCCTCAAGTGCAACATAAAATTGAGTTGTATTGATGACATGTCCAATTTAGTCAATCGATGATGTGTAAACCCTGTTCATTATCTAATGAGACGTCTTCACATAGAAGCCGTTGAAAGTAAATGTCACTTATTGAATGCATACGAACAAAATTATGAATTGCACAACAAGTTATTACAATGGTTGGTTGGCGAGCAGGTTTGTATTTTGGCATTGTATTTAAAATAGAAAATCTCACTTTCAACCCGCCAAAACATCTCTCAAAGGAAGAATGTCGATAGTTGAATAGCTCTCTGGGTCCACGTGGTGCACCTGTGTTACCACTACTGATGATGTACAAAATAGTTTTGCACACCACCTGTCAAATGTGAATAATAAATGCAAGAAAATAATATTAGGAGATGGAGAGACACAGACAATTTATAGTGATTCGGTCAGCTCGACCTACGTCCACCCTTAAAGGCTTTAGTTGTCAAGTATTTTATTAACTCAATGGGTGTGGGGAGCAGATAGTACAAGCTTTGAGGGAGAGGAGAGAGTCGTGTTCAGGTAAAGTGGGATGCCCTCCAAGTGTTGGTGTGGCGTGCAATTTATAGTAGCCCCCTAACCGGTTGGGGCTATTTCTCAGCAACTAAGCAACCATTTCGGTGAAGCTCACGACTTCTTCTCAACGGGTGAGATGGTTGAGGAATTCCCCATGAGATGCAGTCAAAGATAAGGTGAGGGTGGACCGTTTACTTCTGCGGTGCAGGTAAGCCTCCCATGCTCTCCCTCTTGATGACGTGGCTAAGCAGAGTGTCTGACTGGTGGACTATGTTGGGCTTGGTGGATCTTTAATGAGGTTGGGCTCCTCAATTGGGATTTGAACTTTTCACATAGATTGGGCCATTTGGACTTGACCCATCATTTGCCCCCCAATGTCCCGTGTTCAAGGAAACTTGGAGAAGGGTGCATTAGTTTGCTCCTTGAGTTATAAGTGGTGGAGACTTCTTCTGCTAGATGATTCTTTCCCTCCACAATGCATTTTTGCTTTGCATGCTTCAAGTTTTTTTCACTTTTGCTAAGATTTTTAGAAGAGCCCATAACTTTCAATTTGGACTTTTCCCTCTTTAAAAATCCTAGGCTATAAATATAACATTCTTCTTCATCCTACCCATTTCATTCACTTTGAGATTGAGCACCCATCTCTTGAAAACCTCGAGAGCCCATTCTTGTGAGCTAAGTTTTTTCCATTCCTTTGAGACTTGAGAGAAGGGAGGTAAGGCTTGAAATTTTTCAAGATCATTTTGTTGGTATTCTTGGGTGGAGTTTTTGAAGTGGGTATTGGAGATTTGAAGAAGGTGGGATAAAAAAGCTTCATTGGTGCTATGAGCAATGGTGAAATTGGGGCTGAAAAAAGTCGTCTTGGAGCCCTTGGAGTTGCGAGAGTCGAAGGAGAAAGAGGGGAAAAACCCCGCTGGCTGTCGCTGCCACGCGCATGCCCAGTAGCCCGCGCTAGCGCCCACATGCGCTGTTTTAGGCGTTGGTTCAGCTCCTCACATGTGGGTTTTGGTGTTTTTGGCAAGGCTTCCAGCCTGGGTAGGCACGCAGGAAAAAAGATGGATTCCATAGGCGAGATGGGCAGCAAAATAAAGGCTGTCTTGGGCAGTTCTGGTGCGTTGGGTAGCTGTCTGGGCGCTGGTTCTGCTTCTGCTGCTGGCACTACTGTCCTGGACAGCTCAGACGAGCTGGACAGCGCAGATTCTGCTGTCCTGGGCAGTTCATGAGCACTGGACAACAGTATTTTTTCAGCAAAAAATGCAAGAAATTGACCCATGGAGCAGCGGGGAGAGCTGGGCAGCAGCCTGGGTGCAGGGGGCAGATCTGGGTGCCACTCCAAGCGCTGATTTAGGTGCCAAAAATGTTGTTTTGCACAATTTTGAAGGGCCAGACACCTCTCTAGCTGCTGGGCTGCTCCGTTTTGGTGAGCAAAAGCGGTCAGACACCCCTCCAAGGGTTGGGTTGCCTCATTTGGATGAGCAAAGGCGGTCAGGCACGCCTCCTAGTGTTGGGTTGCCTCGTTTGGACGAGCAAAGGCTGTCAGACACCCCTCGTAGTGTTGGGCTGGACACTGCAGGCGACAAGGAAGCTTTGGATGCTGCTTTTGATGATCAGGACCTGACTGTGACTCCTCCAACCCAAGCTCCTCAAGACTTCCCAAATGGTGGCTTAGACTACTCCCTTCAGCCCTGAAAGAAGAAGCGCAAAAGCAAAGTGGAACTCGATGATGATGGGTCTAAGGTAAGTACCCTTTCAAGTCTGTTCCGTTCGGATGAAGATATCTCGAGACTTGTTTTTACTTATCGCATTCATTCGACCGTGTTGTGCCGTCGGACTAAGTTGGGCGAGCTTGCTTGCGACGACTCTTCTAGTGATATTGTTGTTTACGAAGAGATGTTTGAGGCTGGGCTAAGATTTCTCATGTCCTCTCCCATTTGTCGTATTTTGCATTACTTTTCCTTGACTCCGAGGCGACTAGCGCCCAATGGTTGGAGAGTTCTGTTGGGATTTCTTGCATTATGGAGGAAAGTGCATCATGAGATGCTTCTCCTGTGGAGTTCTACGCAGCATACAACTTAAGCGAAACTCCTGCACCAAATAGGGGGTGGTACTACTTTACCACAAGAAATGGTATAATGCTCACGGGAATGCGCTCTAATTGTTGCGGCTGAAAATCTTACTTCTTCTTTGTTGGTGGAGAGTGGGCTGCAGAAGTCAATAGGGCTGTGGTGCCAATACGGTGGGGTGCTGCCAGAAAACTCGGTACGCTGCACACTTACTTCTTTTTTCTCTTTTTTTTTTTGTGCTCACCATTCCCTTGCAGACACGTCTGTGCTTTCTCAAGATCAGGAGTGGAAGTTGGAGGCCGTCAAGGCTTGCCCTTACAAAGATTTGGGAGCTCTTCTGCTGAGGATACTAGGGCCGATGCTCCCTCTCACAAATCTGGTGGTTCCTCTTCAAAGAAAAAGGGTAAGTTGGTTTCCTCCTTTAATTTTCCCCTTTCCCTTGGTATTTTTCACCTCCCTGACACTTTATTATTTTCGTAGCAAGTAAAAGGGTGGTGGTGTCTCGCTATTCTAGCAGAAGCCCTCTTTCTTCCAAGGTGGCGAGGATGGGTGATGCCCCCTAAGTGACTCCTACGACGGTACCTCCTCAGCCAGCGACTTCTTCAGTTGCTACTCCAGAGTCTTCCTTGCTGGGCACACCCTTTACTCCTCCTTTGTCTCCTCCTCATGCGAGAAACTCCGCTATAGGACCGACTTGGCTTGGTCCCATGATGGGCAACCGCCAATCATCAGAGAAAGGCTTGGGAGGTTTGTGTTCGCACCCGAAGTTTGTCAGCTTAGTACTTCTGGTACTGAGAGGATTGTCAACACATATTTGGAAGGCATGGCTCAGGTAAGAGTATTCTATTTCCCTTTCTCCACTTCCTTCTTACTTCTTTCGTCACCTTTTCACCTTTCATCTTCTTCAGGTTTTGACTTCATCTGTCTGCTTGATTTCAAAGGCCTATAATCATGATAAGCTGAAGTTGGATTTTGACGTTGTGTAAAGGGAGCTTCTTATTGCTCAAGGGAGGATTGTCGAGTTCGAGGCAATTGGCAGTGCTTCTCGGGATGAGCTTGTGGCAGCTCACGAGCAGGCATCCAAGTTTGAGTCTGAGCTTTTGGCGACCTGTGAGAGGGACGCGCTCAGGGAAGGTCAGCTTATTAAGGCCCGTGAGCGGGCAACTAAGCTTGAGGTTGAGCTTTTGGCGACCCATGAGAGGAACGCGCTCAGGGAGGCTGAGCTTGAGGAGGCCCATGAAAGGGTCATGCTCAGAGAGGCTGCTGTTGCGGAGGTGGAGTTGAAGGTTGCTTAGGAGAGAGCTTCCCGTGCTGAGGAAGACTTGGAGAATGGCCTCCCAGATACTTTCATTGATGGTTTCGAGGATCTCCGAGGGAAGATCTCTACTGCTTTTTCTGACATTGACGTCTCAGGTTTCGTGCCTACTGATGATAGTGAGGGGTAAGGGTGTTCACCTTATCCTACGGGTAGGTAATATGCTCTTTCGTCTTCCTATTCGATATTTTGCGGAAGAGTTTTTTCTTGATCTACTCTACCTAACAGGTGTGGTATTTCTACCCGACTTCCTACCTGATTAATCGAGTAAGAAGTCGGGTAGGAAATCGAGTAAATATTTTTGTAACAATTAAGTTTTGGATCATTTTAATAATTTAATTAAATAACATGTACTAATTTAACAACACAATAAATCAATTAACACCAAAATCTAAAACAACTACAACAAGAATAATAATAAAACACAAGAAAGTATGAACATCAATCCACTATAATTGTTACACAAATACAATAACAATTAATTTAAGTTTAAACTTTAAACCATATGAAATACATTAAAATCATAATTGCTCCGCCTGTGATTAGGGTTTAGAATTTTTTTAGTTTATATATATATTAAAAAATTAGTAATATTAAAAAATTATTGCAGGTAGGGTAGGGTAGGAATGCGGAAATGGATGACTATTTCGCATTCCTACCCGAAAATTGTCGAAAGACCAAAAACTCTTCCACATTCCTACCCAATTTTTGCAGTTAGTCATTCAGTAGGGTAGAGTAGGGTCGGGTAAGGTAGGAACTTGCGATCGGTTGGAAATTTGAACACCCCTAGTGAGGGGGGCTCTGATAATGCCGAGGAGGAGGTGGAGGACGACCGTGAGAGCGGTTAGAGTGTTTAGGATTTTTGTTTTTTTTTTTTTTAGGAAAGGCAATTTATAGCCACTTTTGTACTGATACTTCTTTGAAATGAAATGCAAAAGATCTTTTTTGGAGTAAAAACGTCGAAAATTTTATTAATCTATTGCTTATTGAAAGCAACATTGGGTAATAATTCCCAAAAAGTACATTGAACATTGGGTAATAACCCCAAAAAATAACAAGTCCCAACTTTCACTATTTTGATGCTCTCAGGGTGTCATTGGTAATATCTCTTCAAGTGCTCCGCATTCCATGGATGGAGTAAAACTTTTCTCTCAGAATTCTGGATCCTATAGGTACCCGGCCTCACCACCTCTGTTACGAGGTAGGGTTCTTCCCAATTTGGTCCCAGCTTTCCTTCGTATGCATCCTTTGTGGCGAGGATCACTTTCTTGAGGACCAAGTCCCCTGGCTTGAAGGAACGAGGTTTTACTCTCGAGTTGTAATATTTTGTCATGCGTCATTTGTACTCCGTGTTGCAGACCACAACCATCTCCCTTATCTCTTCCACCAAGTCGAGGTTGTGGTACTGGACCCTTAGAGAGTGTACTCCGATCTCTACAAGGATGACCGCCTTAATTCCAAAGCCGAGGAAGAAAGGGGTCTCCCTAGTAGGGGTTCTTGGTGTGGTTTGATAGGCCCACAGTACTCCAAGTAGCTCGTCCACCCAAAGCCCTTCGCTCTTTCAAGCCTTGCCTTTATGTTGCATTGCACTGTTCTTACCATGACCTCTACTTGTCCATTTGCCTGCGGGTGTGTTGGATTGGAGTGAGGTTGTTTTATTTGAAGGTTGAAGCAGAAAGAGTTCAGCAGCTTATTGTCGAATTGCTTGGCATTATCACTGCTAATAGCGTGGGGAATCCCGAAGCAACAAACCAGACTCTTCCAGATAAAATCTTTGACTTTTGCGTCAATGATTTTAGCTAAGAGTTCGGCCTCTGTCCACTTGGTGAAATAGTCGATTGCCACCACCACAAACTTTCATTGTCCTTTGCTGAGAGGTAAGGGGCCTAGGATGTTGATGCCCCACTAAGAGAAAGGTCACGAACTTGAAATAGTTGTTAGCTTCTCCGGTGGTTGTCTAGACACAGTTGTGAACCGTTGACACATGTCACACTTCTTAGAGAATTCCTGGGTATCTCTTACCATGAAGGGCCAAAAGTAGCCTTGTCTGAGCGCCTTGTATGCAAGGGAGCGCCCTCCAGAGTGGTTCCCACAAATCCCCTCGTGAATTTCTCGTAGGGTATAATGAGCTTCTTCGGGTGAAATGCATCGTAACAACGGCAAGGAATAACCTTTCTTGTATAATGTGTCCTGCAGGACAACAAACTTAGAGGCTCTCACCCTCAACTTCCTGACCTCTAGAGGATCATCTGGCAGCACACCTTCCTGGAGGTACGTTGTTATTGGGGTCATCTAGTTTGACTCAGCTGATGTACAGTTTACATTTATGGCCTCCATATCCAACTTGCTTGGCTCGAACTGGTGACCGATGAACGCTGGCTCTCCTGATGGGGCTTCCACGGATGAGGCGAGCCTTGTGAGTGCATCGGCGGCCATGTTATCTTCTTTGGGGATGTGGCTTATCTTGAAGTAGTGGACTTTTACGATCATGTTTCTCACCACGCCAAGGTATTCCTGCATCCTGCTCCTTTGACTTCGAACTCGCCCTTCACTTGATTAACTATCAGCTGAAAATCGTTGAAGGTGGCGAAGTGTTGAACTTTCATTTCCACTGCCAATTTTAATCCAGAGAGAAGAGTTTTGTACTCCACCTCATTGTTGGAGGCAACAAAGTGGAGCTTCATCGCATACTTGAGAGTGGTGCCATCTGAGCTAATCAAGATTAGCCCAGTTCCTCTGCCTTCACTGGTCAAGGAGCCATCTACATAGAGTTTTCAAAGTAGAAGAGATGAGGGTTTGGAATTTAAAGTGGGTGACTGGGAAGACTGTCTGGGCGCCAGGAGAAGTAGCCTGGGCATTCGAAGGTGTAGTGTGGGCGCCTGCAAGGGCTGTCTGGGCGCTAGGAGGAGCAGCTTGGGCACTTGGAGGAGCAGCTTGGGTGCCTGTAGGGGCTGCCTGGGTGTCCCATATCTGGGCATCCTTGCGGCTCCCTTCTTTAACTGGTGTGAGCTCGACAACGAAGTCTGCTAGGGCTTGTGCTTTGATGGTTGCCCCTGGTTGGTACTAAATGTCGAACACCCCGAGTTCTACTGCCCATTTAAGAAATCTACCGAATACATCTGGCTTTCCTAAGATTCTTTTAAGAGGTTGGTCTGTGACGATCACTATGCTATGACTTTGAAAATAGTGTCGTAGTCGTCTTGCTGTTGTGATCAAGGCGAGAACCAATTTTTATAATCCCTCATATCTGATTTCTGATGAGTATTGAGCTTACTGCTGATGAGGAAGCAAAAAGATAAAGATGGAGAATTTCTCCCGGAGTGGCATGTGATAGGAGGGGAGGTGTGGCTAGGTAGACCTTGAGCCTTTGGAAGGCCTCCTCCACCTCAGGTTCCCACTCAAAGGCCTTCCGGAGAATCTTGAAGAAAGACAGACATTTGTCTACAGATTTGGAAACGAACCTATTGAGTGTAGCGATTCTTCCATTGAGGCGCTGGAGCTCCTTGGTCGAGGAAGGTGACTTCATATCGAGGATAGCCTTGATTTTATTGGGGTTCACCTCAATTCCCCTCTGATTGACTATAAAGCCCAAGAATTTTTCAGACCCTACGCCGAATGTGCACTTCTCAGGATTGAGCTTCATGTGATAGGACCTTAGGACATTGAAAGTTTCTTGGAGGTGATCAATGTGGTCTACTACTGGGAGACTTTTCACCAGCATGTCATCCACATACACCTCCATTGTTCGTCCGATCTGAGGCTGGAATATCTTGTTCACCAACTGTTGGTAGGTTACTCTTGCGTCTTTAGTCTGAAGGGCATGACCCTATAACAATAGGTTCCCTTCGGAGTGATGAATGATATTTTCTCCTGTTTTGGGGGGTACATGCTAATCTGGTTGTACCCAGAGTAAGCATCTAGGAAAGTGAGCAACTCATGCCCCACGGTGGCGTTGATGAGGAGGTCGATCCGTGGCAGCGGTAGCTGTCTTTTGGGCACGCCTTGTTGAGTTATGTGAAGTTGAAGCAGAGACACCATTTTCCATTAGTTTTGGTGACCATCACCACGTTGGAGAGTCACTTAGGATATGCTACTTCTCTGACGGCCTCGTTATCTATTAGCTTTGCCACCTCCTTGTCCATAGCTTAGACCCTTTCAGTGGAGGCGCCCTTTAACTTTTGGCGAACAGGCTTGTGGCGTGGGTCTACATTGAGACGGTGTGTGGCCACTTTTGGGTCAATTCCCTCAAGGTCTGTGTGTGACCACGCAAAGACGTCCATGTTTCATCTCAAAAGTCTGTTAGCGGGCCAACTAGGTCTTCAAAAAAGGAAGAACCGATGTATACTCTTCTGTCTGGGTGCTCCTCGTCCAAGGCCATAGGGGTAAGCTCCTCGACTGGTTCTCCTCTCTCTATGGTGGCGTCATCCCTCAGATCAAGGACCTCAACTTGCAAAGCTTCTTGTGGCTTCCTGGTCTTCATGGAGGATACATAGCATTCCCTCGCTACTATCTGGTCTTTTTTGACCTCTCCGACTCCATTCGTGGTTGAAAAACGGAGGATGAGATGATAAATGGAGGGCACAACTCTTAATGTGTTAAGAGCAAGTCGCCCCAATATGATATTGTAGGCTGATGGACAGTTTATGACTAAGAAATTGACCATGACTGTGGAGCTCCGGGGCGATGCTCCAGTTGTGACAGGTAAGGTGATGTATCTTAGGGGATATACCTTTTCCCTTAAGAACCCAATGAAGGGTGACCTGATAGGCTGCAGTCTTTCTCTGCCCAAGTTGAGTTTGTCATAAGCCTTTGCGAATAGGATATCTGTAGAGCTGCCATTATCCACCAGGATCCTGCGCACCTGAAAATTGGTCACAGTCATGGTGAGCACCAGGGGGTCGTCATGGGGATGCTGGATTTCCTCTAGGTCCTTATCTGAGAAAGATATGACCTCGTTGTCGCTCTGCTTTGGCACTTTGGATGGGCGTATCTCGTCGAGGTGCCTTGCCTTTCTGGCGTGGGCCTTCATAAGGAAAGTGATTCTCCACCTCCTGCTAGCCCTCCCGAGATGGTGTGGATCTCCCCCACGGTCTGCTGGTATTCTTGATTGTGAGGTGGTGGTGCTCGTTCTCTACCAGCAACATATTGGCGCAGGTGGCCATGGTGGATGAGTTCCTCAATTTGTCTTTTGAGGTCATAGCAATCGTCGGTGTCATGCCCATGGTCGCGGTGAAAACGACAGTACTTGTTAAGATTTCTACGATTTGGAGGAGATTTCATCTTCCCTAGCCACTTTATGGCGGGGTCATCTTGGATCTGGAATAGGATGTGCCCAATAGCAGCGTTGAGGGGAGTGAAGACTTGTCGGTCCCTTTGAGGAGCAGGACCTAGTCGGTCTTTGACAGGAACCCTCTCTGCTCTGCCGCGTTTGTTGCTAGTCTCCCTGTCTTCTCTCTCCTTTTCCTTCCTCTTATCCCCTACTGTTCTGGAGGACTCACCTCGCCTGCCCCTTGTGATGTCCTCAGCATTCATGTATTTCTGGACCTTTGCTAGCAGTTCTGGCATGCTCTTTGGGGGGTGCTTCATCACTGAGAAAAGGAAGCTTGACGAGCGGAGGCCTCTCAAGAAGGTAGTCATTGTCACTTTATCATCGGGCTCATTAACTTGGAGTACCTCCTTGTTAAAACAAGTGAGGTAGCTTTTCAGGCTCTCCTCCCTGTCATACTTTATGTTAAACAGATGGGTAACAGGCTTCTGGTGGCGATGCCCCCTAATGAAATGTGATACGAATGACCTGCTCAGCTCAGCAAAGGAGGTGATGGAGGCTGGGGGGAGCTTAGCAAACCATTGTCGTGGATCCCTTCAATGTGGTTGGGAAGATCCTGCACATGATTTCATCTTGGACGTTGTGCAGCTATATCAGAGTCTTGTAGGTGTCGAGGTGGTCTAGTGGATCTTTTATTTCGTCAAAGGTCTCCACGGATGTCATTTTAAACTTTTGTGGGAGAGGATAGTTCACCACATCAAGTTTAAAGGGCGTGTCTGTACGCTTTACCAGGTAGTTTACTGTCTCGAGTCCCTGCGCCTTCATGGCATTGAAGACGTCACTCAGTTGATTTTGCACTTCCTTGATCTTCTCATCCCACTAGTTGAAGGGTCCTCTAGAGTGATAATGAAAATGACTCTCATGCTCTATGCTTTGATTTTTACCCTCATCTTCCTGAAAATGAGGATCCTCACCATGGGAAGCAGGAGAAGGAGAAGGAGGTGGAATTTCCTCATGATAGGCTCCCCTGTGTGGGGGGCCCAGCCATGCAGGGACGTCCAGGTATGGTGCAGCAGGGTGTGGAGTTCCTTGGGGTCCTCCATGCTGTGCACCTCCAAGTTACGCTCCTCCTCGTGCAGCGAGCATGAATTGTAGTATCTGCTGGTTTTGGGCCACCAGTTACTGCATGGTCTCCAACATTTGCTGTGGTTTTGGTACTGGAGCATTTGGAACAGGGTTGGTGGGTGAAGGAGCAACCTCCTCCTCTCGTGATGGATTGCCTTCATGTTGGTTCATGGATCTGGTAGTAATCGTCATTGGTTCAACAAATAGAATGTTTAGGAGTGAGAATTTTGTCGTTTCCCACAGACGGCGTCAAACTGATGATACACAAAATGGTTTTGCACACCACCAGTCAAGTGTAAATAATAAATGCAAGAAAATAATATTAGGAGATGGATAGACACAGACAATTTATGGTGGTTCGGTCAGCTCGACCTATGTCCACTCTTCAATGGCTTTGGTTGTCGGGTATTTTATTAACTCAATGGGTGTGGGGAACAGAGAGTACAAGCTTTGAAGGAGAGGAGAAAGTCGTGCTCAGGTAAAGTGTGATGCCTCCCAAGTGTTGGTGGGGCGTACAATTTATAGTAGCCCCCTAATAGGTTGGGGCTATTTCTCAGCAACTAAGCAACCATTTCGGTGGAGCTCACGACTTCTTCTCAACGGGTTAGATGGTTGAGGAGCTCCCCATGAAATGCAGTCAAAGATAAGGTGAGGGTGGACCGTTTACTTCTGCGGTGCAGGTAAGGCCCCCATGCTCTCCCTCTTGATGACGTGGCTAAGCAGAGTGTCTGACTGATGGACTATGTTGGGCTTGGTGGATCTTTAATGAGGTTGAACTCCTCAATTGGGATTTGGACTTTCCACATAGATTGGGCCATTTGGACTTCACCCATCAACTACGATCAGGAATGTGATATCTCTCGCCATGATATGGCGAGAGAAATCCAGGCATGTTTGTGTAGCCAACATCTACCACGTAGTACATCTCGAATCTAAAAACACATTGTCAAACATTAGATACTTAACATCATTGCTTTGATTATAGGAATTAAATCAATCTACACACCAACCTTCTGACAGCATAGGAAAGTTGATTTCACCCTTTGTTATAGCATCTATAAAAACACGTGAATCATGCACACTATCTTCCCAACCAAGCATGACAAATACAAACTTCATGTCAAAAGAACAAGTTGTCATCACATTTTTGGGTAATTGTTGTTTTTCGACCACAGTATGCTTCATGCTTAGAAGTAGGGGCCCATACAGCTACATGATTACCATCAATTACACAAATACAATTCTACATTTATAAAGTGTGTTTTTAGTAGAACAATAAAATATATTGAACATGTTTAGTAGATGTTATCTTAAACCATGGATAGTATTGTTGCCTTAAACCTTGGATAGTATCGTTCATCATATAATATCTCAGGTGAAGTTTCATATGGAAGTTGTGGTCGAATTATTGACATCCCTAGACTGGCTAATGCACGCATAACATTCTTGAATTGACGATTGATAGTTTCAGTTGAGTGTTGAAACATCTCAGCAACAAGTCTTTGTCTAACATTATGTGAAATTGTGAGTAAGAAAATAGCCACGGATTCCTCGATTGTCAAAGAGTTGTGGTAGTCCTCTTGTATGTGACCGCCATCACGCAATGTTTTACACAATGCAAGGAATGTATCAACATCCATCCGTAGACAATTATATATGCGTGACGGATTTCCATTCAAGAATTCCATAACTCATTCATGGCTTGTTAATTCAAATGTCATGCATGGTGTTTTGAACAAACGATTGTTAGCATATAGGCAAATTCTATTGACAAAAAACATGTCGTCCAATTCATCATCTAAGCTGCTTGATGAGCTTAGTGAGTCATCACTTAAGTGGGCAGTTGTATTTTTCATTGTAACTACAAACATAATACAAACTCACTTTTACAATGCATAAATATGACAACAATAATAACATAATGATCCACATCATACCACAATACTAATATCTTTTTCAACATCATACTACTTGAATAATAGACATTTCCCAATGATATGCTTGTAACATTCAAAACACACAAAATTAAACATGCTACAAGTACCACATCATACGACAATACTAATAATATTGTTCCATAATAATAAGTCTGATATGATAGAAACACACAAACAGTTACATGCCCAAATAGTCTTGGTAGAAACACACAAACAGTTAAGTCAACTGTGGACTTCCATGCCCAAATAGTTTCATACATAACTCAGCAAATGAAATGAAACTTAATCTAGTGTGTTAAGACACTCCTTCCTACAATGTGCAGACATCTTAAGAACCATTTGACGCCACTCAGGGTCGTTGAACTTTGCACAAGCACGAAAATATTGTTGGGATCCAACACCCTCCATACCCTATAACACGTTCATGCAAGTGTCAATGTTGTAAGCGTCATTCACAGTGTTCACTTGATAACTAAGCTTATATTTCTCCGTCCTAGCCAGTGAGAATGCAGCCCATGCATCGATAACATTGTCTATCTTTGAACTCTTACTCCCCTTCTTTTGTCCTGAACTACTTCCAATTTTTTTAAGTGGTGGGTGAATTGGACCTTCAAGATCATCGTCAAGAGTAGCAGTGAACTTTTTTTACCAATGATGAACTCCTCCTCCAACTCTCTCTCCTCATCAGAATTCGGAGGGACTTGGGTTGAAGTACAGGCTAAAATGCCTGTGGCTATCGATTTTCCAAAGATAAATTCCAATAAGTTGAAGAGCTCACACCCCTTTTTGCGAAAAGCTTTCGCCTGCGGGTTCACCTAAAATTTTTTTTATCATTAAGGCTAATAATAACTAACTAGCCTAAAAAGTATATACAACTATGTCATATTATACATACCGCAATATATCGCGTTCAGACATCTTCCTCAGCTGTCACAGTGTTGGTTTCTGAGTCCCAACCAAAACCAGTAGTGGTAAGGAGTTTTTTGAAAGTTTGATATTAAATAACTCATACATTAAATAAATGAAAAACATACAACCATGACATATGCTTGTAAAATAAGTATCATCCATGTTGTTACTTTCCACATTGCTCTCATTTTGAAGGAATACGAGACACCTGGTCATATGATATGTCCGACAAATCAATGAGGTCGTTTTCGTTGATTGAAGATTTGTTAAGGGTTGAAGTTTTCTATTGGACAATCAACTGATCAATGTGCCCAACTTCGTGTTGAACACCCACAGTTGCTCTTCCACAGCCTTTCGGTTTGCTATTGTAAGTCAGATCTACTGTATTTAATAAATACGAAAAGACAAAATTAAACAAGCATGATGGAAAAGAGAGATCAACTATTATTGTCAACATGAAAATAGGCAAACAGATGTCTATGTCATTTTCACAGTAGAACTCTAAAAGAGCACACCTATGTATGCTATAAAATCCAAAGGCATCAAGTATAACCAAAGCCGCCAAACAAACATTTTATAGAACTCCATACCAGTCTATAGATATAACACATTACATTTTTCAAAGGCCAATCAAGACACGTTGACATACATAATCACCCCTAGTATACAAATTTCAGAAACTAATCACCTAATTAACCAAAATAAAATCCCATTCAACATCAATACTATCACCAAACAAAGCAATTTTACATCAGTGATCATGAAAAATAAATAAATGACAGGAAAAAAAGGTCTTATCTTTTTTTCCTTTCTCCACCCAAAAGTGATATCAAACTTTAACAAAGATCCCACGACTTATCTATTGACCTAACTTAATGGAAGGGAAGCATGACATATACCAAACATACACACCATACTAGAGCTCCAAACTATCAAGTACTTCGAAAAATCTCCTATTTATAGATCTACTTCCACAATAAGACAAAGATCCAACTAGCAAAGCATAAAATTCAAAACTGGAAAGCAATTACGAAAAATAAGCTATAATACATTCTGCTAGTTCTACTTTTCTTAGTTTTCCATACAAAAACATGGTAATGATGGCATTTGTTTCTAGCCTTTCTTCCTCATTATCTACTTGACAATCTAGTTTCTAGTCTGTGGAACAATACCAATAACTTTTTCCTTATTAGCTTGTAGATAATATAAATCCTGTTTAGCTATTAGCAAAACTTTAGAGATGAATATCAGAATCTTAAGTACATATATATAAAATGCTGCAGACGTTTTTGACATCTGAGTTACTCCTTTGTTAGAAAATCTCATAGTTTTCATTCCTGTAACGTAATTTTGGTTATGGTCTTCTAGGGCAGTAATATTCGGGTTGCATTTGTAGTCTAGCCTTCTTCAGAAAAAAAAAATGAAGCTAATGAAGTAGATGGTGCGAAATTGAACCATAAACCCTAAAAAGCTCAACGGTTTATGAAGGAAGTACAGAGGTAGCAAAAGAAACACATATACATAGCGAGTCAGAGAAATGTAAAATACCGAAAATAATTTCAAGGCAAAAAAAAAAAAAACAGATCTAGGAGATCTGAGTCGCCGAAACTACGACTTCAGTTCACCGGAGATGTTAGACAACAGATCTGAAGGTAAAAAGAAAAATTGAAAAAAAAACTAACAAACACAAACCCTATTAAAAAATCAAGGCAAAAAAAACAAAAAAAAAGAACAGATTTATGGGTTACCAGTCGCTGGAGATGCGTCTGTGCTTCGCCGGAGCTTAAGTGAAGAAGAGGGTTGAACAAACTCTGGGCAAACGACGGGGAAGGGAAACAAAAAAGCACCTTTTATACTTAGTCCAAAAGTGAACAGTAATAAACAGTGTGCATAATGACTCCGTGTTTTCAAAATTTCTGAGAAATGTATAAGAAAACAAGTCATCTTATTTTTTGTTTTCTTTGTTTATTTGTTTCGAATCTTATTTTTTTTCAAAAATTTGAGAACAAAAATATTAAACAAACATGTTTTGAGGGTTTTTGAAATTTTGAGAACAAAACCAAACACGCCCTCAGTTTTTCACCGAATCTCAATATACAAATACTACAAGATACAGGGATTATATGTATATATATAGACACACACACACACATATCTAATGCTATAATGTTATAATTATTAATTTTTTTTGCAAAAAACTCCATCCCAAATAATATGGCATAGTTTTTCACCATCAGATTAGAGGATTTCATTAATATTCAATTAGATATATTTGTATTATACGATATATCTATATCGTGGAAGTATTTTAATACCATAAAGAGAAGTAGTATTATAATCCAACTCAAACGTATTATTCTACACATTTATTATTATAATCTTCTAACTGATAAAATCAAGTTGTCATCAATGTAACAAACACTGATTAAAATATTTTTGTTAATTCTACATTAATACAATGAAATAATTTTCTAACCAAACAATTGATTGGATTAAATAACTACTATCCAACGTTTATATTGTGTATTGTCAAACACTATATAAAATTACGTATTATTCTAATACTCTATTTAATTTTGTCTTTTTGTCATTTTATATTATATTAAATTGAATTACTTTATTTATTTCATCTGTTTCTAATACGATAATCAAAAGAGCCCTTTAAATATTCGGTATGCGCGCACACCGACAAAATACAAACAGAGAAATTACGGTATTTGGACTAATGACCTTTTTATAGGAAAAAGAATGATAAGTGGAAATATACCTACTAATTGAATGCCAAACAAATACGACCCTTAACTCAAAAAACCCTCATCTTCTTAACAAATAGAAGAACATAGACCTAGCTAGGAGTACCAAAATAAAATGAGCATTAGAGCTTAACTAGCAACAAAGCTCTCAATTAGGTACCCAAGCAGAGGCAAACACAACGTTGTGTCCTTTCCATGTAAGCACAAGATCATCTTCTTCCCTCTTCAATCCCCACCCAGTTGCATGCTCATCAAGCATACTCTTCACGTCCGAAACAGCATCTTCACTGAAAACAACGCCGCGGAAGTTAACATTCCTCATCCTTTGCACCCACCGGCTTTTCGGTTCGGGCCTCTCCACCCTCTGAAGTCCTTCGTGTGCTATCACATTCTCAATTTTCCAACAAATATTAGCTTCATACCACTGCCTTTGTCTGCTACCCCGGGGAAGAAATGTGTCAATGGTATCATAAGGTATCCATAGATAGTTAAAAGCCGACCTTAATCTGCATACCAAAGTGTTTGATGTAAAATCTGCATCTTCATCTACTAGTAATAGGATTGTTGGGTTTAAACTCCGAAGTGCCTTGAGAAACATAGTTCGAAAGGAGGAGGCAGAAGTTGTCTCGAAAGATAAGGTTTCTTCAGGGATGTAATGAAGCATCATATGACAATTTATTACCAGCGCTTCTTCATTGTCTGTATTTACTAGATGTTGCATTCGGAGTTGTTCAACTAATGATGAAAACCCATCTGAAAAACTTGAAGGAATCACTCTGAACTCCATGGTCACATTTCGAGACCTAGCAAAACTAACTAGCTTTGTCCCCAACTCCTCGTATGAAAGATCAAGCATCGGTGGCACGTCTTCAGTGGCTCCGGCCACCGTGAGCTTGACCACCGGCGGACCCTCTAGGCGGCCGGCAATAGAATCAATCAGCGTTGGAATCTGCATGCAGTGTGTCAAGCTCAAATCAACTATGTGAATCACTGAATATCCTTCCACAGCTTCCAATATCGCTGTATTAGCTGCAGTGAATCCAAAACGATGCCATGGGGTTAAGTCAACGAAGCTTGAGAGCTCGATGATGGAGAAGTTATGAGTGTTTATGGCTAAATTGGTATTCACATGAGCCATGGCAGTGAGCATTTTGCAACTCTCAGACCTTGCTGCGCGAGATATGAGAGCTCTGAGGAAGCCACAGGTGAGTCTCTGATTGGAATCGCCGTCAGGTGGTGCGATGTTGTTTAGGACCCACAAGATTTGTTGGGCTAAAGTGGCGTCGTTGCTTTCGATTGCATTGGCACAGTGGACTAACAACTGTTCCATGTAATTAGCATTGCCTACGTTTCCTAATGCTTTTGATGTAGGAAAACCAGGCCATGGCCCTGTACGATGAATGTGATTCTGGTTCATGGTGAGAGTTGAAAATGGGGTAATTTGGTGCAACGGTGATGGTAGGGTCTCGGTGAATTGCATCATGAGAGAGAGAGAGAGAGATACAAATTCCAGAATATAGCAGGAAGAAAGAATGAGATTTGATTTCAGAAATTGGCTGAGAGAGAATCAGAGAAAAAGACCAGACTAGCATTGGTACCTGGCCATTGGGATACGATACGATCCATTATTGGGGAAGCCCTGTAAGAATTTTGAGAAAATTCTGTAAAAATGAATGAGAGAAATAGACGGTTCAGCTTTTTCTGCAAATAAAAAGGGATTGGTGAGGATTTCTCTGGTCCCCAAAAATAATTTGGGTGAAGTCAACTGGGGCAAAAGAGACCCATCTTGCACACTTTCAACCTTTTCACTGGCCATATAGGTATGTAATAAGGCTATAGAAGCTGGTACAGAAGAAACTTTTCATGGCTACAAAAAGGGTCTGGTTTTCTTCTGAAGAGAGAGAGAGAGATGGGTGATATAAAGGAGAGGTGGGTGGGGTTCTGTTGGATTTTGGTGGCATGTGAGGCGGCCGGCAAGGTGGTTGTCTGTTTCTGGGTGTTTGGGATATTGTCCTCAACAATAGAGAAACCGAAGACAGTTAGCTTTGGTTCACTCACGGGCCATCGTACACAAATATATCATGCACAAATCATTATATGCAGTACAATTTTTTTTTTGCTACCGCTGTTTAGATTTGTGTCAAATATTCTATTGAACTCAAGGATTAGTTACCATAATTTGAGATGATCTAGAATATATCCCTAAAAAGACAAAGGTACCTAACTCTTAAAAATGAAACTTCTAAACTACCAAAGATAGGTCCAACCCGGAACAACATTAAAGGCTGCAATACAAATTCCATGCTACTTGTGTTGCTTGCTTTCTGGAGTTCAAACTCTTCAAATTTGTAGTCTTTGATTCACTACATCCGTGGGGTCAATGCTTATATGTATGCTGCCACCACAAAAGTTGGATTGGTTTTCTGTAATCGATAGCTTGTTGAACTTAAGTTTGCTTAAATTCAATCCGTGGTTAGCGGAATTCAATTGTCAAGTTTAGATTATTACTCAATTATTTAATTTCTTAGAATCTTATGAACATTCAAGTTTAGATTATTACTCAATTGTTCAACTCTTTAGAATCTTATGAACATTCAAGTTGTCCCCGAGTTAAAATCGATCTCAATTTTTCGTCAATAACATATTTGATCGGAGTTGAGCCAAGACTACTCAAACTCAACCACAAGTAGTGAAATTTGACTTGCGTACAAAATGAGCTTAAAAATTAGAGAAGATTTTATTTATTTTATAATTTAAATGAGCCTTAACACGCCAAAATTGAGCCATATATGACCCGAGTTTGAACAATTCAGATTGTTCAATAGTTCTATCTAGAGGGGGAGAGAGAGGGAGAGATTGGGATTGGGATTGGGTGTTGCAAGTGTGTGTTTCGACGACGGTCCCCCTCTCAACAGACTGACGGCAGCCAAAATCGTTGCATGAATCTGTGAGACAGACGAAGGGTCATTGTCGAAGCCAATGAGGATTAAACAATACTACTGGAATAGACCTTCCCCACATAAATATCCGCCTCTTCCTATCTGTCTGAAGCAAAGGTTCTCAAGAAAAAGGCATTCAACAGGAAAATTGATTGCCATTCTATTATCTAAAGCAACGCTTCTTTTAACTTCTTTAATTTTCTACCTAAACATTTTACCTAACTACCCACATTCTCAAACACACTGGTCTCGTCTAGTCTAGGGAATAGCAAACATTCTCTAAATCCTATTACCTACGTCTCTCTCTCTCTCTCTCTCACACACACACACACACACAGATAGACAGAAGAGACAAATTAATACCCCCAAAACACAAATATCCATCTACCATGCTACTATATACAATCCTATCCTGTAGAATTTTTTCACATCCACAAGAAATACAAACCTGGCATTTTGTAAGTGATGGAAGAGGATTATAAACAGGCAATATCACGTGAAGATCACACGCATTGAAACTGGTCCATGTATCTTTCAATTCGTCGCTTGGACCTACATACGCCCCCACACGCACGTGATGAACTTTGATCTCTTTTGTTCCCCAATTGATTTTCTGGTTCTCCTCTCAATTACCTCAACCCCACCCCACCCTTAAATAGACCACTCGACCATGCCACCATATAGAAAAGGACACCCCCTTTTTCCCACACACCACCAAGATTTTCACCCATATCCGACTCACTTTTAGGATTGATGCATTTGCTTCATTAATTAAAGTTTGCATTGTAACTATGAGTTCAAACGGAACGTGTTAAAAATGAGTCAAAAATAGATCACTTTGACTACTTGATGCCAAAAGCCTTTGCTTCCTTACACCCTCTTTCTCATTTAAGGTTCAGTGTCGAATTCCTTTTATTGTATAAGCCACGATTTCAGAACATGCGTGTTGTCAAAAAAACGTTCATTATCATCAGTAATTGTTTTTTGTTTAACAAGCGAAAATCATAATTAGACTCAACCCCTCCCCCATAGGTGAGGTCGCAACCCCCCAATTCCATGCATCCAACGAGGCTTGACCCCTTGACCATAGCACGTGGACAGTGCCGTTAGTAAGAAACCACCCTTCTAAAAAACCTTTTAACAGTCATGGTAAAAAAAAACTTAAACATTGTATTAACCAATCCAATTTTACCGATTTTAAAAAACATTCATGGTGAAAAAAATTGCAGAATTTAGTGCTTAAAGGAGCACACTGGCCAAGTGACCCTCCCTCAAGGGTCCTCCTGACCCTTCTTCCTCCAGGCATTTTATTATATGAAATCATGAGCTATGGCCAGGACTAACCCAACCCATCATATTCGCATATTGATATTGGAAAGTTAAGCTCCAGAAAGTTACAAAACCAGTTGTATCCTGTTGTGTCTTCTCATGTTATTATTATTATTTCCATTATAACAAATTCTCTCACTTTTATTTTTTTTAACGGACAGAGGTGTTTGGATCAATTTACGCGCACTTCGATTAATATTCTCTCTGATCCAGTCAAAAACAAATCATTCACGCTAAAATAAGGATATTTATGAGAGATAAATTTATTAAGAGATTGTCAAGATTTGATTATAACTCCCACTATATAAACCCAAAAGCACAAGCAAAAAAAGCTGCCTCACTTTTTTTTGTCCTTTCTTGTCCTTTGTCTATGTACACTTCTTAAAATAATAGTTACCAGCTTTTGAAAATGGGCATGGAACAAAAAGGTGTACAAGAAGAATCAAAGGGAAGCATATAAGGAGAATCAAGTAAAGTTAAAGCAGTGGAGTTTAATATTCACAGTTGTGAGAATTTTGAGGAGGATTCCTAAACTTGAGGTACAAGGACTAAAGGACATAAACTGTGGAAAAGCAGAACAGTTGAAGCATTAATTTGGAACTTCTCACAAGGGAATTCTCTTGCATCCATGGTGTCCTTGGTTTTCCTTTATCAAGACAGCACATAGAGTAATGGCCAAACCAGAAAGGAATGCAACCATGTGCTTAAGAGATTTGGATATCTTTCTTAGTTCAATTGTCACGAATTCAAATAAGACTCACTATGTTCCAAAACGAGTCTTATCATTTCATGATAAGGGATCTACCTACCATCAATGAAAATTTAGTAAAAGTATAATGGATTGAGCTGGTATACTAAGGTGGCCAGCAATAACATAGCCAAGAATTTTAGTCAAAAAGAACATTAACAAATTATTGTTAACTACAACTTTTTAACATTTTAGTTTATAAAACTAAACAAAATCAATTTGACACTATACATGCATTATGGTATTATGAATTTCGAACAAAATTGAGAAAATAAATTCACACTTATCAAACAACACATTACAAAAATCAAATCAAATCTTCAAATAATCATCAATTTCAGCTCAATCATATCACATAAGCACTCGTTATAGAGTGAGCAAAACTAATGACAAAGACGTGTATTTGCAGCGAGAGAGAGAGAGAGAGAACAAATCTCTATGAAGAAAATTGTAGATAGCATGCTTCTACAAGCAAAACAAGACATAATATATTTCTCAAATACATATTATATACGCTTTTTGGTCCCTATGATGGCTTCATCCATGACTGGAAGGGATTTAGATCTATGTTTAAGATAGCTGCATTAATCAATAACAAAATAGTTTTTTAATTGATATTTTATGGTGTCATCGATCATTACTAGTTTAGCATTAGATTCGATTAAACAAGGGGAACTGACCAAAACGTATGGAAGCCAAATGGAATAGAGCCACTAGCTTTGAATGTTGAGCTTGAGAAAGGACAATGCCTTTAATTTGGTGAATTTTTTGACTGAGTTCTCTAATGATTCCATTTGGTATTTGGCATTTGGCTTACAAAACCCACCCAATCATTACTAAAACAATTACATTCTTCTTTGTAGAGTAGGGATAGCCTATAGGTTTTTAATTAAATATTTTGAGATAATTATATATATATATGTGTGTGTGTGTGTGTGTGTGTGTACATCTTTCAGCATCAAATAATTAGTGGGGATGATAAGTATCATTCAGTTCTAGCTCGTTATGTGAGTTGTAATATATTAAATTTTGTCATTTTTCTCTTGTGGTTCTTGAATTTTTTCTTTTCTTATTATGATTTTGGAAACTTGGACGATGTGAGTTTCTCCTTATGACTGGATAAGACATTTTTTTATAGGTAAATAGGGTTTTTCAATAATTAAAAAATCCAATATACAACTTAATTCAAGGTTCTAAGTTATACTCTCAAGAGAGTTGGTCGGGAAACAAAACAAATTAGTTTTTCAAGGAGAAAATTCTATGATCTGATTAACAAGTAAATTACTCCTCTCAAATTTCAAGAGGTTCGGATACTTTACTTCCGATCTATATCGATATAATTTTAAGCCAAGACACTTAGATTTTTGTCACAACACGAAGGACTCAATGATTTACAGGAATCATTGAAGAGAAGCATGAAGTCCGGATATACAAGTCCAAAATGAGAAGAGCATAATGTTTGTATTTTAGATTTAACAATTAGGGAATAGTCTTATTTATACATTGAGCTTCGTACATGTATGTGATATAATTTGTTTGTATCGAAAAAGGTCTTGGCCTCTATTTTAGGCACAAACCCTCAATCTCAAACCCTTCAAATCTGTTTAAAAAATAAGAGCGACACGAACTAAAAATTTTAAAAAGTAAAAAAAAAAAAGGAAGATGGAAGTATAAAAGTCATTGAGAGCCCCCTACATTGCTAAATTGTAAAAAGATTGGTCGAAACCACAGTTAGCTTGCCATACTACTGTGCCCGTTGGCCGACGATTCTTTCCAAGGTCTTCCACTGTTTTATCGAGCCCTGAAATCTGCCTTCTTGTATTCCTTCACCGTCCGTCTAAAAAAGATTCTTTCCACTTTCTCTCTTTGACTTGGTTGGTATTTCCCAGCATTCTTAGGGTCTGTTTGTTTTGTGAGTTTGGAGGGCTTTGAAAGATGGGTTAAGGATAAATAGTCCAAATCATATATAAAACTCATGTTTGGATAACATTTAACGGCTGGGTTATCAAATTTAGCCCGGACCTAAACCCCAGATCATGGATTTCATCAAACCCATGTGGAGAGTGGGTTTCAAATGAGGGTTATTGGATTTGGACTACAAAAAGACAATTATACCTCCAAAACCCTATCCAAATGTTATAATGTTATAATGTCTAGTATGGTTATTGTTTTACTGCGCTTTATTGTAATTTTGAATAATTGTCATATTTTATCAACATTAATGTTTATTTTCAAAAGTTACGAAGAAAAAATAATTAAATATAAAAACCATAATGACACAAGAAAAATGTACGTACACAAACATAATTTTAAATTAGATTGATGAAGGGACAAAATAGTTATTTAAATGCAAATATATTATCATAATAGTGATATATTCATGGACATACCAAACATGAATATAAATGAGATTGAATGTTGCATCCCATCATTCTCATGTTTATAAAAAGGGGTTTGAGTTTAGAAAAGTTTGGAGAACTCAATCCAAACCCCTCCCAAAAAACCATCCTTATATTTTTCTTTCATTGTCTGAGGTTGATTTGGGCCTAAAGAACCCATTAAAAACTTAGAACAAGGTTTGGGCTGCTTCATCAACTCAACACCTACATCTAAAAGAGAGGTCCTGGACCATTACACGTTGGCTTCTCCTTGATTTAAAAAAAATAGAAAATTGACGACCAGTCCTGTTTGAGATTCTTTTAAAACTTAACGTACAAGCTTAAACATATTTTCCATTAAATCACACATGAGTAATTTTCAAGCTTGAATTCCTGCTAAAATTTGTAAGTGTAGACGTGGTTTAGAGATTATTATGGTTCCTTAAACTGGGCTTGATCTAATATTTTGATAACTCTATGAGTGATGAATTTATGATGGTATGAATTGAATTTTAGAAGCCTGAAAGGTAATATGACCTAAAAATCCTTTGAAGGGGCAGACGTCTCAAGATTAACCCTTCAATCCCTGTCACGGTTATAAATGCCCATTCATGACCAAGAAAGTGAAGTAATGTGTAGTCTGTACTCTGTAGACACAAGCTTTTGTTTAATCCAAAGCATACACAACATTCCGAATCTCAAAAGCCAAACAAAAAGGCAGCAGAATATGAGGCTAACAACGTCATACGCATACCTTCCACTTTCAGCTAATCCTATAGTGCCAACTTGCATAGCAACTTGCAATGACAATAAAATATAATCAAATCAAATCAAATCAAAATCTATGGGGCCCTCCTTTTTCTCTTCTGGCACTCTAACTGGAACAACAATAATGCCCCATAAAAAGTTAAAAAAATTATTTAAAAAAAAAAAAAAAACTCACAAAGTAATAGACCCAAAAAATAACATAGGTTGATTCAACAATCAAACAAATATTAAAGGGTAAAGCCGCATGTTATGTGTTGAGTTTTTTTTTTTAAGTTCAACAGTTAATGGTGTTCGGATCAGTTTACGCACACCTTGATTAATCTTCTTCTTAATCAAATTAAAGAGAGATCATTCACGCCTAAACTAAGATATTTATGAGAAATAAATCTCCCCTTAAGTTTTCTAACCACATAAAATTTATACTCAATTGAAATACTTGGTTTGTATGAATTTACATTCGATTGAAATTTTTGATGCAACCATAAGTTTAAAGGATATCTTGTCGATTCTCCATCACATAATTAAAAAAAAAAAAAAAAAAAAAAAGTGGAGCCAAAGGAGATTGGGCCAGACAGACGACAGAGCAATGTTATGGAGGAGAGATATTTAAATCCTCCTGTTGGAGAAGTCCCTGTCAGATAACTTAACCTATTAAATGAAATGGGCAAGTGGGGATTAGTTTTTTCGGCGCACACAGGTATGATAAGAAGAAAACCCAAACAGCTGGCGAATAAACAAGGCTTAATTATTTATTTTACCTTTCAACTATACTTGTATTAATCTAAGTCCCTACATTATACTTTGTATTAATTTAGCTCCAGAACTATATAATTTGTGTCAATGTGATCCTTTCGTTTACATTCGCGATTAAGTTTGACAAAATTTTCTCAAGTACGCATCACATGAATTGGAGATTAGGGTATAATTTAGGGTAGAGGTGATAATTTTTAATACAACACGAAAATATGGCTTAAAATCAACAAGAAAAATTAACTGGTTATGGTTGACCATTTTTTAATACAAACTTGTATATGACACAACATGTTAATACAAATAATAAATAAGTTTAGTTAGTGTCAAGCACGAACAATATAAAATTGACTCGATTAACACGTTTAAATAGTATTATAAGAACAAAATAGTAATTTGTTATTACATTTTATCAAGCAATGACCAAATTCTTATATATATAAAAAAGATATTTTTACTCATTTTTATTATTACATTTATTAAATTAATTTTTAGTTTATTGAAATAGTATGAGCATACATTCGATTAAGTGATTATAAAATTTTAAGCATAAAATTGAATGTTAAATTTTTTATTAATGGATTAGATAGGTTAATACGAACATGATACGAAAATAAATAGTTTGACATGATTGTCACCTCTAGTTTAGAGATCACGTGATGTACACGTGAGGAATTTCGTGAAAGTTAATCACAAATTTGAATAGAAAGACTATATTGATTGACACAAATATTATAATTTAGGAGACTAAATTGATATAAAACGTAATTCAAAGACTTCATTAATACAAATAATATAATTCAAATGCCAAATAAATAATTAATTCAATAACCAACTCAAAAAAAAAAATTGATAAGGAGTTGCTTTAATCTTCAATAATAATTTTATATATGTTCCATACTTTGGATCCACTAGTACAGCTTAATATATTTGGGTAAACGGGCCTGCACCTGCACCAGGAAGCTTGGAATTCGTCGTGGTTGGCTATATTCAATGAAAAGGAGAGGTGGTGAAATCCGCGTCACACCTTTTCTTTCTTTGTCTTGATTAGCATACTATAAAAACTACATGGCGGTCCCTCAATTATGTACTCCACTTCAGACCATGTCTCATTGTTTTTGACCCGTTTCCTTGCAAAAAGATTCTTTCTTCAAGAGGATAGTTCAAGTAATAATTAGAAAGAATTTTAAATTTAGATGTTTTAATTTTAAATTTTGATAATTTTTTGAAATTAGATCATTAAAAATTTATCTTTTGTAAATATTCTAATTCTTACATAGATAATCTGTTTTTAATCAGACGGAAAAAAAAATTAGTCAAAATACATATAAATTAATTTAAATATATCTGATCTTTAAACAAAAAAAAAATTATTTCTTACATTGTAGCACACAAAAATATAGCCCCTAATTAAGTGGTTTTATTGTGATTCTAGACATCTCGGGGTGTCCATAACAAATTTGGCCTATGTCTGAGGTTTTTAAACCCTATAACACAGTAGGAGTCTCGTGCAATAATCATTCACTAATTGTAAATAACATTATTCTCCCACACACAGGAAATTGAAGATCTGTACGATACAAAAGAGTGTTAAGGTACATTAGAATTTAATGTTATTTTCGTAACATCCGAAACAATGAGAACGTTTTTGCGTGGAATGCTATTAGAACAAAAGGAATCATTATGCTGGGGAGTTGCCACATGATGTATTGATGCAAGCATAGGACTTCCAGAACATATCAATAATGTTTCATATCAGGACTCAATTGATTTTGCCATATAGACAATAATATATAACTGTTCTTTGTAAAAAACACGAAACTGTATTAGGGTAAGGTGTATTTCTTGGAGGCATATTATCAAACAACTAAAGAACTAAATGAGAAAAGCAAAATGGTGAGTAAAGAAAGGTAATTTTGTCTAACGAAATTGATATCAGTAAGATCAGGGAACATACCTTCTTGACCCAGAATTCAGTAATTTTCTCCTGAGAGGTGGTGGAATTGTTTTCACATGCCTAGGTTCAACATCTATGAACCATATCGTACGATGGAGAGCTTGTGCTACTTGCAGTCAAGGTGTCAGAGACCAACAAGAAGTGGGTGGAATGGGTGGTGGATGGTGGAGTGGAGCCAAAAATTAGGAAAGATGAAGAAGGTTCCGTGGGACCCATTTCAAATGCGGCGAGACGCAGCATTGCAAATAAAAGCAACCCCTATTCACTGAACCCCCCCTCTCTCTCTCTCTCTCTCTCCGTTCATTATTTTTGGGGGTATTCTTGCAGGAGCTAGTTGAATAAAATACTTGTGATTATAAATGATGCGGAACCCACCAGAGCCCTCAAAGATAGGAGCAGTATAGGAGGAGACTCCAACCAAAGTGGTGGAATTGGAGAGAGAGAAAGTTAATTATATATAAAAAGGGAGGAGCGGGATCGAGAAAATCGAAGCTGATATTGGGTTTGGCTACCATTGGCTGAAAGAAAGAGACGCAGAAACTGCAAACTTTGTTTGACCCTACACGCCCTATTGCCATAGACGAAGACGACAATACAATACCTAAAAGGTAAATCTGATCAAATTTTAAAGGCAAATTTAAAATTAAAATTATATAACAGTGAATTTAGATTTTTTTATTTAATGTCATGTCATTTAAGTCCTAATAAAAATTTTAAATAATATTTTAATTTTCAAATTTAATTCTAAAATTTGATCAATATAACAATCTTCATACAAAAAAACTCGGTTCGGTTGATTTCTTCTCCCATCTCTTTACAACTCTACCTTTCCCACCTTCCAATAGCCGTCCCCCCCCCCCCCCCCCCCCCCCCCCCCCCCCCCCTCTCTCTCTCTCTCTCTCTCTCTCTCGTTTCACATCAGCGCAAGAACCCCACTCTTTTTTTATTTTTTAATTAAAAATTTGTTGGCTTTGGATAAGTATGGACTATGGAGATATATCTTATCATATATATTAAAAAATGCTTTGGCTTTGGATAAATTTAATTTACACGTCAAACGTAAATTAAAAAATGCTTTTGTTTTGTCCCATTCTTTAGATGGTACCTATAATAATCAATAGTCTTTGGTTCAATAGTATTCATTATCTTATAAAAATTTTGTCTTCATGAGGTCAAGGTTTCAAGTCTCCTTTTCCCCTCTCCTTCCCTCCCAAAAAAAAAAACTATAATATATCCACTCTTATACCAATTATAGGTAAAAAAAACTATAATATATCCACTCTTATACCAATTATAGGTTTACCTTATAATGAACCCAGATTTTATTGGGTCAAAACAATTATTGGAATATCCACTCTCAAAAATCAAAACAATCTACTTACCTTTTATAGATATTCTCATCGAAGGACTAGTACATTTACCCTCATGTCACCGTATCAACTAAGTTTCTATACCTATAAATTATAAATTATCTTTACATGAGAGAGCACTTCTCTACACACCCTACACATAATTTTTCTCTCTCATAAGTTATCATACCTCTCTCAGAGCTAACATTTGTTCTCTCTCATCTTACTTTATTAATAAAGGTTCTCCACTACCGTTGCCCTTTTTTGAAGTGTAATAGATCATATTGACCGAACCACTATATATATGTATTAACCAAATATTTACCCTTTACTATTAATTTTTTTATTAATTATTGCATTAACTCTCCAATATCATACCCTCAACTGCTGATTGTGCATAAGTTTATTTTGTGTATCATCACCTTCTCTTAATTCTTTTTTTTTAACAATAAAGAGTGTATGTGTCTTCTTACATACACTTTAATTAATTTTCTTTTTAGTCCGATCAAAAATAAATCATTCCCATCGAAACTACTTTCACTCTCCTACACTTTTCTCATCTCCTTCTCTCGCTCACACGCACACATCACTTCTTATAGAAATTTTAGGTTTACCTTTTTTTAATCCTTCTTACACACCATTATAAATAATAGTATTATTGCAACATATTAATTTGATTTAATATAACATATATCAATTGAGGATGTTACGAATAAATAATTTTAAATAATTATTGATTAATGTTAGCCAACACTAAATATTAAATTAAACTATTAGATCCAATAACAATAATATATATCCCCATCGATATAGTGGAATAACAATCCTAAAATATGCTTGCTTTCTGACGCTGTTACCTAATTCCACCGTGCCTGTCATGCAAAGTAGAAAAGCACTCACTGATCCTAATGGACAAAGTGTATTTGTAAATTTGATAGGACGGTCCAAGGTAGTGTTATAATCCATAATCTTCGTGTTAAAAGTATTACTACCACCTGACTTAATGACCTATGTGTAGATTTACTCCGATTAAAGCATATTAGAAATATTACCTTGTCAAAGTTGGGGGCAAAAAATTTTAAAGGATAGTTCAAGTGATAATAGAGATGAACTATAAATTCAAATGTCTAGCCAATCTCTTGGAATAAGGTCGTGAGGAATTTACTCCTTATAAATATTCTAGTTTCGGCGTGGATGATCTATCTTTGATCGGACCGAAAAAAAATTTAATTAAAATACGTATAAACTGACCTGAACATCTCTGACTATTGAAAAAAAAGTGTGTATCCTAGCTACGTTATTATGATATAATTTAAGAATATAATGATTGTAATTATTAAATTATTAGTGAGTCTTAATATTAAATACATATTATTATCGATTCAATTATTACAGTATATTATATCATCTCACACTAACATACCATTTCTCGTATCCCAATTTGCCACGTATTGCTGAGACGAATCCACATCACATTTGCAGTAGTCAGGTCAGAGTTTTGACTTAAACGAATCCAAAGACTCACATATGGTGTTCATTAATTGCAACAAAATAAATATTTTTTATTATTAAATGATGGAAGGAGGATAAAAGCTGCCTACCATTTAATCGGTGGAAATATTTTATAATGAGTACGTACGTACGTACGTACGATGTTTTCATCCTATGAAAAAAGAAATGCATCGAAAACCGACTATTCATCAGAATTAAACAAAATAGTGGGGCTGTAATTTGTTTTACTTTGGCTCGAAAGGTCTAAAGTAAAAGCATATGACGTGCGTCTCCTGGAAGTTTGAAAGAACAAAGCCATTCAAGTCACTGGTAAATGGAGAATGACATTCATGATCACGACTTCAAATCACAAAGTCCACAAATTCTAAGATAAACTCTAGAACACGAAGATTAGATTCGATTTGATTTATGAGGTGGGATTAATTCAAATGCAAACTTAATTAATCCCATGTTCATTTTCAATTGGTTTTCACTTTTGTACCAGTTTTTTCCCTTAACTCAATATATTAAAAGAAAATTATTTTTTTACAAGAAGATATCGAGATTTGCACTACCTACTCATTTCAGTTTGGATACCGACCACCGCAAGTCGAACGAGTTCAATTCTCATTCAGCAATTTGTTTCTATGTCTTCTTTATTATTGTAAGGTTATTAGATTTGACTAGACAAATACCATATTAAAGGAGAAAAGAGAATAAAAGTAAACAAAGACCAAAGTAAGTAGTTTATTCACGTCAAGCAAGTCATGGTGGAACAGAAAAAAGAAAACAAGGAAAAAAAAATTGACTACAAGAAGAAGGAATCACCGGAGAACTTTCATTTTTCCCACCTGTTTGGGGAAATCATGTGCCGGTGATTTACAAAAAACTCGCCGGGATTCGGTTCGGAGAAAAATCTACCCACCAGAAAGAAAAACAAAAGATCAAAAATGAACAGTAAAAATATCTGCTAGATAAACCTAATTGAACAGGTTAAGAAGCTTTGGTTCTCCTCCTGGTGCACTGCGATGATCTCCAAAACCATTTTCACAACACGCCGTTGTCACAGATTCTTCAGAATTCCTCGAGGGCGTCCCTGGTCGCGGCTTCTCAGGAAAAACAGTCGCCGGAAAAACAGGAGTTAAACTGAGATCAAGATCTGTGAACTGCACTAGTTTTTCTGATTGATCTGAACGCCTACGCTTTTGCACCGTTGATCGAGAATTCAAGCTCGGATCTTGAGTCTTAAAGATTTCAGTAGACACTTCGGAGGCCTCATAAAGTTCTGATTTCAATGGACTTCCACCGAGAAACGCCGGTATCGGACGCAACGCGCCACCACGGAGGACGGTCTCCACCGCCGCTTGACACACGTGCCAGTTGCCAGTCCATAAAAGCCCCACCGCTCCATTCACTGGATTAACCGTCCGGCCGGCGGCTTCAAACAAAAGCGACTGAAACAGGGCTGTGACAAAAAAAAATCATCAAAAACTGAATCAGTAAAGCATCGAGACATCGAAATTTTGGAGTTAGAAGAGAGAGAGAGAGAGAGAGAGGAAGATAATTACCAGGTCTTTTGTTTTCGGGGACAGCGGAGATGAAAGCCATGAGACCGGCGCGACCAAAGAACTTGGCCACGAAGACAGTGGCGTGGCCTTGAGCTTCAGCGGTTTCGATCCACTGCAAACATGGGCGAAGAATACAGTTCTCACTGCATCCCTTCCGTAGAACTCGACATCCATTGCAACTCATCTCTCTCTCTCTCTCACAGGAACTAGGTCAGATTTGATGATGATGAACAGAAAAAAGCATACTACTTTGGACCCAAGAAACAGAAACAAGGGATTGGAGGAGATGACCATAGAAGAGAGGAATGAAGATTGGATTGGAGATGGGGAGGCAAATATATAAAAAAGGAGAGAGAGAGAGAGAGAGAGAGGTTTTGGTTAACTAGAGTCGAGTTAGCTTTGGTGGTGGTGGTGGGTGGGTGGGTATGTATGGTTAGGTTAGATTCCAAAGTACTGGGGCAGGAGCTGCTCCGTGTTTCCGCGAACGCCTATCCTTCTACCGTTTGATTCTTTTTTGCTTTCTAGATATCGATAGCCTTCACTTTCATAATTCTTTCTAGAGCCATAGCATAGCTTAAATTACATTTAGGCCTCTAAGGTTTCTAACAATCATGCACTATTACCTTTTATTGTTCAAATTTACCCCGACGGTTCTTAGTTGAGTTTTTATAGTACATTCTCCCTTAATTTTTTTTGATAAACACCCAACACACAAGGGATATATGCCAAATTTAAACATATTTTACTCATCATACTGTAATCATAAGAGCCCAAAAGGATTAACAATTTAAACAACAGTCACTTGAATATAAATCATGTTGACATCATCGCACAATATATTAAATATATAAACATTATTAGTTGGTTAGACCCCGAGATCTAAATGAAACCAAAATCTACAATTGCAATTTTTTTTGATATAATACCCAGAAAAATTTCCTACCATTTGACTGTAAAAGGAGGAGAGGTAAAGCTAATTCCAAAACATTATTCCCTCGGTAGGGTCAAGCAAGGCTACCTTACTACTTATCATGCAAATTTCAACACACAGATTATATTCCCTCGTTAGGGTCAAACAAGACACAGAACTACTAATCACAATCCCAATTTGGCAAATTAAGAGTGTTTTTCCTTGAATAAAAGGGAATACCCTACATCATTCCTATTGTAAGGGTTCATGGTCTCGGATTAAAACATAAAGCCAAATCTTCATCAAGATAGAATTCTCAGCAGAAAGCATATCAATGGCGCCATCGCTTTCTTCTCACTGAAGTCAATGCATCATACTATCATAATCCTAGCAAAAGCATTTCATGACAAATGAACAGCTAGGCGGACCATTGCCCTTCTCAGAAAAAAAAAAAAAATTGAGCACCATTTCTTCACAAATACAAACAAAACAATAAAATCATTACAAAATCTAGGAAATATCATGAAGACGTTGATCTCTGGGGTCCTTTGAAAAGATAAATCCGAAGCTGAAGAAAAATTCACATCCAAAATGATGATGGTAAAGAAGCCATATATAAATTGCATTTCTATTTATGTTCAAATAATCTGGCACTCACGTCAATTTTACCATGTTTAATCAAATCACACCACTCAAATTAACTTTTGTGCCGACAATGTTCTGCCTATAAGCATTGGGATTGTTCTTTAATGAGTGGCTACCTTTACTTTCAAATGGATTACGAAAAGCTTCATGAGTGGGGTGCCTGTCACCCTTTAAAGTAATGTAGCATGACTAATTGTGTAAAGACCGCACCATGTGTACAAGACTCCCATTTCTAGTTTCGAGAGATAAGTGATGGATAAACTTACCCATTTTGAAGAGGTTGATTACCCTCCGTGGCAAATCACTAGAACAAATGAACACTAATTACGGCTTCTTACCCGAGCTAGTTTGACTGCTCACTGTTATAATTAACCTGCAAATAGTTTGTCCAGCTTACAAACAGCTATTGGTGGTCCATCCACTAAAGAAAAAGATAAAAGAAATCTGACCCGGTGGTTCCCACATGGCTGTCAAACTTACCATCTGAAACTAGAGGCTCCAAAACTTCAGCCACTTCAAGGAATCTTCTCTCTAACAGATAATACTGGATCAAGTAAGGATATCAGAGTAAGCCATGGATCTACATGGTAGTGCCCATAGATGTAGCGAAGAACCCTCGGAACAAGAACTTCCCTTCACAACCAGTGGCACCCAGACATACCCTCCAGTTGCAGAGGTGAAAATCCGAAAACAGAGAAAATAACTATATTGATTAGTTATTGATTATATTACCTAAAAATTTTCAAAATCTGGTTCTGTCTCTCCCCCTGACAAATATAAACGACAGAAGGTACAAGAATGGTACAGCAGCTACGATCTGCTCAATAATACATAGACAGCATGCTGATGGCGTTGGAGAGATGCACATTCCGTGCCAAAAGACCATAACCAAAGATCCAGTTCTGTGCTCAACACCTGAAAGATGGGGGAGGGGTTCAGAATTGTCAGCAATAAACCAGGGGTGAGGAAGTGCCTCTTTGAAGTACTCAAAAGTACTAAACCAAAAAAAAAAGTAATCAAAACTGCTGAATGTGATGGAAAAGGAGCACAAAGTTAAGCTGTAGTTTATTGATGAGAAAAACAAAAAACAAAAAATAGCAACATGAAAAAGAGCTCTTTGCGAATCACAATCTTGGCATGACCAATATTCTAGGCCACAAGCAAACTGCATTCTTACATATATTCCTTGTGTGTGTCTCTGTGCTTCTCTATATTATTTTAACTATGATGAGTTTTGGGATTGCTAAAGGATTCATCATCTTAATGTCATCACTGAGTTTTGATAGACTTGAGCACCCTCAACATCAATTCATAATTCACCTATTTCTAAGAGTGATTCCCAATAACTGACACATTATGCAAGGTCAAAGTCAGTGAGTAAAACAGCATCTATCTAACGTTCAGGTCTAGTCACCTTTTTTCAAAATGCATTTAGGCAGAATACTTTGTGCTGGCAAAACATAACAGCAAAAGGCACTGTACATATTTCATCCAGCCTTATTTATGCATATGTTAGCTAGCTTAAATTAAAAAACACCGTCAACAATGCCATTGATGTGCGCAAATATAATCACAATTTTCTGTAAAAGTTCCAAATATTAGACAAAAATAAAAAACATATTCAATATTGAAAAAAAAAAAAAACATAGAAGCAAGAGAAAACAAAAGAATGCCTGGCAATATATAAAAAGTGAATGAAGAGACCAATTCTGATCAAAGAGAAAAAGTGAATAAAAATTCAGATTAGGTTACCCAAAAAATCCTCTCTTTCTCCATCTTCTTCCCAGCCAAGCAGGCAGCAAAAAATGAAATCAATGGAAACCTAAAATGATCGACACTCTTGCCGAACACATTGTTGGTCTTCTAGGCCAAATTAACCTCTCTATTCACATGTAATACAGAAAAGGAACCAAAAAAAATCACATGTTTCTCATCCAATTGTAGCCGACAGATCAATTTGATAACGAGACAAGATATTCAGACTATCTCAAAGAGGAAGGGATTCACTAGAGAGGAGTTCAGAGTGATATACTTTCAAATCTCACCAATATCTCACACAATAATTGTTGGAAATATGAATCTAAAAGATAAAGTGCAAGGCAAGGTGAGGTGAGGCTCAAACAAGGTTGCTCTATTAAGACGATTTCCACCCTTTTATGAAAGAAACACAACGCAGAAGGTTGTGTCGTTCCAGGATACAACAATTCAGCGTAATTGACTGTTGTTTTACTCAAGATATGCGCAACTGAATGAAGCAGAAGCTCCACACAATACTTTTCTATATTGCCCATAAAACTAATGTAGTAAAAAAGAATATAGAAGATATGAAAGTATGTCTATCTATTCTGAAATATATAAATATATATACTGTAAAAATATGACCGCTGACATTTCATAATTACTTCCGTATTTAATCAGATAATAATTATTAGTATTTAATGAGACTACAAGGTCTCCTCCGCTGCTCTTACCCCTCCGCATGTATGAAGACTCAAGGTCTCATTTAACTCAATTAAAAGGTAGCACTAGTATAGTATATAAACCCAATTTCTTTTAGAAAATTACATGGTGTGGGATTGAGTTTGTCCCATAAAGTGCTCCTTTTTATTAAAATACTCTAATAATAATAATAATAAACAATATTATCGAAATAATGAATTCCTTCAAAATCCCATTTGACCATTGGAATCGAGTCATTCCAATTTCGCACAACTTTCTCAATGCCCGCACATACACCACAGCCTTCCACTTTCGAATTCATACACAATACAGTCTCTCTAAGGTTCACAACTCTAACAAGAGAACGGAAAAGGAGTACAATGTAAATAGCATCTCCAAAACAGAGCATCACACTCAACATTGTTCCAATCCATGTTATTATGCAGTACATTCAAATTATGTCGCTCTGAATCGCAAATAAATATGCATGTGGTGACCTAATTGGAGTGTAATAGTGAGATTGAGAAGACCTGAGGATTCGACGGTGACATGGGAAGAACAAGTGACAATCCAAGCAGAGCTAGCCCTAACCTCTTCCATAGCGGCCTTCAAGATTATCTGGCTCTTTGAATTGAACCCTAAAGGAAATACACAGGAAGAAATTGAAATGGTTGGGCATACGGACCACAGGATCCCTTATTCGAACTTTCCCGCTTTTGTTTGTTTCTTTGGGGAAGAATTAAAATGTCGTTTTGTTGTGTTGTTAGGTCATTTATAAACGAAAACGTTTAACGAAAAATAATATTTTGGATTAATTAACTTGAGGTCTCTAAAGTATGGAATTTGATTTATTTTAATTTTTAATGTTTTAATTGTATCATTTTCGCTTCTAAAGTTTTAAATATTTATATAGTAAAGTAGAACGAAGTTTGAATCAAAAATAAAAAGAGGTTTAGATCGTTTTAAGACAAAATATAAACACATTTAACTATAGATGTCAAACATGTCGGGTTAAACGATTACGTGTCAGGTTAAATGAGTGACAGATAAAAAATATATAAACTCGTACACGATACGTTTAATAAACAGGTAACACAACACGACTCTTTTAACCCGTTTAATTTTAAAAAAATTATATTAACAAATTTTAATACTCCATTTTTTTTATTGTCAATTGCACTTACCTCAAAAAAGAAGATTTTTTAGCCGAATCTCATAAAAATAAGACTTGAAGGCCTAAAAAAAAAATAAGAAGTCATTATTTTTTTATAAGTAACTCAACTCTCCCTATCTCCCCTTATTTTTCAATGTGGGACGAATAAGACTTGAAGACTTAGAAAACAAAGTAAGAGCCCATTTTTTTTATAGGCAACTTAATCCTCTCCATCTCCTTTCATTTTTCAATATGAGACAAATAAGACTTGAATGTTTAAAAAAAAAAGTAAAAAATCATTATTTTTTATAGGCAACTCAACTCTCTCCATTTCCTCTCATTTTTCAATATGGGACAGATAAGACTTGTCTTTGTCTTTGAAGTGTTCCTCATCTTCTCTCTTTTGTCTTTGAACTATTACTCTACTTCTTTTTTTTTTTTTTTATGATTTCTTTACTTCTTTTTTTCTTACTAATTTTTTTAAATAATTATTAATTTATTATTATATTAATTTTATTTAAACGGATAAACGTATGGTAAACGGTTTGACAAGTCTCACCCGAACACGACTCGTTTATTAAACGTGTTTGGTGTGTCAACCCGTTTATCACTCAAACCCGTTTAATTCGTGTCGATTAATCGTGTCGTGTCAAATTTTAACAGCCTACATCCAACGGATAATGTAATCTCAACATAAAATACAGTTCAGATTATCTCAAAAATTATGATCCGACGATTATAATTTGACTTAATTCTAACACTCCTATCTCTTATATAACTCTATCTCTCTTATCTCTTATGTATTTTAAACACACTATCTCATCTCATCTCTCTCTATATATATATATATATATATATACTCGTAATTGTCTGTGCCTGAAGACACGGTGTTACTCGCAAATTAGTTATAAATATTTGCTCATAAATAAATGTAAACTAAAATATAATATTATAGTAAGCGACGAAAAAAATGTGTCTGCTAATATGTTTGATAACATCAACCTACATTTATAACATATATTTCCACATTAAATTGTTACGCTACAAAAATTATGTTATAACCACCGAAACATAATAATTCAAATATCTGAAAATATATATCAGTTGACAATATTTAATGTTCTGTTTTTGATTCAAAATTTACGATTTCTACATTCATAATCAACTTTATCTAAATAATAACAAAATTTATAATTAATAGAATGAAAATTAAAACAATACTCCCACAAAAAAACTAAGTCTGCAGATATTGTCAAATGACCAAATATAACTATCAGAAATTCAACCGACTTCCAAAAGATACGACCTGAAAAAAAAAAAAAAAAAAGATTACAGTTAGGTGTTTATTTATTCTCTAAAAACATACTTTTTTTCTTTTATCCACATTCAAATAATAAAAATATAGAGAAATAATGTTTACCTAAAAAATATTGTTTCATCTGTGGAGGTCTTGTTCATAGTAGGTTCAGTTGAGCCTCCACGTCTTCTAACGCTCGTGAACAAAGTATGTCATCTTCGATATCTATCAATGTCTCCTCCAATTCTATTATATCTATGAAGTCATTCTCAAACTTCTTATTGATTTCGTCAATTGGCCACGTAGATGGAAGCATGTTAACAACAACATATAACATAATTGAATTATTCGGCATAAAACCTTCCTGTTGCAGTTTATAAAATAACTGTTTTTTCTTTTTTATATGATCTAAAACATTCGTCTCTGGACCCATTTTTTCTTGCTCAAATTGTATCCATAATGGATGGATATCGCGTTCCGCTTCCACCAATAATTGTACTAACCATATTGTATTAGTTGGTTTGTTGTCTAAAAAAAATTTTTCCGTTGCAAAATTCCAAGTTGTGGGAAGGGTCTCTATTATTTTATGCATAATATAATTATCACTTATATTTTTCTCTGTCATTTGTAACATATGATCTAATTTAACCTTTTCATCCTAAACTTCGAGATTGGGGTTCCATTTTCAAGTTTTTCTTGTATGCCTGATAGAGCCACACGTATACTACGATATACAAATATTGGAGGTCATTCCATTATATCTGTACATAATATAAAAGATATAAATTAAAATTGTAATAATCACATTAGCAATGGAGTAATAAACATTATAGCAAACAAAATAATATTTTTTCACCCATGTGATTTAATAAAAATAATAACATACCAACATAAAAAATTGGAATAATGATTAGGAATGCGAAATTACAATAAAATCAAGATACCAACAAAATATACCAAATCATACATGAAATTCATAGAATAATTATTCAAATCACCATCATATCATAATACTGTCACTACAGACATAATAGTAGTCATTGCAATCATGCAAGTGATTAAGTATCAAGTTTATATTAAAAATTCTAGAATCAAACATATGATCTATCTTCACGGAGATATAGTTAATAGATTAGCCTTCCAGTAGGTCTTTGAACTTTCTATTCATCATTTTTCTGAATGTTCTTGTGTCAATACATATGCGAAACTGCAAGTTTGGAGAATGCACAACAACCTGGTTTTAAAGAAAGAAAGAAAACCAAACTTTAGTGATATATATTAGTTATAAAAGAATAAATCTCGTTGCAACAGTATAAGAATCGGATTACCTTATTACGATATCCCCACCGGTGAAGTCGCGTTGTATTTATTCTTTTCATCACTTTAGCCAATTCACACCAATCCTACAAATATGAATTATAATGTAAAATTAACGTGATTATTTTAATTCAATAAGAGCAATTTGTAAATAAATGGTACCATTTGTTTGCTATTGAATAGGAAGTTCTATAATAGAACTTCAAGGTAAACGATGTTTGATGTGCAATTCGACTCATTTTCAGAAAGAAGAACACATATACGATCAGAAGATGTGCGTCTGGATAATGTCACATACAGATGTCTATGGCTAAACACCGGTGTGCGCAGATCAACCCTAATGAATTTTACAGACTGTCCTTGAGATTTATTGATTGTCATAGTTTATGTTAATCGGACAGGAAATTGACGTCTCGTCTTCTGAAAAGACAATTCTGAAGATGTTTGTGACAAAAATACTTTTGAAATGAAGACTAAATTGCTAGATTTATCACCATTTAAAATTTGAACTTCAATCACACGCGTGACACATCTGACAACCATCAATCGCGTGCCATTACGAAGCCCTTCCTTCGGCACTATATTTCTCAGCAATATTATTGGACGACCCACCTTCAAATCTAATTTAAATGGCGGTAACCCAGCAAGATTTAGAGAGTTTAAATACTCATTAGGATATCGATTAGTGATTGATCGATCAAGTTCATCACCCTCTGCCATTTTGTCAGCTACTAAATACGTAATAATCTATCCCGGTGAACTATTCATTGCTGCGGCATTTATAGCATTCACGTCGTCATTCCTTGCAGAAAGAATTGTGCATTCGATTAGGAAGTCCAGGGTAACTAAACCAACCATATCCAAATGTGGATAAATTCTAAATATTATTTCTCGAAGAATATGACACTTGTGTATTGTTGATGGAAGTTGTACGGTTTTTTGTGGGTTTGTTCCTACCTAAAAATTAGACGTAAAATTAGAGAAGATAAATTGATAATAATTACAAAAAATAAAATTTTATATACTGAATGATCAATGGAATATTAACTCCATCAAGAATTTTGCAAATTCAACATTTTTTAGAATTTGTGTTAGTTAGGCGCATGTTTAACCCCAAAGTCAAAACTTGTACATCCCTCCATAATATAGATCGCCTCAATGACGCACCTACAATTTGCTCGCGGACTCCTTTTGGTATAACTATCAAGATTTGTCTAAAGTCTCTACTTATAATAACAGTAATACCCCCGAACGGCTTTTGGTTATCACAAACATCCTGAAGTGTACGATTTACTACCTCAACACAATACCTATATTGCATAGGTACTTCATCACATATTATTAGTTTAGTCGATCTGAATTATTCTGCATGCACCGATTGTTTAGTAAACCTACAAATTGAATTTTCCAGTACATCCAAGGGAATGCAAAATGTTAAATATGCTGTGCGCTCCCCCCCCCCCCCCCAAAAAAAAAAAAAAAATTAATAATAAAGATGCAATAGCGGAAGAAGCCACAATAACGACGATATATCCAGAGCTGTGCAATTTTTTAGCAATTGTATTATACAAAAATGCTTTTCCCGTGCTGGCGCCCCCACTCAAGAAAAAAGTAGTTCCTTTATTTTCAATTACTAATGAAGTAATTGCAGTATAAGCAGCATGTTGTGCATCATTGAGGCGATTGACATCATTTTGTGCATCCAACTATTCGACTTCATGATGGAGTTGTTGAAGTTGAAACAATAGTCTGTTACCAACTATTGGATTCTAGTTCCCAATTGGTTGTGGCATGGGTGGAAAGTCGATTAAACTTTTGCCCGACTCATGGAACAACTGGTCTAATAAATATATACTATAATCTTCAATTTGATCCTGAGAAGGATTAGAAATGTCAAACATTGTACGAATCTTATGCTCTAGGTCATCACATATATGTATTAAAAATTGATTCCATAAATCAAGTGGATCCAACGGAGAGCATTCCGTGAGAATAATACTAAATAGTCTCCTCAACTGATGTCCAATTTTCATAGATGAAGCTTCTTGCATACATTATACTCATTCTTCATCATCTTCCAAAAGTCCCCTTGCAACGCATGCTGATTTGAAAGTGTTGTACATAACATCATTTATCGTGCGTAAGTTATCAAATGATGTTGGTCCTTTACAATAGTCAATAACAAACGCAGATAAAATCGCTCACCTAAATTGGGGCTAGCAAAGTACATTCTACCAATTGCGTACCTTTTTTGTCTAGGTGTCCATTTATGTGTTTTCTTATTCCAAACAAATTTTTGTGAAAACTCCTGGTAGATCAATGCCCGTGTAAATTCATTTGAAGTACAACATGTAAAAAAACCAGTCAAGGTTGTGTCTTGTTGTGCACCTCCAGAAATGATTTCATCTATTGGTTCGACCGTATTAAAAACAACACGATGCATCCTAGAAAAATGAAGTTCTAAACGTACAACAGTTGGAATCTCTTCATACAAAGGATTACCAAATAATCATCAAGCAGTTTTGGGCGGTGCAATATACCTTGCATCAAGATATTGTTGGATCTCATTTCCTCCTCCCAACACCATCGTGGTATGATCATGACCCTTGTAAATGTATTTGTGAATGTACTTCACACATCTTATTCCTGCACAAACTTCCACATTGATATGATAGTTGAACAGTTTTGAAAGATACGGATTGTGTGACACAACATCCCTATTATCAACTTGTTGCCCCCTCTCACTGTATACACGCGGCTATTATTACGACGACAATAAACAAGAAATCCATCTTCATCCATACTTGTTGATTCTACAAATGTTCGAGGAAACCTCTTAGTGTACACGCCATTTTTCATACATGATGCTCGCGGATTGCGAGCACCACATGGTACATGTACCATACAACTTTCGATTGTATCAAAAAGAATAGGATTATCGTTAGGATCAGGAAATTCACCACATACCATATTGTCTACTTGAGCACAAGATTAAATTTTATCAGGGCCATGAAGAAACAGAAGGGCATGCATATGTGGTAGGCCCTGTTTTTAGAATTTGATTGTAAAAACATGTGCTACCTTTTTTCTAAACAATTGTGCTGTTTCTATCTCCGTCATCAAAATTTTTCTCTTTAACTCAAAAACTCTCGCAACTAAATCAAGACGGTCATAAACTGATTGATGTTGTTACAAAGTTGAAGAAATCTCAGGCCAGTTGGGATTTGTAGTCATGGTGAGAAATATATCAGGGTGTTGATTGTACCTTATAATAGCCAATAAATCTTGAAGTATTTCAAACATATGTTTTGCACTACCAGTGAAGGAAGATGGCAAAATTATTCGCTGACCAATTTGTTCAGGACTCAGCTCATCATCACAAACATCTATAAGGCCTTTGTATAATTCTACACGAAGTTTTGATTGATTAAGCTTATAGTATGTCAACCGATTTTGTTATGTAGTAGCCCAAGCATCTACTAAATACTCCTGGAATTGTTTTTCCCCCTCAAAATTGTTGATATATTCAGTTGGACGTTGAAACAAACGATAACTATGATATTGCAACTGAGTAAGTCGATTAGTTGAGGGTCTACCAAGTGAACTGTTCCACTGTCTCAACTTAGGTTCCCATCCAAGTTCACCGCGGGAGAACAATAACACATAATGCAAGGGTAAATATGCGGGGTGACACTCATTAATCTGCATCAACTCATTATTTCCTTTCAAATGTAAAATGATATCTCTCATTCCACTTGACTCAGTGCCATCTCCGGGTAATATTACCGCAAGCTCGTCCGTGGTAGGGAGATTATATCTTCGTCGATCTAATGCTGGGTGATAATGAAGATAAGCTGGCAAAATTTTGACCTACCAAATCTAATTGACTTAAAATCTCATAGGCTTGCTGGAATTTATCTGGGAATGGATTTACATGCAACAAACAGTCTTGAATGATTTTTAAAACGTCCATTTCTAACTGAGGATTTCTACGACTACGAACATCTAAGGCTGCAATAGGATCATAAATGTATAGTTGACTGTATACTGGCTCTTGATTTGGTTGTGGTATGAGTGATCTTGTTCTATGGCGTAATTCTCTATGTATAATGAATGATGTAGGACCATTTCTTGTCACTAATCTTGGATCTAGTGTAGCACCAAGACCTGTAAACACATTAGTTGCATTATACTCTCGTGTATGTTGTTGAAATGATTTGGATTTGTCATCATTGCCATCATTCAATGCTTTAAGTTCTACCGAGGGTGAAATAAGTGGAGGTAGTTGAATCTTTCCTTGCAAACAACATGTTCCAAATAGATGACGTCCTGAACGAGAATTTGATAATTGTTCAGTCATCCAATGTAATGCTTGACAATGAGTACATGGTACATCCATACTCCCGAGTGAATGACGATCTTCTAATACGTGTGTTCGAGGATTGATTCCAACACTGCATACATGATATTTAAAAAGATAAGTTAAAATTTTGAAAAAACTGTAATGGTGATTTCCAAATATTCTAGTTTATAACAAACACCTGAAAGGTTGATCAACTTCTGTTGTGGTGTCTTTGTTCAAATTGGGCATTACTTGTAATATGGAAATCACATGAGATGGCCCAACGTCATTTGTTGCCACAGTTTGTTCTACAGCAAGTTCAGAGATTTCTATAGGACATCTAGGGTGTGGTTCCAAATGCATCATGACGCCTTCCTCAACATTTTGTGGAGGCATTCCTCGAAGCATTGTGTTCACAGACGATGACTTTGAAAAATCTATTGGCACAATTTGTTCTATTACATGCACAGTCAGTTCTTTTAATTGACATCTCTCTCGTTCTCAACGTGCACATTGTGCCAATTGACGTGTTGATAAAACAATGTAGTTGATTTTCTAAAGAATAAATTTGAAATTATATAGTAGATAAGGATATAAGAACTGTAGTACAAAAGTCTGCGGTTGAACAATAATGGAATACATCATAAATATTTTTTTAAAAAAATATATTTAAGCAAACAGACCACTTGTGGATCTATATTCTATTTTCCTTTTCCTTTTGTAGAGCTAGATGTTGCCACTGCATTTGACTTTCGTTTTTCCTTTTAAAAAATAAAATGTATAAATTAAGAATTATTGCAGTAGAAAAGAGTTCATAATAATACTAAAATCAATTGACGTTTCACCTCTTTAGTTAAGCAAAGGTTGTTAAGATCACATTCATCACGGATTACAACGCCTACGTTTTTTTGACGAAGTAACTAGACCTAGAAATCAAAGAAGGATAATGCTAAATTGAGTGATAAGAAATAAGAATTGAACACCTGTAAGAATTAAGAAAATGAATGATAAGAAGAATAGCTTATTGTGCGTGCTAGGTCAGTATCCATCTGTAAAAATGATTGAAAAAACTATAATTAGTATGAGATTACTTATAGGAAAGGATTAGAAAGAAAGTTATACATATATAACTTACATGACAAAAAATAGTGATATTGTAGGGTGATTCCGAATGTGTCAAGGTTCCTTCACCAAAATTGGACCCGTTGAGATTATTTGCGAGCATCCCTCAGAGCATTGTTGTCATAGACGCTGACACCAGGATATTTGTTGGCACTGTTTGCTTTTCTATAAGCGGAGGAAGTTTCCCATTCACAGGCGTCGATTGATTGTGAGGTCTCTTCACTAATGATTGTTGAATTTGAGCTTAATGGCGACAACTCGGTGTTAAGGAAGGAAAAAATCTAGGTTGACTGGATAGACGTTCTGATCTTTCCCGTTCCCGACGTGCACGTTGCGCCAATTGATATTTGGTTAAAACATTATTATTGATTGCCTAAAAAGTAAATAAGAAACATATATTATTGTGAATAATAAGTAACTTTTTTAAAAATTAATTAAGTTTTGAATGGACAAATGACCAATCATACCATTTGGTCATCTGTATTTTCTTTTCTTTTAAAGCTAGCATTCACCATCTTGTTTGACTCTTTTTTTTTTATCTAAGCAAACAATTTGAATTAGTAATAAACATATATTTAACATTATGTGTGAATATTACAAACACATGAATGTTGGAGCTTTGTAAAAGGCAAAAAAAAATTACGCAATCCAAAAGGGAAAAAAATAACTCAATCCAAGTTTTTGTGTAAAGAGACAGGCATTATTTATGAATTGGTCCAATGAATTGTTGGAGCACAACTATTTATGATTTGTTGTTTCTTGTTGTTCACTAAATATTGAATTTGTATGATTCGTGTTTATAGTAATATTTTTTAGTTTTATGTCATTTTTCGTGTTGTTCACTAAATATGAATTAAATCTTATATATTTTAAATGTTAAGTATATTTTATTTAATATATTTTGATATTTGAGTTGTTCAATAACTTGAATTTAATCATGTATATTTTACATGTTAAGCATATTTTATTTATTATATAAATTTTTTGCAAGTTATGTTTTTTTTATTGATTATGGAAAAAATAAAATTGACTATTAAATTTGTATGATTTAAGTTTGTAGTAGTGCTTTTAATTTTATATCATTCTTCTAGATTATTTATATTCTTAATATATTTTCTTAAAGTAAACGTTATTTAGTATTGAATTATTTAGTAAAGATTGTTGTTTCGTGTTGTTCACTAAATATTGAATTTCTATGATTCATGTTCATAGTATTGCTTATAATTTTGTATCATTTCTCTCGCTTGTAATTTTATATCATTTTTCTCGGGTATGAAGAATTGGATTATTTAATAAATATTGTTGTTTTGTGTTGTTCACTAAATATCAAATTTTTATGATTCATGTGTGTATATGAATTTGATCTTGATTTGTTATTTCGTGTTATTCACTAAATATTGAATTTGTATGATTTGTGTTCATAGTAGTGTTTTTAATTTTATATCATTCTTTGTGTTCTTCACTAAATATGAATTTAATTTTATATATTTTAAATGTTAAACATATTTTTTTAATATATCTCTTGATATTTGAGTTGCCCAAATAAACGGCATTCAAAATTGTCATTGGTCATATTGTTAATATTAAAACTTGACAATGTTCATTGAGTTCTCTTCAATATTATATTTTGTTCACCAGTAAGGTGAATTTTTAAATTTTGTTTTGAAATTTAATTATCTATGAAATTGAATTTATATGATTCGTGTTTGTAATATTGCTTGCATGAAAATAAATCAAATAACAAATAATCCTTATAGTATAGGATTCATCGGGCATACATGAAAAACAATATAACCAATGTCAAAATAAAATCTTGAGCACAAATTAATGAACAATTAACAAATGAAAAAAAAATTAAGCAAATAATGCCAAATTCAAAACAAAACTCACCTTACACCTTGAACAAAATAAAATATTGGAAAAAAAAACTTAATGAACAGTGCTAATTATTAATATTAAACCATATCACCAATGTTAAAAAATTAAATCTCATATTAAAATTCAAAACAAAACGCACTTGCGCTTGAACAGAATAAACAATTTAGTAGCACCAAATTACCCCAATGCAGTGAATTTTCAGCGGTAAGAATCCAATTCGTCGAACTCTCGAACCCAAATTACAAAAAACTTGTCCACCAAAAACTAATAATGTTATAAACAAAAGGAAACATTAGAATTTAATATAGATATTGAAAAAAATCATATAATTTTGGTGAGAACATGGAAACATGCTTGCAATAAAAACAGAACACGATCAGCCAGAAAAGAAAATTAAAAATTTAAGCAGATAATTTCTTGCAAACTAAAAACATAACACGGTCAAGGAAACATGCTTGAAAACTAAAAGGGCTAAAAAATAATGGAGGGGGGGGACATTGACTCTGAAATTGCAAACTAAAAGGGCCAAATACGCCACAGATAAGTTAACAAAAAAATTGAGACACTTTTTGTCTGTGTCAGAGTTTTTACTAGGACAAAAAAATTGCAAACCACTACCTAAAGGCACGGAGGCAAGCACCAAATGTTTTGTTCAGAAAAATAAAAAATCCAAATAGAAAAACAGTAATCATCATAAAAAAAAAATTCGTCTGTGTTTGAGAGAAGAATCCAATCACAAATGTTGAATTATAAAATGAATTAATTATTGTAAAGAAGTAGATGACACCCAAGATTTGGTGCTGGGCTATATAAAAAGGAAGCCATTGGAATTTAAAGGAAGCCACTAGAATTCAAGGAAGCCATTGGAATTTAACAAATGTTTGACAACTCATCTATATGCTGGGCTATATATAAAAAAACAGAAAAAAAAAATAAGATACAAACAGACAACTCATCGACAGTTGGTGTGCAGGGGAACAAAACAAGAGGAAGCAGAAAAAAATCAAAACAGAAAAAAATCAGAACAGAAAAAAAAATTAGAACATTACATACCTGAGAGAAGAAAGCAGCAACGACTAAGGGGAGAGACCCAACCAGGCAGGGTGGGAGAGCCTGCCAAGCAGAATAGGCAGGGAGATAGAGAGTAGCGGCTGAAAGTTTTTGATTGTGATTTTGGCAAGCCATTAGGGCATAAATTGGGTGGGATTTTTTAGAGATATGTATCAAGTTTAGAAAGAGTGAATTACGTGGGAGTTAATTTGGGCAATTAATTTTTTTGGGGAGTCAGGTGCGTAATTTTGGGAGTTCAAAATATGTGTGCTTTGTGATACAGAGTGGGTCTGTGAGTGAAAGGGGTAGAAAGAGCAAGAGTGTATGTTTTTTTTGTGTGTGTGTGCGTGTAATGGGCGAAAGAGGGCAGTGGCTTTATAGAGGATGGAGGGAGAGATAGGAGATTTGGGGAATCACAGGCCTTCTCATATGGAAAGGAGATTGCAAAGATCACGGTGAGAGACAATAGAGAGTGGCGTAATATTAGGGACATAATTGGGTTGAGCAATTAATTATTAGAAGTTACTTTTGAAAATTAAAAATTTTGAGCGTCAATAAGGCTTCAAGAGTTATTCTGGTACGTCAGATCGAAACAATCTGAGACGTCAAATAGCTCGAGATAGTTTTAGATAGCGCAGTTCGTTAGATGATGTCTTTTTTGATCTCAAAACGATTTAAGTCATTCTTTGTCTCAAAAAATCAAATTTGTTCTACTTTATTATATAGATATATATAAAAATAAAATAGTTAGATTCAAAACCAATCTAATTGCTATCACCACTTCCACACAAATAAAAAGTAAAAATATAAAATCCATAAATAAAATCATAAAATTATTATTCATACAAAAAATAAATCATTACTATATGAAAACCTGTAGTTCTCAAAAAAATCAATCTAATCGTCATCACCACTTTCACACAAATAAAAAATACAAATATTCAATACATAAGTAAAACATTTGAACTATTATTCATATCTAATCACCACTTTACTCAGAATTACATGAAAACTTATAGTTCTCAAAATTTTAATTTTTATTGAAAGTGAACAAAACGTATTGTTGATTGTCATAAATGATTAATTAAAAGAATATCTATTACAAATTTTGTTAATAGCAAAGTATCTCATTATTTTATGTTAATTATTTTTTTTTGTTCTATTTTTATAACTGGGTAGTTATCAAATATTTTATGTTTAATTTTTATAACTGTGCAATAAGAAAATGTTTAACATTTATGCGTGCTTATGAATATTTATGATTTTTTTGTGTTGGTTTAGTAGTGTATGCTTTGGCAATAGTTTGTTGTTTTTAATTTTTAATGTTCATGTAGTTTAGTTGTGGATATATTGTTATTAACTGATTATTGTTAAATGTTATATGTTAAAAGTGTATTGTTTGTACCTTGATTTATGTTGGTTTTGTTTAATTTCTAATTTTATGATAAAACTTTGCATAAAATTAAAAATATTTCTATTAAACACAAATAAAATACATAGTATCTCTAAGTTTAGTGCTTCTTTTTTCAAGGTTTGCCAATTTATGTTTAACCCCAATAACCTCATACACACCATCACTACAATATAAAAATCAGTACCCAAATAAACAATATCATAATTTTTTGACATATAAGTTATTTGGTTTATCGATTTTTTCAAAACCTTTAGTATAATATTTCATTAAAAATCATTATATAATTACTATATAATTTTTCATCCTTCTTATTATAAAATGATTCACGCCTAGAATAGACTATAAGTAGATCTTCTTATCACGCATCTTAGTAATGTTGGTTAATGTTTACTTTTTACTTCTTATCAATCAATGAAATTTAAATTGTCTTTATAATCCATAAATAAAATCATCAATTTATTATTCATTCCAAAAATAAATCACTATTATATAATAAACCTATAGTTCTCAGAAAATAAAAATAAAAAAATCAAAAGCCCAAGTTAATCAACAATTAAAAAAAAAGGTGACCAATACAAAAAAAATATGATACCAATTGCACCAACAAAAAATATTCAAAACTAATCTAATCGTTATGTATTGAAATTATTCAAATATCCTATCATTGTGTGTTGAAATTTATTAGGAACATAGTGTCTTCAGGCACGGGTAATGACTAATATTTTTATATGGTCTCTCAAGCAGTCCAGACTGCTAATATTTTTTTAAACATAAACTTATCACGTAATACTTAAATATTGATAAAAAAAAAAAGTAATTTTTATAGCTTTTAAACAAAATTTGGATAGCACTTAACAAAAAATGTGTAATATGTGTAATTTTTGACCAAAATTTGGATAGCTATCAAAATTTGGTAGTTATTTAACCAAAATTATAGTAGGAATTTAGTTAAGAGTTATCTAAATTATTTTTTTGTCCATATTTAAATATCATGTGACAAGTTTATGATAAAAAAATTTTAGTAATCTGGATATTGTCTGTTTGAAGGATCATATAAAAAACATATTCAATATTTTCTGGGACCAAAATAATGCAATTGAAATATTAGAGAACAAAATGAGATAACCTCTATATTTTAAGGACTTCCAGTACAATTAACCATAATATTTTAAAAATTAAATAATTATTTCAAAAAAATTTAAAAAAACCAGTCAAGATGTACTAAAACATTTCGAAATAATTTAAAATAATAATGGTAGAAACATATCAAAATATCTCAAAAATACCTCAAATTATTGGTATTTAGTTTAGTTACTTATTAGTTTTAATCTTCTTAAAAATTAAAAGACTTTTACTTCAAAACCAAATTTTGATCATTCTTTTTCCCATTGTGTGTTATCCCTTTTACGCGTGTTGACTAAAATTGATAATTGAACCATGCATTATGAGCTCAAGTTGAGTTTGTCAAACTCATTTTTTTTAAATAGACCTAAAAATTATTTAGATTTAATTCGTTTAAAAAATGAATTGAGTCTAAAATAAATCAAACCCGAATAAGTTGATTATTTAAATATAAACGAGTTGAGTCTTTAAGGTTTGTTTTCTTTAACAAATTTAAACAAATTATTCAAGTTCAATTAATTTAAAACACAAGTTGAATTCGAACCGAATGTTATACGAGCCGAATTCAAATTGAAGTCGAGTACTCAACTCGATTATTAAATCTCGTGTTGACTATTCACTCCTTTCACTCGTGGAATGCTGAATTAGCCCAATTATAAAGTTGGTCATTGTGAACCGCTTACGGGCCCATTTCCAGACAATACAAAACCTTGGGTTTGCTAAAACCTTCTGTGCTGGTCTGGGATCTTATGGGCTGGGCTGTGAATTCTGTACGGATTTAAACAGTTCAGCGGGCAATGCTCTACCTTCATTAAGTATAATACAAGAAACTCTTTTATTAATAACGATATGCACAATCTTTTTGGGTCATTAAGGATATATGTTTTGTAAGACGGTCCAACAGTCTTTTTATTTATTTATTTATTTTTATTTTTACCTACAGTAAATCACACACGTATTTTTTCAAGACTTATTGCTCTTCTTTGAATTTCTCTCTCCTCTCTCATCCTTTAAGTATATCTCTCATCTCTCCTCTTTTCTATTTTAATTTATATGTCTAACTATTTCTCTCTCCTCTCTCGTCTTTGATTTCTTTCTCATCTATCTTCTACTCCATTATTTCTCCCTCTTCTCTCTTCGTCCTTTTAATTATTCTCTCCTATTTATTTTTTTAATTTCTGTATATAACTCTAACTCTAACGTTATGCTCTAATATATCATTTATTTAAATTCTTTTCTCACCTCTATATTCTATATGACTCTTTATCTCTCCTCTCATCCCTTATTTTTATTTTTCTCTCTCTTTATCTTATCTTTTTTATTCAACTATTTATCTCCTCTTACTTCCTTCTATTTTCTTTATTGTTTTTATTTTTTTTCACCATATATTGTTGAGAGATTGTGTCGATCATTACCTTTAAAAACAATCATCCATAGTTGTTATAAATTCGAATGATTCATGGTAGTGATGTTCTTTATGCAGTTCGTGTTGACAATATTTGTTGAATTTATTAATAATGACCATGTGATCTCATTTTTCTCTCCAAATTAGGACATTTTCTTTCTTTCTCTGTCACTCTCTCTCTCTCATACAATGACAACCATATTAACACTGTTTATAATGAATTTTTTTTCCATTTTTTTGTGTTCGTTCTTATTGTGAGATAGATGTTTGAGTAATTGTTATTGTCCTAAATAGTAACAGCTATATATATATATATAGATGACTTTTGCTATTCGCGGTTAAGATTGATTTAAATTTTACTTTAAAATTAATCTAACGACTAATATTAATACCCTAAATTTAATAGGAAAAATAGGTCTCTAAAGATGTGTTTGGAGTGACTTTTTAAAAGTACTTTTAGAAATTATTTTTTATAAATACTTTTAAAAAATAGTTTTTGAAATCGTCTCATCACTATCTCTACCACCACCACCGCCATAACCATTGTTGTCGCGGCTACCCCCACCACCACTGTCGTCACCACCGCCGTCACTGTGCTTGCAGGCACAAACAATAACAAGTCTATATAACAAAATAACTTACAATTCAATTTCTAAAAAATAAATAAAATGATTTTTGTTATTTACAGTTGAGATCACTTTAAATTTTGCTTTAAAGTTTATCTAACGGCTAATATTAACACCCTAAATTTAATATGAAAAATAAGCACTTGAGGGTGTGTTTGAAGTGATTTTTTAAAAATACTTTTAGAAATTATTTCTCATAAATATTTTTTAAAAAAATAGTGTTTGAAATCGCCGGACTACTACCTCTACCACCGCCACCGCCACCACTGCCGTAAGCACCACCCCCCACCGTTGCCGCCATCATCGCCCCTATCACTATCACCATCACCAACATCGTCGTCGCTGTCGCCGCCACCACCACCACCACCACCGCCGCCGTCGCCGCCATCGCTGCCACAACCACTACTACCACGGCCACCCTCCGCCGTCACTATCATCACTGTCGTCGCCACTGCCCCCACCACCGCCACCGCCACCGTCGTCGTCGCTGCCGCCGCCACCCCTACCCCCACAGTCACCACCACCACTGCCACACCCATCACCCCCTACCACCCCCATCGCTGCCCCTACTACTAGGGCTGTCAAACGTGTCGGGTTAAACGGTTACGTGTCGGGTTAAACGGGTGACGGGTGAAAAACATGTAAACTCGTATACGACACGTTTAATAAATGGGTAAAAAATTGAAACACGAACACAAACCGTTTAATAAACGGGTAACACGACACGATTCGTTTAACACGTCTAATTTTACGATTCGGGTTAATTAGACGATTCAGGTTAGGTTGGGTTGGGTTAACACGGTAAACCACTCATTTGACCCATTTATCTGTTTACCACCCGTTTGACCCATTTAACATGATTAACCCATTTAACACGGTTTAACACTATAAATGGGTTAAACTATTCGTTTAACCCATTTATCTGTTTATTTAAAAATGTTATATAACTTTATAAAACTAATAAACACAAATAAATGTGATATTTAGAAATACCACACTATATTATAAAATACAAACTACAATCCAAAATAACAAAATTCCATCAACAATCATATTACAAATCATAAATACAATCTGAAATAACACAATTACACCAAATAACAATCATATTACAAACTACAATCCCAAACAATCACAACTTCCATGATTCACAAAATCCCGGGAAAGAGATCAAATTGCCACCTCCACGACAACGAACAGATTCAACAACCAAATTCTCATACCCTATACAAATTAAAATGAAATATTATATAACATTAATAATTAAATACTCATAAGATAAGTAATAAAAATTTGGCATTACCTCTCTTTAGTCATGATCAATGATAGATATAGAATTAAAACATTAACCGGATATAACTTTATTAGACTTTATATTTTGATTGAAAACATCATCATCTATTTCCCCTTCCGAATCATCACCAGAATCATCTACAACTAAGCACAATAAAACATAAATAAATCAATGATCACATGAATTAGGATAATGGGAAAAATAATACTAGTAAAATGAAATCAAACTTACTACTTTTTCCATGAATCCAATCTCTAGTACAAATCAACGCTTGGAAAGTTTCGGGCGGCAAAAGTGAGCTTCGATACTTATTCAAAACTCTACCACTGGTACTAAATTCAGATTCAGATGCAACTGTAGAAATAGGAATTGTCATCACATCACAAGCCAATCGAGACAATATAGGATGCCGAAACTGTTCTCCTTTCCAAAAGGTTAGAATATCCAATTCCTTTTTTCGATCAAGCCTTTTTTCATTAAAATACAACTGTAACTCAATCACTCGAGACATAGGAGAATCTTTTTCTTCACATTTTTAAAATCCTACATTTTGTACAAATTCATTACGAATATACAATAAACTACCTTGATCACATTCAATTTAAACAAACTAAATTATATTTTACCTGAAAAAGGCTTTCAGAATCATCAAGACAATCTGAAAAAGGCTAACTTGTTTCTCACTACTTGAAGTACTTGGAACAACATGTGATAAGTGGACAGAGTACAATTCAAAGAGCTCAAATAAAGTATCTTGAACACACTTGAAATCATAGGAATCATCACCATAAAGTTTTGAATAAGTCCAATCTACAAACTGAATTTTATACCGAGGATCTAAGATGATAGCAATTGAAAGAATCAAACTATACTTTGACCAATACTTGTCAAACTTGGCATACATATGACTTCCCATTATCCTCATAAAACTATCATTGTCTGTCAATGTCTCCTTCAAAATATGTTGAATTAAGAACACTTGGGGGAAGTACAAATTAGCTGTGGGATATGTTGTACCAGAGAATAAGTAAGTAACTTTATGAAATACCCTCAACAAATTAAAAATCTTCTTTACTTTGCTCCATTCATCTTGGGAAAGACAATGTCTATAATTAGAATCACTCAACTGTAAATTAATAAATGCACGACGATAAAAAAGTGCACTCTCAAGCATAATATAAGTTGAGTTCCACCTAGTTGGAACATCTCTCCGCAAACCTTTTTTGCTCTCTAATAAAACTTGAGCAACACAATCCATGAACTTCTTTTTCCTTCCCGATAATCCTTTAACATATTTGATACTTTCTCGAATTTTTATCACTAATTTATCAATTTCTTTAAGTCCATCTTGGACTATCAAATTAAGAATATGTGCATAACACCGAACATGGAAGAACTCACCATATCTCAAGAAAGCATTTTTTAGGTTAAGTTGACTCTTCAACAACTCAATAAAATAATCATTACTAGAAGTATTATCCAAAGTTAAGGAAAATAATTTCTTTTTAAATCCTCAATCAATCAAAAAAGTATAAATTTTCTTAGATAAGACAATACCAGTGTAGGGAGAGGGCATGAGACAAAAGTTTAAAATTTTTTTTTGCAACTTCCAATTTAGATCAACATAATGGGCTGTGAGAGAAACATATTCATCAGTCGATATAGAAGTCCACAAATCAGATGTCAAACAAATTCTTCCAGGAAGGGAATCCAAAACAATTTTAAGTTATCCTTCTCTCTCTTATACATTTTTAACACATCTGACTTTGCAATATTCCTAGAAAGCATCTTGATATTCTCATAAGCATACTTGAACATTGTTCTAATACCCTCATATTGGACAAATCGAAATGGTAAATCATGCTTAAGTATTGCCTCAACCGCTAACTCACGAAACTTTTCAGGATCACATTTTGTGGATCACATTAGCATAGATCCTTGACCTTGACTTAGAAGTAATTGTCAAATATCCCCGGTGTCTTTTTTCACACGTTTTTCCATGTGAGTATTCATGTTACCAGTTCCATGACTAGACTCACATATATATTTGATACCACAAATATTACATGCAGCACGCTTATTGCTGTCTGGATATTTTTTATTTAATTATGTAAAGTATTTTCATAGTATTGAAGTATTTTGTCTCTTACGATTAGATTTACCTTTTTCTGTAGTTGTATCAGTTGATGTCTGTGTTGTGGAGCTGCATCTAAATTAGATTCATGCCCGACCTGATATTCTTCATCAGAAATTATAATATTATATTCAAAAAAATTCATCTGTTTAAGGCAAAAAAATAGAGTTAAATTGATATCACATGAATTTAATGGAACTTGCATGAATTTAATGGAACTCATAAATTAGATTCATCTATCAAAAAAATTAGATTCATGTAACTCACATGAATTTAATTGAACTAATAAATCAACTGTTTATTATCTCAGGGACACTAGGTCTCTCAAATCTAAATACATAAATAAGATCAACTGAAAAGTTTGAGCCAAAAATCATAAGAACTCGTTTAAACCCAAACATCAATTAATTTTCTTATTGAACAAAAAATCATTATCCTTTCACCTTTAGAATTGACAAGCTTTTTACCACATTAAATGCAATCTATGTATCACCATAGTCATCTAAATTACTTCAAAACAAATAAAAATTGAACTGCAAAAGTCAATAGTGTCAAAACCAACTGACTCTTTCAACAGACCAGATCATGAACCATGATCAACATAGTCAATTCAGAATCATAATCTCATGAGACAATTATGTGTTACCAAACAAGTAGAAATAAATACTTGAATGTAATACTCCAAGTAAGCCAAAAAAAAAAAAAAAGGACAGTTTGTCACTCTGGAAAAGGAAAATGAAACCATGAGACAGAAACTTCAAGACGTAACAAAGAATAGATTTTTTCCAAATACAAAACAAGACAACACAAAATTAGAGGTGACCTCAATTCAAATTTATCGCATAAAATGTTCGAATTTTTATAAGCAGCATCCCAAATCAGGGTTTTTAAGCTAAAAACCAAAGGTGTCTTTGTTACTTGTCTGAAAGTCTGTAAATTGAAATGTTGAGAGGGTCTTGGCGATCAACCACAAAGCACGATACATAATATATATAAACAAGGAAACCACTAAACAGACTAATGAGGATATCGATCTAAATACAGATCTAATTCAGATCTAAATAAATACTCATCAAATTTCGAACACAGTCTTATACCCATCTAATGCAAATCTAAATACAAATTACCATGGTCACTGGCCAGTGATTCAAGCTTCGTGGTCAGAGACTCAAGCTTCGGTTTAGCGCGATTTCGTTCGGTTCAGCGGAGTCCAAAATTGAGATCTAAATATGATTAACTGACTCAAGCTTGGAGAGAGGGAGAGATAGAGCAAGAAAGAGAGAAATAATGGAGGGATTTGAAGGCTGAGAAGAGTGGAGGCGCAACAGTGAACCAAAAGCTTCAGCCATAGTATATGTAATTAGATTAGGGTTGGTAAAAATAGCTTTATATATTTTTTGTTTAGTTGTCATTAAAAAAAAAATTGGTTATTTTTTTTAAAATAATTATTAATTTATTATTATATTAATTTTTTTAAACGGGTTAGAAATGGGTTGACATGTCTCACCCGAACACGACTAGTTTATTAAACTTGTTAAACGGGTTGATCCGTTTATGACCCGAACCCGTTAAGGTCTCACTCAAACCCGTTTAATTCACGGTTAATCATGTCAGGTTGAATTTTGACAGGCCTACGCACTGCAGCCGCTACCATCACCACCGCCACCGCCGCCACCACCACTGCCATCGCCACTGCCACCACCGCCACCATCACCATCGCTGCAGCCACCGTTACCACCACCACGATCGCCGTCGTCGTCACCACTGCCACTGCCATCGCCACCGCCACCATCACCATCGCTGCAGCCACTGCCACCGTTCCCACCGCCACCACCAACACCATCGCCGCCGCCCTCGTCTCCACCATCGCCACCACAATTATTGTCACTCAACACAACCATCACCGTCTCCTACCGCCACCATTGCTGCCCACTACCTCTCACTCCTAGTACAAATCGATATTTAAATTCTTTTATCTCTCCTCAATATTTATGATTTGATTTTATATATAAATACAAATATGTTTATTGTTTACCAGTTTTTATTACTCTGTGTCTTCAAGTACAGACAATAACTAGTATATATATATATATAACTTTAAAAAGTCTAAAATAAAGTTGATTTAAATCTATTTTAAATTTTGAATGTGAATTTTATATAGAAAGTTTAAATTGTTTAATTATGAAAAATCTAAAATTAAGTAGATTTTATTTTGTTTGATTTTTGAATTGCATATTTGATTTTGTTTGAATTTTGAATTATGTATTGAAAGAGAATAAATTATTTTTGTCGTTGCACACGTAACTGTCCTTAAAGTCCCAAAAAATTTGCGTCTGGAGTTCTTCTCCAAAAAGACAGTAACAGTAGACCAACTTGCAAAAAAAACCCCATAGCTCTAACCCAATTTGGCTTTGTAGAGACATCAAGCTTGTTCAGGCATCAATATCGAAGTAGAAATCTTCAATTGAGTCGAAATATTTGGTTGTTTGTACCAATTTTGTGTAATTTGTTTGCCAAAATTTACATAAATCTTGTCTTTTAACCAAATTTACAACACTTAGGCTTCCATTGGCCAGAAAAACAGCTCAATACCCCCAATTACATGTAGGGATCTTAATCGAAATGAGTTACGTAGGTTTAGTTCGGATAAGATTCGATTCGAGCTCGACTCATGTTCTAATAAGCTGAACTTTGATAATTTTTCAAATTCGTTTAAAAAAATAAATCTAAAAGGTTATGCTCAAGTTTGGCTCATTTATGTATAAAATAGTTGACCTATTCGGATTCAGCTCGAGTTTGATTCGAGTTCTAAACAAGCCATGCGTGAACAATTTTTTAGGTTCAAGTTCAAACTTACAAAACTCGACTAAATTAGCGCTCCTAATTTACTAAGCTTTTCGGATAAATATGTGAGTAGGATTATTGAGGAGACATGATTTTTATGTTTTTTTTAATTGTGGAGAACCGTTCCAATCACATGTAGGCTCACTAAAAAAAAAAAAAAAATGGATGATTCACAAACCACCGGATATTCTCAAATTTGAAATCTTAAATTATTAGTCGCTGAAATTCTATCATCCAACTGTCAATTGTTTTTATCAATTCAAAAAAATAAACTATCAATCGTCTTTCATGATCGATCAATCTGTGTCGTGCTTGTATCCAATTTTTTGTGATTCGTGAATCTAAAACAACAGATTTGTCACTTCTTTTTCTCTGGACACAATTCATCATGGATTTTTACAAATTAAAAATGTATTTGAACCACATTCTAACAATACTCCATAAGAATAATTTATATTTACGACAACACATGGAACACTTCTTTTTTTTTTGAGAGGTGGAAGGGCGAAGGGAAAAGGGGTTTGAACCATTGACCTCAAAAAAGCAAAACTATCATAAGATAAAAAAATATTATTGGACCAAAGACCTGCTGATGCATGCAACACTAGATCAAGATATGAAAAATCAAAAACGGATTTCGACTTTACAAAAGTACTAGTTTAAGGAATTATGAATGCCTGATATTGATCTAATTTTTATATCAATTTATCGTTTTACTTTTAAGTTAATATTATTTTTTTTATTTTTTAAATTTATGTCATATCGAATTCGTCGCCCTAAAACTAATAGGGGAATATTGCTGGGAGATCAAAACAGGAGGGACAGGTTGGGACAAGGGGAATCTTTTCTTCTTACTAATGAGACATTTGGCATCCAACCCGATACATGGGACTGGGTTTGGAGAGACCATCCAACTCACATAGAATATTTAAAATTATGGGATAATTGTACAAACACCCCAACATATGCATAAATTATCCGACTATCCCTAACATTTCCAAGGTTTGGCATTCTTAGAAAAGCTGGATGGACATTATATATATATATATGCAAAATGCTATACAACCCAAATAAAATTTTAAAAATATTACTCAAATACGTATCATTTTTTAGATGAGTGTTGTATGAGTAGATCCCACTGAAAAAATTAATGGGACTCACTGATAATATGTATTTGAGTTGTAATTTTTTGAATTTTATTTAAGAGAAAAAACTTAACAACAATGCTAATATATATTCATCCAATCCTTATTTCGTTCCCCATTCAACTCTAAAGTAAACAGCAAATCCACCCAACCTATGTTGTGTCTCCTACCCACTTTTCTCTCCCATCTGCGAAAACCATCCCACCATCTAAAACATGGGCAAGTTAAAGCGATTTTAGGCATCATATATACTCTTGTATGGCATTCATATACCAAATCTGACTTGTGCATGGAGAGACTTAAACTCTAGATGTCCATGTAAGAATAAACTAATCTTATAGATGTACGAAACCAATCCTCATCTTTGATTATATATAGATCGACACAATATATAGGCTGGACGTAGAGATAGTAAATTGTCAAGCTTCTATTATGTCACCGACCCTAAAAACATGTAACGAGAAGGAAACAAGAGTCTGTTTGGAGTGGTTTAAGTCTACTTAATTATAATATTTCCGTTTTCTATTCCTTCTGGACCATGAAGTTCAACTTTTCCAGGTCAAATTGAAGGTTTCTATGACAGAAAACGAATGGATGCTGAGACACTTGAACCTTTATTTTACGAGCAGTATTAGTTGTAACAAAGAGAAACAGCTTGACTTAGCTTAATTATATGATTCCTCGAGCCTCACCACTCACTCATCTCTCTCATCTTTGGGGTTCAACTTGTTCAAACCCTACTTTCCAACTGTCCAAAACTATTTTAAAACATCCATTAACAACCATTGAGCAAGACAATCAACATGATCATTGTAAAACATGTTGCCATACAAGGTTTCTTTGTGCTTCGCATCTGTTTGTTAATACAATATACTCTTGTCCAAAAGGGGAACAAGATCGCTGGCATGATCTTCTCGAGGCAATTGTATAGGGTTTTGTCTCATAATTGTTTTTCTTCTCCCATTCTTATACCTCAAGGTTATGTGCTGATCAGCACCCATGTTCTTCTTCTCGACTGAGACGATATTTTATTACGATGCTGATGTCAGTTACTCTTGGTTATAGGAGATTGATTCGAACAATGCTGTGGTTACATTTGATTTGTGAATTTAAAACGATTCAATTTGAACTATCTGTTGGTTTTTGATCCAACATTGGTCTAATCAATCTTTGCATTGCTTAAGCTTGACTGAGGAACATGTATATATGACGCATGAACATGAACAATGACCAAAACTGTCACATAAACCATGCATTTGTTCAATTATCAATATTGCAATTATCATCTCTAGGCTCATCTTTTGATCCCATCAAAGTTATGCTCCGTTTGTTACGATGAAAAAACAAAAGGATGAAAATTATGAGAAATAGATAAAATATCATATTTGATAAGAAAGGAAAATAAAAATGATGAAAAAGTGGATGGATAAGCTTTCCTTCCAACTTACAAAAATCAATCCCTCCAAAATTAAAAGAAAAGTGAATGAAAAGTTAATTATTTATGGTTAACTGTATTTTATTTGTCTATATATTCTTTGATATATACATATATTATGTATACATTAATTTCATATATAAATACAATGGTAAAATATGTATTTATATTTTTTTAAACAAAATTTAAAAATAAAAATTTTAAAAATATTTTTTCTAACTTACCAAGTACAAAAAAAAAAATTAATCATTTTTATTTTCTATTTGTTCTACCAAATACAAAAGAAAGGAAAATATATCATTTTTACTTTCTTTTCTTGAAAGATAGAAAGTGTATCCCTCCTATATTTTCTATTCATTTTACTTTTGATTCTTCCTATTAAACGGAGGCCCATTTTGTATTAGATCCACATGACTTTAAAATACATTGTATTTTGAAATGTAAAACTCATACTTAATTGAAAAAAAATAAAATCTTCACTCTATGTCTAAGTTACCACTAGTTTGGAATCATTGTTCCACAACTAAGGTTTATTCCGAGCATATGTCACTTGGAAATACTATTTGTCCCCTAGAATAATTCTCACCTAAACTTAGTTAATAAAGTATGGTACAACAATTTTTATTTTATTTTTACAACAATTTGAATTGTATAGATTCCCGAATCGTTCTACAATACTCTTACCGTAAAGAGAATGGAGGTTCTACAATGATTGTTTTCTTCTTTTTTTCATCACTCTTTTATGTGGACGATGCATTGGATGATTCGACGAAGAAATTGTGATCATGGAGGTGCGAGATGATCCTTACTGCACTATTCATATGTAATATACTTCTTTTTTTGACTTGCAATCATTCGAAAGAAACCTTTTTTATCCCATAAACAGTGCACTTAAAATCTATTTTTTTCATTGCCTCCCCTCTCACCGTGTGTTATCTAATAATAAACTTCACCATCATCAAGGTATATAATTATCATCTTTGCCATTATTTCTATATATCATTGTCACAAACATTACGACCATATCAATTTATTTATGTAGTTCGTAGTTTGTCATTATTATCGCTATCATCTTCATCATCATTTTTTGACGTAGCTTACTTTCCTCCATTTGGTATATGCATGATTTTTTTTTTCTGTCATAGTTTGATTAGGATGATATTCTAATATGTAATATTCATGTTGAGTTAATATCATTCTTTGTTCGTTCATTTATAAAATATACACGCACTGTCACGAGGCAGTCATCATTCAATTCTTTTTTAACTATTCTGTGGCACTTCTATAAATAAATTGGGTTGGTTTGAATATGTTTTGATAATTTCTTTGGATGAAAGCAATTATCTTTGTCATTAGGTTCCCAGACCTTAATGCTAATGCCAATAATTGTGAGTTTTTGATTGGAAAGTGTCCAAATCAGCCCAAAAATCATACAATCACCTTGATTAAAATTTCCTCCCAATTGGAATTTTCCCATGGACACATCACCATGTAGGTCCCCCATTACTTCACTGTTATGTCGTTTTCCATCAATAATTAATTTTTTATTCAAATTTAAGTAAAAATTAAAATAAAAAACATGATTTGATAAAGAACACTCCCATGAATAAATCATATTTTTACACAATTCATTTAAAAAAATTCCAGTAGGAGTCCATTTCTTTAATTTTTTATCCAACCTTTTTCCTCTATTATTTTCTTTGCTGCTTTCTCTCCAATCTCTTTCTCACCTTATTTGCATAACACTTCAACTCTACCCTCAAATTCAGCCTCAACCAATATTTCTTATAAATAAGCTCATACTATTCTTTTTTTTTTCTTGTTATTTCTTACATTTTTTTAAATGAAAAAATGTTTTATCTCTGATTGCTGAAATTTTAAAAATGATATCAAATTTAAAATTGGCAAATGATATTGGTGGTAAATGATTTAAGTTTCATTGAAGTTATATTTTTTATACTTATCGATGAGGTTAAATGAAAATTGAAAAAATAAAGGAAAAAAAAAGTAGAGAAATGCATAAATAATGGCAGTGAAATATAATTGTTGAAAAAATAGAGATGTGTGAAATATGACTGTTGAAAATTTAAATAGAATTTAAGTTTTCTTTCATTTGATTTGAATAATAATTTGAGTCTTCTTCATCTACTCTTATTAATCGATGGGTTGTATCATTGTCAATATATTTTCTATATTTTTTGTTACTTCCAGCTTGAGCATTATGAATTGAAGTGAGAATTAAAAATGTGTGGGTCCTCTGCACAATAATATATATATAAACACACACACGCCACACACACATAGGATTAAGATTGTGGGGACTTTCCAATATTCGATAAGTTATCGGCTGCTAAAGGAAAATTTAAAAATATATTAGAAAAAATCAAAAATCCTCAATGAACATATATGTACACCATAGATATATTTGGATTCCTATGTAAAATTGTCAAGGTGGTGGTCTCAAATAGTATACACACACGTATAGTACGTGAACCTCCAATCTATCCCTTATTTAAGGTGTCTATCAAATAGCTAAACTAGCAATAGAATAAACTTTCCCTTCCTTCCTTTCCTTTCCTTTCCTTTTCACTTTCTTTTCTACCCAAAATATTATTTTTGTTTGATATGCTCGGTAGTTGTCAAGACTTACGAAAGAGAAAATACTCGTGAAAAATGATAGAAATTTCAAACGGTTTCTATACTTGCAGTACTCATGTGATGCAGTTACATAAAAATTTAATTAATGTGTAAAAAATATTGTATCATATTGTATTATTAATCATAATCTCCATTTATGATGACATGTCAAGTCCACTCCCTTATATAAAAACTCAATCATTGTGGAGAGTGTTGATGTTTTTTTTCCTTGTACTAAGCTAAACACTTTCTCGCTGTAAGAGAGACAGAGAGAGTACACCAATGTGTGTCGACTCTCCATATTAGACTAAAGTCACCAAACCAAATAAACATTTTATTATGTTATATTATATTTCAATTATTTTTTTAAATATTACCCCTAGTAATTTTTTTTTTTTAAAAAATGTTTGAGTAACTAAAAATATGTTTTTTTTTAAATAGAATTGTCTTTATTACATTACCCCTAGTTTCATTTCTTAAATTCCAAATAATTTTTTATGTACCCCAAAAATATTATAAGAGGATTTCTACGCCATAAAAATAAAATAAAAGACGTACGTTGTATTTGTTAGTGCTGATTTTAATTATTTTGCTATTAATCTGATAATAAAATGAATAGCTCTATACAGATTATAAAATTGATTCAACTTTTCCAAGCATTAATCTAACAGAAAATATTGATATAATTGAGCTTTGCATTACCCAGACAGCCGAACTATTTAAAAAAAAAAACAAAAAGTGGCAAAGCAATTTGACTGACAATACCAAGAAACAATCATAGTGCTACGTTGTACTCTATAATATCTACCTACGATACGAGATAAAGAGTTAATAATTAGCTAATCCCGGTGAACATGAAGGCCATCGTGGTCGTTCATTGGAGCCTTGTCACTTGAACCATAGATCGTGGCCGTTCGTTTAAGATGACGAAAATATAGGCTATGGGGATCGGAAAAGCTACGCAACCACTAATAGTAACTATTATTCATTCGTTGATAAATGAAAGCCGCTTTTTCTGGGTGACCACAATGAGTAAATCAACGGCTGAAAGTTCAGGAGGCTCTGACGGTGGACAACTAACCACGTCGTTACCATCGTTTTATATATAAGAAAATCCAAAAATATCACCATCATCGTGATTATAATTGGTTCATGGAGAGACAATCATGATATGTTTGCATTCTAAATATCAATGGATGGAAGAGTTGTTTTATATATAGAAAAATCCGATAATATAAATACTCTCACTATGACTATTATGATCCATGGACAACTATAAAACAACCGATCAAAAATGCACGGCATGATGGTTCATTCAAGAATTGCGTGGCATGGCCATGAGATGACAAAGACAAATATGATATGTTTCCTTCTAATTATGGAAGGAAGTTAATTATATTTGATAGATAATACAAAAATATTGTGAACCCCATGATGATTTTTATTGTTTATGGATAACTAGAATTCTAGAAAGCAACCGATCACATATGGCTTGATGGCCCACGTGATATTTGCATGATATGGCCATGATAAAAAGGGTCATGATCATTTGTTTTACATTCTAGTTATGGAAGGATGATTAATTATGTACATAATTACATTTATGGAGAGAGATTAAAGTTTTCTTAATGATTACAACTAGGGTCATGATGACACCGCTGATTAAAACCAAAGTTTGAGAGAGAGAGAACAACTCAAGTCTGCGCAGCCATAGCCGCCATTTCCTCTCTTTCTTTCTGATATGATTGATCACATTAACTACATTATGATTACCTGCCCTAGACAGAGAAGGTTATTTAGAGAGAAGGAGAAATGGACAGACGCAGGATAGAAAAGATTGCGACTTTTAAAAATAAAATAAAATAAATTATTAAGAGAGAGAGAAGGCCCACCAAAAATCAGGTATATAAGGGCAGCATTAGAACACTAAAACCACTACTTCAACGATAAACTAGCCAAAAAAACCTCTGCAACGATAAACTACTCAAAAACCTTCGAAACTCAACGGCCCCTCTTTTTGGTGTCCTCCGAGCTGTTTTCTATCTCTCTTGGATCTTCTTGGTTTCTGAAAGTTCTCCAAGATTTTCCGTTTTGCTTTCCTTGCTTCAAATACACGTTATTGATCAAAAATATTTTCGTAGCCTTGAAAAAGCTGCGATTGTATGTAGCCCTTCCAGTTCCGCATACTCTATAAAGCTCTATTTACTCTCGAGCTCAACTCGTTGAGTGAACAGCATTCTAGTTTGAAGCTCTTAGGGTGTTCCTTTCTATCTTTTTTTTCGATATTTTGTTTCATCATACACAAGAAGATGGTGGATGATGGTGTTATAATAGTGGTGAGAGAATTTGATGCCAAGAAAGACTGTAGAGGAGTGGAAGAAGTAGAGAGAAGGTGTGTGGTTGGAACAAGTGGCAAACTCTCTCTCTACACTGACCTTTTGGGTGATCCTATTTGCAGGGTTCGCCACTCTCCTGCTTATCTTATGCTGGTAATACAAAAATCTCCCCCCCCCCCCCCCTTCTCTCTCTCTATGCGCATATTCATTGTTACCTATGAATAAATTGCCCATATGTAATGAACGTTTTTCATTAACAGGTAGCTGAGATGGTGTTGGTTAAACAAGATAGAGAAGAGAGAGAAATAGTAGGGGTGATAAGGGGTTGCATCAAAACCGTTACGTGTGGGAAGAAACTCTCCAGAAACTTAAAAAATGGGAACGATCCCTCCAAACCTCATCTGCTTCCCGTCCACACCAAACTTGCCTATATCTTAGGCCTTCGCGTCTCTCCTTCTCACCGGTATATTTACTTCTTTCCACTACTCATTATATATAACTAAACAATGATCAAAATCTTACCAAAAATGGAACTTTGAGTAGAATCAGTAGATTATATTTATGGATTCTCCAAAATTATTTGACCTTCTATACTATATTATATGGATTTGTCTGATTATATATGCCAATCTAGAGACAATAATGGTAATGTGTATTGACGTTGCAGGCGAATGGGACTAGGGTTGAAGCTGGTGCGTAAAATGGAGGCGTGGTTCGGAGAAAACGGAGCTGAATATTCGTACATGGCAACTGAAAGCGACAACCAAGCTTCCATTAAGCTTTTCACCCAGAAATGCGGCTATACCAAGTTCCGCACACCCTCTATCCTGGTACACCCTGTGTTCGCTCACCGAGTCCGAGTCACCAAGCGAGTAACCATCATCAAACTCACTCCCTCCGACGCCGAGTCTCTCTGTCGCCGTCGCTTCTGCACCACCGAGTTCTTTCCCAAAGACATTAACTCAGTTTTGAACAACAAGCTCAATCTGGGTACTTTCGTTGCCGTTCCTACTGGTTCTTATAGCGACGAGTCCTGGCCGGGTTCTGACTCGTTCTTGGATGACCCACCTGAGTCATGGGCTGTACTCAGTGTCTGGAACTGCAAGGACGTGTATACACTCGAGGTTCAAGGCGCGTCGCTAGTGAAGAAAGTATTTGCCAAAACGACTCGTTTAGTGGATCGGGCTTTTCCATGGCTACATTTACCGTCCGTTCCTGATGTGTTTAGGCCTTTTGGGCTTCATTTTCTCTATGGGCTTGGGGGCGAGGGCCCATTTTCTGTGAAGTTTTTGAAGGCCTTGTGTGGAATGGCCCACAACCTGGCTAAAGAGTGTGGTTGTGGGGTGGTGGCGACGGAGGTGGCTAATCGAGAGCCGCTCAGGTTAGGAATTCCACACTGGAAAAGACTATCATGCGCGGAGGACTTATGGTGCATGAAACGGCTTGGGGAAGACTACAGTGACGGAGCTGTGGGTGACTGGACCAAATCACCGGCTGGAGCGTCCATTTTTGTTGATCCCAGAGAGCTTTGATATGCAATGTAGTCTCTTTTGGAAGTTAGAAAAAGAAAAGGGTGTTTTTGTTGTATTTTTTTGTTGGTTAAATTTTGCCATAGAGTTTTAATATTTTGTGACGATTTCGAGGTGATATAAGATGGCGATGGTGGTCGCGATAGCGGTGGCGGTGGCGGCTGTGTGGTGGTGGTGCTCGTCAGGGAATATCCCAACCTCTTCCTTTTGTAAATGGATGTGGCTTTTTAGATCCTATGTCAGCCGAACGGAACCTAAATCTTTTTTCTGTGGGGTCTATGACCTTTTGACATCCTTTTAGTTATTCTTAGTGTGCCTACTATAACGATATGGTTTGGATTACAAATCATTTTATCAATAGTTTGTTTACTTGTAGTTATGGATTGTTGTATTATAATTTTTTTCAACTCATGATTTGACTTATTTTATGACGTGTAATATCGATTGAAAAAAATGGTTTTAAAAAAATTTATTTCAGCAATTTGAGGTTTAAATAAAAGTGAGACTCACACCTCAAAATTAGTAGGATTAAATTTAAACGCGGTCTGTGAGGATATTAATGTGGTGTATTTATTTGTTCAAAATTATTAAGATTTGAATGAGAAATTATGTTTCAAAATGACTTATTTGAAGTGATAAAATAAATTAAAGTTAATGTAGTAAAATAAGGTTTGCCCCACATTGGAAGAAACCAATATTTTGGTGAGTTAATATACTCCTACTTGGCTTCATGGGTTAGACTCCGAGAGTACTACATTTTTGTAAGCGGAGCAGACGCATACATTATCTTGATTATTACACGTGCATCACCGCCCACCTCGCCATAATCCGACCGGGCTTGGGCTAAAAAGATATAAACATTTTAGATAAAATTTATTTGAAGCAGTGCGGATAATTTGTCAAACCAATCGGATTCAAAATCTCAACCAAAATTTAAATTCAATCGAATTTTAAATTTCTTCACGTTATTTTCTTTGAACTTGACGTCAAAAGAGGTCAAAATTTATTCCAAAGTGTTTGTTCATTTTAGGAAGTGTTTCTTGCCTGTTCAGATTAAAGAGTGTGTCTCTTCAATTTGAATAGTAGCAACTCATACCTTTTCAGGCAATCTGAAAAATCACCAAGAGTCTATAATCTGTCTCATTGTCATTTCAATCCATCTCATTCTGAATTATAGTTTTAGATTTCTTCTCTCTCTCTCTGCATATTACTACATTGTTCTTTTCGTTCGGTTAAAGTATAAACACAAGTTGTGTTCGTTAGAGTGTTGAAGATTGAAATATTGCTTCTTCAATAACATAAAATTTGTTCTATCTTAAGAGACATTTGTTTATTAACCTTGAGTATCGAGAGGAAGCAAATATGTCTTAAAAATATTGTGTTTCATAAGGCTCGAATTGAAATTATAATTTTCTTATTTATTATTTGTATAAATCTACATCCCTGTGAATGCACTGTTCTGATATATATATATATATATATATATATATATATATATATATATATATATATATATATTTTCTATAACAATACCTACATCTCGAGTTAGTTGTTAGGCAACAGGTATTTATATCGAACAATTTATTGAATAGGTGTACTCAATCAATATAATTATAACATGAATTCATTAAAATTAAATTGATATTCAACAACTTTATGTCAATCTCCTAAATAAACCGAAAGTACCCAAATATCCCATGAATCTAATCTTTTTTAGTGGCCTCTAAAGCAACCTTTCTTTAGTGACCTTTTGGCAATGTCGCCTTCAGTAGCAAAACGAGAAAATCCATGGACATGGGCTGGCAAAAGGTGGCGTCTTATCTAGGAATCATTTTGGACCCTGTGCAGATACATTGCAACAAGAGGATGACATGATATGACTCTGAATGGGGTGCTTTTGCATTGGATTTGTAGGAGGATTCTTTTTAAAATGACACTGTATTTTTATCGGTTCATATTTCTTTTTATACACTATTCAGTGCACGAGATTGATTTGGAGAAGATTAGATATACGCAGTCCTGTAAGGAGAGAAGTTATTTTCACAATTCAAACCCGTGACCTTTGCGTCACGAGATTGATGGCTGCGGCTATGTGCTTAATGTGTAAGATGGTTATATCAATCTCTCTCTCTCTCTCTCCCACACGTATTTCTCATATTCCACCAATCTCCCTTCAAATTCTCAAAGATGTGGGTTGCTGCTTTAGCGTCCCGAGGGAATATCATGAGGTCAAGTCAAGGTCAAACAATGGTAACATTACAGACCTGATTATTTCAAGCCTTAGCTCAGGAGATGCCAATGTTGTCATAAGACTTATAACAACTAAAATGGACCCCGTGACATACAAAGCTAATACTTCCAATTCCAAGTGGTATTTCAAATACATAGGGACCATTTGATCAATGAGTTTCATAAAAAAAAGGTAACTGAACTGACTAATTCAAGGGTCCTTGTGCACGTGGAACGTAAAATTCAAACACAATACTGATTTGCTTATTTCTATATTCCTCCTCATTGGCATTTCTTTTCCACATACTGTCTAGCAAATTTGGGTCACAAGCACAATCAAAACCCTAATCTAAAACAAGAGAAGCAAAAACAAATATAAGAAGGAACCTCCAATTCTCTTTGGGTACAAAAAATCACAATCAACATTTATGAACCTTTTCATGGTAAAACTCAGTCCCAAGCTGGTCTTTATAGTAACCAGATGCTTCTATTGACCAAAAGATACAGGTGCAAAATCTTTTCCTTTCATACCCAAGCTAGCTGGAAGATGTCTGTGGGTTTTCTAACATCCTATCATTATTTCATGATACAATTCTAAATACTGATCCAAGACTACGGTTCCTAGTTGTATCGACACTAAGATGATGAATGCCTTCTGCTTCTTGATGGGGTGGACTTTGTCTCCTCCGCAATTGTAGAACCAGGGCTCTCCGATGTTTCTGAACTGCTGTTCTCGTTTGATCTGTCTCTCCTTGACCAAAGCTTCGAAAAGATGTTTTTTGACATGAGCAAACCTTTAACTTCACTGGCAGCAATTTTTTTGTCATTTGTTTTGGTACATTCATTCATGTTACTGTTATTGCCACGTCCCCCTTCCCTCAACCGTAGAGTAGCCAGCTCCCCCTTCAAAACCTTGAACTCTTCAGCAGTTGGCATCGAATCCCAGTCCTCTTCTGTGTTGGTTGTTGCAGACCAGGAGCTCCCATGGGAACCACCGGGGAGTAAACTCCTGATGGACACAGGAAGGTCAGGTGTGTTGGAACCACTGGTTGCTGTCATGGCCCTGACCTGCTCAAAGAAGAGGACCTGCACAACAACTCTTAGTGGGAGTCGCTCATTTTGCATAGCTTGCATGCTTGCATCCACTGAGAGCTTCTTGCAGTCCATGAGCCTGCAAATTTTCTTTCGGTCACTCTTGCTGATCCCAGGGTGTTCCTACATCAAACACAATCAGAAACTTATTCGTTAGAAACCAATAGCCTCTTGCTTCCAGACATGATTGCACACAACCCCCCCACCCAGTGGGGAAACCGTCAGAAAGAGGACTAGAATAAAGAAATTTAAGAATTTACCTTGAGATACATGTCAATGGCATGGTAAATTCCATCATGAGACATTCTTGAGAAACCAGATACCATTTCTGCAAGATCAACGAATTTTGAGAGAGGTAGATTAGGATCTCTTGCAACTTCAGCAAGGTAGGCATCAACCAGCTTAGCCAACTTTGCCTTGGAGGCATTTGATACAAACCCAGGGCTTCTTATCTCCAGGAATTCATTTTCTATGAGACAATGAGTATGAGCACTCCACTCCTGCTTCAGAAACTCCTGAACCAAGTCTCTTACTATATCAATATTGTACACAATTGTTTCACCAGCTGGAGCTGGAATCAAAAGATCAGCCACAGTAGCCTCCTCTAGCTGCTGTCCAATTCTTCTAATCAGCTCCCTTCTTACCATCTCTCCACATTCTAACATAATTGATAACTGCAACAATTTCAGCAAGAAACTACAAGGAATACTGCCTTTCTCTGAGGGCAGCAGCCACGTTATGGTGTCAACCACATACTGACTCTTAATGATGTCACCATCATGTACCACACCCTTGCTAAACCCTGGCAACCTTCTCAGGGCATATGCTTTCAAGGCTTCTCCAATTACATCTGCAGACATTATTCCCGTTGTTTTTATGGTTGTTATGACCCGTTTATATAAATCAACTTGAAGCTCACACAGGTCCTCCACCCACCAGTCCTTAGGAATTATTTGCTGTTTTTTAGCACCATTCCATTGTGGATCATTTCCATTCTCAGATGGGAGTTTGTTACTGTTATAGGTGTATGACCACTTTACCTTTGAAGCATCAATGGAAGCTTTAGAAGCTATGGAGTCTAGGCAGTGGCTGACAACCTTCAGTTCCTCAGACCAAGGAAGAAGAGACTTTGTTGTTTGAAGAACGATGATCGAGTCTTTCCAACTCCGGAAAATGCTAAAGTTGAGGAAGACTTCAATCTTGTAGATAAGATTGCCTTTCTCGATGGTTTCATACATATCCAGATATTCTGCTGCACAACGAGCTGCAACTACATTGTATGCATTCAGAGTGACTGTCATACCATAACAGAACTTAGCACATACTTCAAAGGCAGCAGGTCCACCAGGTATATCATTAATGTTGACTTCATCATTGTTTTCCTCATCTGTTATTGCAACCAGCTCCCGTAAGCGTGCACTCTTGGACAGAAGGGGAAACTACAGAAATACGTTGATTATTAGTATCAACAAACAACAATATGCAATAAATAATCCACAAACGCTGAATCATGAGCAACCATTTCATACCATTTTACTACCAAGGTCCAGTTGGGAACAGAGAATTGGGTAAACAAAACTAGTGTAAAAGGGTAACTGGAATTGGCTAGAGAAATTTGAATAACACTGTTGGTTTCTTGGTAAGTTGGTAACTGCCTGCCCTATAATGATCATTTTGTTTAACCAGGTCAAATAGATTCTTGGCTATGTTGGATTGTAAATGTTATTCCATCATCCTCACATATCGTACCATATTTATCAAAGCTTTACACATCTTGTAAGCACAAATAGATTCATACCTTGTGCAGATGAAATTTAACATCCCTCACGTTGATGACTATGTCTGTTGCCAACTCAGTTGCTACATACCTGCACATACAAATGTTCCTCACTGTCAAATTCATGAGAACATGACATGCACAAATGTCTACCTACCTATTGGCAAACATAAAGAGAAGCAGCATAGCGATGAAACGGGATTTTTATCACTGATGGTGTATGTATGTTGTAAAATAAAAAGCTATTGCATCTTACTACTGACAAGGAGCCACTAGAAATATCCAAACATTTTCAACCAGTTATTGCATTAAAAGTATATATAAAAGCAGGAATCCCTGTCTCTGATTAAAAAAAAAGGCCCAACTATCTCCAAATTAAGTTGGTGACGCTAGCAATTCCTGCGCAGACACAAGGGTTTGGCATGAAAGCTGAAGTATATACTCAAGACAAATGTGCATTCCAGTAGTCAATGGCTGGACGAGGAATTTCAGCCAAACTTAGTGGAAGGAGAGTTCCCCAGTATTGTTGGCAGACCTGTTGTATGATATTTATTCCACTCTAGCTACACTGGCATTGTAGATATTGCCTTGTTTTGATCCCAAAAACCATTTGCAGTAATGCCTTATCTGCCTTTTGTATTTGCTTACACATGCCTAGTCAGCTTTGAGGGTTAATTGCATTTTCCTCAAGTCAAGGGTGAAATTCAAAGTTGTGCTACCCTTTTATACATGAAAATGTTGCTTATAAAAGATAAATAAAATAAAATTTAGCGATATGTGTGGCCTGATGAAGTTAAGAAAGAAAAAAGGAAGGCAGAGAGGATGGAAAAGCAGTCGAATGGAGAAGAGATCTGAAAACCGTCAACAAACAGCATCAACAATCACTGACACTCTACATTACATGTACACATGAACAATTACTGAAACCAGCTCCTAGTTGAAACAAAAACAAACTTGAACCTAAAGGCATCAATTATATGTGAATAAGGATTATTATGGTGGGTAAAAAAAAAATTCTTTCTTTTTCTTTTCCAAGAACGAGGAAACAACATACATCTTCCCTTTGAATTTTGACAAGTAAAATCTTAGAGACACCCAAGGATGAGATATAATCCTCCCTTTACAATATAAAAACGTAACTAAAACTGCTCTAACACCTGTTGCACAAAGAAACGCTTGAGAAATATTACCTTATAAATTGACCTTGTAACTGGATACATGATCATTCTTTTGACTAAAAAGAGTTAAATCTTGACCTAGAGGTAACTTGGGAGCATGTATAGGACAAACCTCAAGTTGAAACCCCAGGATGGAAATTTGAACATCAAACACTAACTAAAAAGGACATCATTTCCACATAACTATTCTTATTAAATATAAATGAGATGTTACATGATTGTGTACATAAAACCATTTCCACCTTTAATGCATTAACTTAGTAAATGGCACAACATAGTCAATTACAAGGTTGGCATTCAAGACGTAGAGTACCATAGGGAGATCAAGACTTCCCCTTTATATGCCTCATCAATGGAAAAGAACAGAACCATACTCTGATTGTTGTAATTGAAAGAATGGGAGTCATAGAAGACAAGAATTAGCCCATATACATTAACAAACACACCAACAATTTCTGTTCTTTTCCGTTTCACTAATCTAATATTCCAGTTTCAAATGACAAACCAAAAAAATCGTTCACTTCAACTACTATAAAACATTAAAGAATAATTTGACAGGCTATGGTGTGTCTAGTGACTACGGACCCAAAAATATACATCCCCTGAAAGATAAGATACATGGACAAAGAGAATCCCAACTGAAACAGAAAACCCAACAACAGGCTTAACAGGAAGATAAGTAAACAACAATACACCAGCAATAACATACCTAAAACACACTATTTACAGATAGAAAAAAAAAAAAGTAGGACTCAAACAAAGGGTTCTCATACTGACCTGACATTGTCTCCATTTGTCTGAAACAAATCAGGCTTTGATCCAAGCTTCATAAACTTCATTGTGTCAAGAAGGAGATCTTTTCACCTCTGAGATGTCAATACCCAACTTCTGCCAATTCAGCAAATTCACTGTGACCCCTGGTCCAAATCACATACACCTCAACAAGAAGCAGGGATAACAAATTCCAGGGCAAGAATAGGAAGACCTCAGAAATTGATATTGGATTATTCCTGGATGTTACCAAATTACTGCGGTTAAAAGACAGATAGGATGTATCAAGGGAGGAAGATGATCTATTATCTTGTATGACCGAAGCTTTTCCACAATTCAAGGCAAGAGAGAGAGAGAGAAAGAGAGAGGAATTTGGGTGATGGGTTTTAACAAATTGTTCTCTTGAATGGGAAGAGAGTCACTGAAGAGTTTGCTTCCTTGCTTGGTAGCAGAGCCCGACGACCCCGGGCACAAAGGGTCAGTCAAGGAGACATAGCCAACAAACTCATTACTCCCAAATACTAAATAGATCTGGAAACCAGAGAGCCCCACTTGCTTACCACTGACATCACTGCCACTCCCCTTATTTTATACCCAAAACCTATTTAAAAGCCAAACCCCATAATCCACATTTTCCCACAAATCTTATCTCACCAATGGAGTTGGGACCTCACCTGCCACGGCAAAACATCATCTTGGTTTGAGTTGAAGAGAGCACAAAATTAGTGAATGTAGACGACAAGCATCAAGTTTCGGAAAATCATCAAAACATATGTACATATGACAAGACCAGCAATAATACCAAGAAAGATGTTTCCAAGTGGTAGTACAAATTGAAAGAAAATGCTCAACACGATACATCAAAATTAGAACACAAACCAATCCAACAGCAGAGTTAACAAAACACTAAAAACCCTATTAGCAGACCTCATAGTCAGCATTGAAACACATTCCAAAAGCACCTTCACAGGTAGCCCGATGAAGAAAATGGTTTAAAATCCAAAAATAAAAATAAAAAAATCATCTCCTTACCATGTGAAAGTCTACAAGGAAACCCAGATTTATATATTTTCAAACATGAACGCAACACAAATACCACAGAATTAAGGCAAGGCTATAGAAGATGAGAGAGAAACAGAGGGTGTCCTACCTGAGTGATCTCCAGAACTAAGAAGCTGTTAAACAAACCCCCAAAGCTTTAATGCAATCACCCAAAATTTCAAGCTTTGCTAATGCTATGTATAAAGAGTCACTACCAGAGGACAAGAACAGCACACATGGAGTGTCTGAGGATTAGTACAGTAGTACTATAAGTATAAGCTGAGGGAGAAAAACCAAGAGAACCCCACCACCAGTACCCATCAAAGAAAAATCACGCCAAAAAAAAAAGCACAAGAAACCACCATCAAAAAAGATGACTTGTCTCTGATCTTTGCCGGCCACCACAGGGACATCATGTTCCTTTCATAAAAAGCCAAGCTCAGAATGTTCCCCACCTTCTCCATAGAATCACCATTACCGCCCCCACCACCCACATTTCTCACCTCTACTTCACCTAAAATTTCAATGCCGAGAATCAAAAAAGTTAAACGCATTGGTAACATGTGCTATATAGATAGCGATATTTTTCGACCAATCATAATTATGAACAACTCAACTCCCCTTCAACATAGGGCCGATTGGTTAACGAGAATTGGGGCATGACAGCTTTATTTTATCACCAACTTGTGGCTTTGTGAAAAGCTCTACTCAACTAGGAGGGTAATTCTCAAGGGAAAATCTACAGTGTCCAAAAATTGTGTATTATTAGTTTTTTTTTTTTTTTTTTGGGTTATAGCACATTCAATCTTTTACCGATTACTCTCACAAACTTAACCGCTAATCACCTGAGAATAGATTAAATCGAGACCTTTAAATTACCAAAGAACATATTCAACCACTAAACAACCCTTAAAAATTGATATTATTAGTTTTGTGTTGTGTATAACTAAATTCATTTTGAACCATTTACTAACATGTCTTTTAGATCAAATTGGTTAGAAATCACATTCATTAAAACTAACTCATATCGGATAGCTTCAAGTCGATTTCATTTAGGCTTGTTCAAATCATATTCCCAAAAATAAATTGTTAGTCCTAGTTAAAATAATTATATTCCCAAAATAAATCAAAAAATATCTTGAATCCGTAGAGAAATGTTTGTTTAGTGGTAAGTAACTAATTCAGGGCAACCAATGCTTGCTGGTTAATTTCGTTATGAAATTATTAAATGAAGAAAAGGCTGATTCTTCTTTGTATTGTAGGGAGACATGGCCACTAATGCCTATGCCCAACCCCAACCCCAACCCAAGTGCCATTAATTTTGTGTTCATGAATGATAGTCGGTGTATTAAAGTGCGAGCTTGAGCTTGAATATGTAAGTAAATGTTGCTTTCTCCACCGTTATGAGCCAGGGACCATGGTCGTTAATCACCCAAAAAAGAGTGTCGGAGAAAAAAAATACTAAGTAATGCGATATTTATGGTGGTATAAAAAACAATTTTATGTTATGAAGTAATACTGATACCCTTTTCTCGACTGGATTTTCATTTTATAGGTAGCGGTGTGGCACTTAATTTTATTAGACAACAAAAATAGATCAAAAAAAAATATCTTTTGATATCGTTTTAGCAATCCTTAAAAATTTTGGATAGAAAATTTAACGATTATACTTTGGTGTAAAATAAATGAAAATTTTGTATGGATTTTCTAACTATTGGAAGATAATGTGTAATTTGATCAAATCACACGACGATAATCTATAATTTATTTATATATAAAAAAAAAGGATAAATCTCAAATTGCACCCTGAAAAATCTTTTGAATCTCAAATTGTACCTTCAAAGATTAAAAATATCAAATCACACCCTCAAAGATATAAATTCGTATCATTTTACACCTAAGGCTAACAGTCATCCACTTTTTCCGTCTAAACCAAAGTCACGTGAGTTAGAGGTGGGAGGGGCATGGGCTTAAGTGTAAAATCACAGCCCCATATGATGAGCTTTTCTTGAGGAAAACCTCAGTCGTAACATACAAAATAGAGACGGGCAGTTGTTCACCTTGAAGATCATAGAGGTAGAGATGCGCAGCTGTTCACCTTGAAGATCTGCAAAATGTCTTGGATAGTTAGAGAATACAACAACAATTTATGCACCGGAGATACGCCAGATTATGGTAAGGGTTTTCTTTCTCTGTCTCTGTTTTTATTATATTGACACTGTACATCATTGTTTTTTGTTTTTCTGTTTGTGTGACTTTGATTCTTAGTTTTTTTAATCTTTCTCAAATAGTTTTCCCATTTGTTTAGTCCAAATGGTTCTTGCCATTAGTTTAATCAAAAAAATACATATTGTATTTTGCCTTTTGACTTTTGACTTTTGCGTTGATTGTGATTTGAAAATGATTCTTGTTTTGTTTGTTTATCTGAGAGTGTTTTGGGAACTTGGGTGGTCCTATTTTTATATTGGATGTGGGGTTATGGTTTTCCTTGACTTTTTTCTCTTTGGAGGCTTTTTTTTATTTGCTTTTTAAATTTTTTTATGCAGGTGATGATTCTAGATATTTCACAATTAGAATGCATCACAGTGGAAAATTTGATGGTTGTGGTGATAAAGTATATATTGGTGGAAGAGTGAATAGTATTGATATGTGTCACTTTGATCAAATTTCTCTTATAAAGTTGGACAACATGCTAAAGAATATTGGAGTTGGTTATAATCAAATTACCATATTCTATCAGAGAATAGGTAATGGATGGAGAGCTTTGGAAAATGATCAACATGCTATGGACTTGATAAAATGGGTTGACAAGGTTAAAGTGGTTGATGTATATGTGGAACATATTAGGCAAGAATTGTTCAATCATAGTCAAGCAGATTCTAATTGTGGTCCATCAGAAAAAAGATTTGGGAGCCAAAATATACATGTGTCTGAACAAGAAACCAATTTATGGGGTCCTAGGGTTCCCACTGAGAGTTATAGGTCCTCTGAAAGTGATGCTTCTGATAGTGATTCATATTCCAAGGGTTCAGATTTTGAGTTTGAAGATTTGTATGATAGTGAATATGATGTATATGATAAATATTTGCATGAGACAATTGTTGAGAGTGACAAAGGTGAAAGGTTTGACAAACCAAAAAGGAAAGGGGTTCAGATTGAGACAGAGACAATACAAGAGCATGAATGTGGCATAGGAGGTGAAGATTGTGAATCTGATGAGTTACGAAGTTTAAGTGGCTCATCATCCGATAATGATGAAACAAGGCATCACAGGAAGAAGTATCCACAATTTAATGCTAAGAGTGACATGGTTGATCCACATTTTAAGCTTGGGATGTTGTTCAAAAATTCAGTTGAGTTTAGAGCGGCAGTAAGGCAACATGCAATTAAATGGGGGAAAAAATATGATTTTCTAAGAATGAGAGGTATAGAATCAGAGCGATATGTAGGTCAGGGTGTGATTGGATGATTTATGCTTCAAGATTGGGTTTAGAAAATACTATGCAGGTTAAAACATACAATGGTTCACATAGTTGCACTAGGACTTTTAAAGTTAAGCATGCTTCCTCTGACTGGGTTGCAGATACATATTCTGATAGACTTAGATCAAATCCCACTTGGCCCATGAAGTCATTAAAGGAAACTATTGAGAAGGAACATGTTATCAAATTGGATAGATGTCTGGTATATAGAGGTAAAGAAAAAGCAATGACAATGATGAATGGAACTGATAAGGAGCAGTTCAGCCTCTTATGGGATTATTGTGAAGAGTTGAGAAGAACAAACATTGGCACAACCTGCATTATTAAGACAAAGGCTCTGGGAGGTGACAAATTCATGTTCAAGAGGTTGTATATATGTTATGGGGCATTAAAAAGGGGATTTCTTGAGGGTTGTCGACCCATTATTGGTTTAGATGGGTGTCATTTGAAGGGGTTACAAGCTGGTGTTTTGTTGTCAGCAGTGGGAATCGATTCAAACAACCAAATATATCCTTTTGCATTTGCTGTAGTAGAGAAAGAAAAGAAGAAATCCTGGTCATGGTTTCTTCAACTTCTGAAACAGGATCTTTGCATTGTTAACACTCATAGCTGGACTTTTATGTCAGATAAGCAAAAGGCAAATGCCTTTCTAATTATTGTTTATCACTTTTTTTGCAAATGCCTTTCTAATTATTGTTTATCCTAGTCATATTTTTTGCACATATGTTAAACTACCAATTTTTTTTACAGGGACTACTTGATTCAGTTGAGAGCCTTTTTCCTAATGCTGCACACAGGTTTTGTGTAAGGCATATGTACAACAATTTCAAATCTGAACATAAGGGTTTAGCATTGAAAGACTTATTATGGAGGGATGCTAAAGCAACAACGGTGACAAATTTTACCAGGATTATGGATGAACTGAAAGAAGTTGATGCAGCTGCATACAATTGGTTGTCTGAGAGACCAGCAATTAATTGGTCTAGATCCCATTTTAGTTCCATTCCCCAGTGTGATATGCTGCTTAACAATTTATGTGAGAGTTTTAATGGTTGCATTGTTGAAGCTCGGGATAAACCTATAATCACAATGCTAGAAAAAATAAGATTGTGGTTAATGGAAAGGTTGCATCATCAAAGGGATTCCCTAAAGAATTATAAAGGATCTATTTGCCCTAATATTCAAGGTAGATTGGAGGCAATTAAAGTTGAATCTTCTGGTTTCATACCATATTGGAATGGGGGTGATCAATTTGAGTTAGTTGGAATGGGTGGTGAACAAAGGACTGTTGATGTGAAGAAGAGGACATGTAGTTGTAGGAAGTGGGATTTAACTGGAATCCCATGTAAGCATGCAATATCTGCTATTAGCTTTCTAGGATTTCAACCAGAAGATTATGTGGCTCAGTGGTGCAAGGTGGAAACTTTTATCATGTGTTATAGCCATCTTATTAATCCTATAAATGGAAAAGAAATGTGGCATAGAACATGTAATTCACCTTTGCTTCCTCCAATTGTAAGCAGGAGACCGGGCAGGCCTAAGAAAGTTAGGAGGAGAGAGATTGATGAACAACCAAAAGGTTTCAAGTTGATGAGGAAGTATAAGCCTGTTGTGTGGTCAAAGTGGCCATAACAAAAGAAAGTGTAAAAAACAAACAGTTACACCAGATACACTAGCAGTTACGCCAGCACCAATTACGCCATCAATTGATGTCAGCACATCTGCATTCTCAATTACAAGAGCAAAAATGAAGTTGCCAGTAAGTGCAACACTAATTTTCCTTTAAGTTTGTTAGAAATGTTGAATGTATAGTTGAACTAAGTTAATGTTAATTATTTCTAGGTTTGAAGGAGAAAATTTTCAACAACACCAGCTTCATCAGCATCAGCATCTGTACCAGTAACATCATTTGTGCCTGCAACATCATGTATACCAACACCAGTACCATCACACATGAAATGGAGGCCACCAACACCATCATCAACAACATGGAGGCCACCAACACCATCTTCATATGCAACACCAACTTCATCATCAACATCATGGAGACCACCAACACCAACTTCATCATCAACATCATGGAGGCCACCAACACAATGAAGTATAATATTGAAACTTTTTGAAATGAATTTTTTTTGTGGATTTATCTTTAAACAGTGTTTGGCTGTAAGTTTTTGGGATGATTTCTGACTAATGGTTGGAAATCTACTTTTGGACCATATTTATGTAGAATATTGGAATTTGGTGGATGAAATATACTTTTGGATCATATTTATGTAGATGCATTTTCTTTCATTTTACAAATTTATGTCTTTGTAGGTGTAAATTAAATTTTTTTAAATTTGAGGGTATAAGTTAATATTTTTAAACTTTAAGTGTACAGATTAAAATTTGAGAGATCTTTTGGGGTATAATTTATAATTAACCCTTATTTTTTTCAAATATATCAGAACGTCAGTGGAGGGAAACAAGATAATTTTTATCTTGGCGCCAAAAATATGTGATTTTACACTTAAGCACATGCCCCTCCCACCTCTAACTCACGTGACTTTGTTTTAGACGGAAAAGTGGATGATTGTTAGTCTTAAGTGTAAAATGATACAAATTTATATCTTTCAGGGTGTAATTTGATATTTTTAATCTTTAAGGGTGTAATTTAAGATTTAGAAGATCTTTCAGGGTGCAATTTGAGATTAAAAGAAAAGATAAGGGTACGTTTGGTAACGTTTTTATTTTATATTTTTTTATTAAAAAAAATATAAATAATTTTTATTTTTTTGTGATAAAAATTAAAAATATAAAATATGTTTAATAATCATATATATTTAAAAAATTATAAAAATAAAAATAAAAAAACATGTTTGGTATTGTACAACAAATTCACTGTGCAACACCACCGCCATCACTAACCACCAAACACCCAACCACCTACCACAAACCAAACATTCACCATCACCGCTGAAACCCACTCCCAAAACCTTTTTGCTAAACCCAGTAACCCCATCACCACTGAAACCCACCCCCACCCCCATCCCTTGAAACCCACCACCACCCAACCTCACCCTCATCCCCAAAACCCACCACCACCGAAACCTATCCACATCCCCTGAAATCCAGCACCACCCAGCCCCACCACCACCTCTTGAAACCCACCCCCATCCCCAAAAACCACCTCCACTGAAACCCATCCCCATCCCTTGAAACCAAGCACCACCCAACCTCACCACCATCCCCAATACCCACCACCACCCCTTGAAACTCACCCCCAACCCCTGAAAGCCATAACCACCCAATCCACCCCTATCCCCAAAAACCACCACTTAAACCCACCACCGCCCAACCCCACCACCACTACCAAAATTCACCACCACTCCCTAAAATTCATCACCACCACCAAAATAGAGAAGGTTGAGATGGAAATCTTCATTGGAGATGGAGATATCGCTGGAGCTGGAGGAACTTATTCGTCAGAGTTGGAGAGGTTTAGTGCTTGTTCGAAGAAATTAGTAAAATGCATTTTCTTGGCATTTATATGGTAAGGAAAAAAAAAGATATTTTATTGTGGAGAAAGTTTGAAGTCCGGACCTCATTTAATGGGAAAATGGGAGTTACCGCTTGTTTGGGTTTTTTGATGTTTTCTAAAATATCATTTTAGATGTTTTCAAATTTTGGCATTGTTTTTAAAATAGAGTAATAAAAAAATAAAAACATTTACAAAACGTATTTTTATTTTTATTTTTCACAAAAATAAAAATAAAAAAAACAAAAACAAGGTATTACCAAACATAACCTAAGTAATTGTTAGAGTTTTTTGGGATGGATACAATTTTTTAGACTTATTTGAGTAAAAGTGTATAGATAAGTTATTTATTCTATGAAGTACAATTTTTATAAAAAATTTTGTGTTAAGGTACAAAATTCAAAATGAATTAAAATTTTTTTTATCTAAACACCCTTCCTTAATTTATACCGTCATCATTAATAGTTATTTGAAAAAACAAATATGTAAAGATTAATAATAATACTGTGAGATAAAATAGGAGTTTACAAAAAGTGAGAGAAAGAAAAAATAGAAGTATTTCGTGTTAAAAGATGAAGATGAAGTGAAATTGTATATATATATCGTCTCATACTACCAACCTTGCTTCCACGTCATCTGACCAAATGGAATAAAGTCTTTTACTATGATGATTGATCAAATCCTGATTTTTTTCTCAAAAAAAAAGAGAATTGATCAAGATGTTTTGTTAGATATTATATATTGTTCGTTGTTGTTGGAATGTAAGAAAAAAAAACTTATTTGTTTTTTTTTAATTGGTGTAACTGTTTTTTAATGGGTATAACTATTTTTTTAATGAGTGTAATTGTTTTTTAAATGGTGTGTAACAATCACAGTCTCATGCTAAGGCATGATGGTGTATTGATGTTGCAATACTAAATTATGCAACAATTTAGTTTATGTAAACAATTGATTGACAAATTAGGTTATTGTCATAATTTTGTGTAACTATTTAGTTTATTAGAACGCATAAATAATTGTTTGGTGTATTATAAGACAATTGTAACTGATTAATGTAATTGTATTGTTGTAATATTAATATAAATAGAGTAAGAGAAAATATAGAGAGAGAGAGAGATAAATTGTTAGAAAAAATATACTTCTATTTTACCTCCTATTACTTGATTGTAGCCAAAAAAAAAGGGAAAGAATACAAAAGGGTTTCCATCTATATGTTGTTTACCGATGGCAATAGTGACATTTTTAAAAAATATTCACTTTTGTTCCAAATAAGTTTTAAATAAGTTTTAAGCTGGTACTTTTGCCCAAATAAAATTTAAAAAATTGTACAGACTCCTAAATTCCCATAATTGTTACCATGTTGGGCTCAAACTAGCTACCCAGTTTGTGCTCTGACCCAGAAATATGGGCCAAGGAAGGGCCCTCGAGGCCTTCTGAGCCCAATTCAATCACCGCGTCCGTGAAACCTATATAATGATTAACGTCGTTTATGTTTTCCTCATCAAATTCCTAACTATTGTTTCAGTCTATAGATTTTAGGGTTTTCTGATGAACAATTCTTCCAGATGTTTTGCTCAATCGAGATGGTGAATTTAGATTTTCCGATGAACAATTCTGTGGTCCACATGATTCAAAAATGGCGACTGGTGTTTGTTGATTCACAGAGTCAAGATCAAACAGTCTAACAGGATGGACTCTAGGCACACAGGAGAGACATTGAAGTAAATCCTACGTAAACCGTGTTCCTTAAGTTTGATTTTTAGGTCATACATATGTAGGTAGGTGTACGGAGGTAAAACTTGTTTTCGTTTAACCTAATGTTGTACGCAGGCATTTGGAGAAGCAGAACGAGCTCCTTATGGATGCCTATAGATCTATGTCACACGAATTGCATAAACTTCAGGTTTTTCTTTCAATCTTTAATTTGATTTCTGCTATCTTTATCTGCATCACTGTATATATGTAGAGTATATGCATTACATGGATATTGTGGGCCGATATTTTTTTTCAAAATTAAAAACTTGATACACATTAATCTATCCGAACATGAAGAAATGAGGAAGATGTGGATGGCCCAGTGTCATTGTCATTATCCCAACCGCAATTGATTGTGAATTCTAGTGTGCTACAATTCTCCTCCCCTGTGTGGATGTGATAAAACTTGTAATTAAAAGCTGACAGAATGCGTGGAATAGCCTATTTTTTTATTAATGACAGTTCTTATTGTGTCTCCCAGTTCGTATATCTCTGTACAAGTATAGTTCTACAATTAACTCTATGGGTAATATAAGTTGACATGTGAGCTTATTGTTATGCACAAAATTTAGGTATAATTCCTCAAAACTTTCATCTGATAGTGTGTTTTTGCACTACACAAATATGTTCGAGAATATCAATTTGTGTTGGGAGTAGTGAATGTTAGTGATTTATATTTTGTAGGTGGAGGAAGAAATTCTCATGCGCAAGTTCTACGAAATGATGTCAGCCCAAGGACTAACTAAAAAGGTATGCTGATCTGTAGTTTGCACTTTCATGCCGGAGATCCATATCATGTATATACTTACAATTAGTCATGTTTTTTCCTGATAATCACAGTTAATCATATTTCTTACAACCGTTAGGAAACCATGTTTCACCTACATAAGTATGTGTATTAATTGCGCCTTCCTCCTTCCCCATGAACAATAAACAGGATAATAGATCAGAGTTCTTTTTTTCTTTCTTATTTATCTGTAAGAAATGTATATTTTTTTCGTGAGGTTGATTATGGAAAAGTCTGGCAAGTTGCTTTGAAAATCTAGAGATAACCCATTGTTATTGGCAAATGCACCTAGACCTCAAATCGATGCCTCTAGCCCTAGTTATGGTGGTAAGTGGTTGTGGAGAGGAACCGTATGTACAGATAATAGATACCAATATTTTGCTGGATAAATAACCTGAACTCACTTCAGGTGATCCCCATGTTGAACTGGAAGACTGGCTTCTGCCACATCTGATGTTTATTGGTGCATCGACACATCTTCTTTATTAATATTCTATTTGGTATGATCGATGCTACTTTCCAAAGTATATTCAAGGTGACTTTATGGACATCTTTTTCACACTTGAAGGGAGTTGAGTAACGTCCGGATCTTTCTCATTTGTGTGTGACTCCATATGTCTCAGTATTTATCCTTTGAAGATCGACTATCAATCGTAGCAAAAAAAATTCAATTTTGTTTAGTGAGATTATGGAAATGGTAACTGTAATGAAGCTCCACATATACAAGTGTGTAAACAGTTTGCTGCCATGTTTTACAGTGATTCAAGTGTCCATGTTGTTATAATAGTTTATGTTTATCACAATGAACTTTGCTCGATTGTAGTGTCTTGGACATCTTGGCTGTTGTCTTCCATTCGCTTTTGCAGCCTTTTTGGCAGGTGGTTTATACAGAAGTGCATGTGCACCATGTCCTTCATACTTTCGACCATGTTAGGATTTATATTCTAGATGGCATATGTTTCTTATTATTTTATCTTGATATTTTTGTCGTATGAAATTCTTATATGGCTAATTTGAGTTTCCATTTGCCCTTCTTGTAGAGTCCAGTTTTACAAAACAAAAAAGGGCATTGAACAAGATGAAATTGCTAACTACAGTCCTCACGTTTGTTATTGATGCCACTTCAATGGGTCTTGTTTCTCACAATCAAGAAAGGTGCTTGAAGTTTACACTGAAATATGTAGAAATTCATCATCTTCCAATAAAGGCAATATTTCCATGACCAGTTGCAGTTTAAAGAGGAAGACTTGAAAGTACATTTCTCTTCCGAAGAGATATATACCACTAAATTACTAAATCTAGTCCTAAAATGTTCCTGTGAAGCTTTCCCATCTCCGCCTGAAGCTTATAATCCTGCCAATGATCTGTTTGATTTCACAATTGAATAAACCTTGGGCTTTGAATACGCAACGCTTTTTGTTAGTACAGTGAAGCCAGGTCTGATTTGATTTTGGCATTTGGCATCCAGACACCTCCTGAAACAGACTTCAGGAGAGAGGACACTTTCCACTACATCTGATCATGCTAGAGCCAGTTGTCCATCATGGCTGTTGAAGTATTAATTTCAGCAAAGATTGAATTCAGAGCGCCAAGCGACATTAAATGCTTCTAAACCAGAAGAATTTCCTGCATTCAGAAAATTCATGGGAATGGTGATTTAGCTGTTGACAGCAGACCATGATATACTACTAGGTGCAGTTGGTTTTATTTATTGGTGGGCAACTTTCGTTGGTGCTGGTGCCTGTGGCAGCGCCTCTGGAGGCGCCCCCCATTCTGGAGCCAGCGGGTTCTGAATGACCTCCCTCTCACGGTTTCAAAAGTGGTTCCATCTCAGAAAAAATCCATGTCATCCGTAGATGGGTTAAAAAGCAGGACACTGAGTTGTTACCGTGACTGACTTTTGTACTTTGTCGGTATGAAGTTAGTCAGACATGGAGACAGAGGAACACACAACTTAATATGATGTTAGCATCTCTTGGAGAGATCTTCCCTTAAATAAAGAGAGAAGCAAACGAGCATGAAAGCAGCGAGGACGGAAGTTGGAAATTGCAGCATGCTAGAGCACTGCTTGAACCTGATTGATTGTATTATATTTTTTTGAAACTTGAAAGGATTCCATGTTTGAAGAATATGTGAAATTTCTGTTGGATAAATGACAGTTACTATAAAAGATCTTTTTCCATGATAAGTGCAGTTCATACAAGAGTTACAGTGATTGAAATGTGAAACAGTTATGGTATAATTTGGTAACAATTTGTTAGAGCCCTTTTTTTCCTTTTTTTTTTCCTTTGTTGGTTATGTGAAGAAAATTTTAGAGTAAATTATACATATAACCCTCAAACTATGACTATTATATCAATTAAGTTTTTAAATTTTCTTTTGTCAATTGAGACTCTGAATTCACTAATTGTATTAATTGAGACCCTGAACTTTTTAATTGTATCAATTGAGTCTTTTTGTTTGCCTCCGTTAGATTTTCTAATAGAAGCGGTGAAGTTTATCACTCACCTTATACAAATAAATTAGAGTAAAGTGCACATATGACCTTCAAACTATGACTTTTATGTCAATTAAGTCCTTAAATTTTTTGTATGTTAATTGAGCCCTTAAACTTTCTAATTGTGTTAATTGAATCCACATAATCAGAGAATGCAGAGTTCAATTGACACAAAAAAAATAAAATTAGGAGTTTAATTGACACAAGGGTCATAGTTTGAGGGCCATGTATATAATTTACTCAAAATTTTATATAGTTTTTGCCGGATCTAATAAACTGTTGATTAACGTTTGAACTCTCTTTCATGCCCTATCAAGGTTTTACATTGTCTGGTTAATGTTGAAATTTCATGTCCCAAAAAAAAAAATGTATTTGGGAGTCATCAGAATATTTTACTTGAATTCTTTAAAAAAAAGTCATCGATTAGTCCAGAAGTAAAATAGAATATGAAACTTTACACACTTTTATTTTCCTCTGAATAACAGAATGTTTACATGTGACAAAGCAAGAAATTTGAGGCCAAGTCCACCTACAAAATCTCTTGCTGGAGGAAGCAGTTTTCTACTTGCTGACTGACTGGAAATTCTATCTAAAAGATGCTTGAGAAGCTCAATGCTGGTGCAATTTACATGGAGGATCCCCAAAATACCAACCAAAATGAGAAGGAAATTTGGAATCTTACAACATGCTGTAGATACTGGTAGTCAGATACCAAATTTCCATCTCATGCTTTCGGTTTTCTAGACAACCAAACAAGTGTAATTACATCCTATGCAACAATGTCTATTACTTCAGAAAGCTACAATGCTAAGAATATGAACCTTAAAGCTCTTTTAACAAGGTTTCTTCTGCATTTAGTTTGAAATGTAGTAGCATCTCTGTTTCATGTACTTCCCACAGGGATCTTCTTTAACCCTGCTGCAATTGGCATGCCTAAAAATCCAATAAACAAGCTAACGAACCACTGTACGAATGTGAGGGGTGATGTGTTTGCAAAATCACCCAGGTACTCCACAATTATGAACTGGAAGATGACGGTGCAACTGAGAACAGACACAAAAACATGGTTGTCCAGTATGCCTTCAAAGACATCTATTTTTTCCATCTCCCGGGAGCTTATCTCATTAAAAACCTGCAGAACAAAATCAAGATTAGTAACAATAATGCCCCACTTAAACACATGACTTGCTGAGAATGAGTTCCAAGTGATTGTCTCTGGAAGGTACCTGACAGAAAACAAACGTGTTGAAAATGAGTGTGTTAAGGATCAGGTCGGAATCAGTGCCATTAAGGCCAAATAGTGCCTTTCCTTTTGACTGAAGAAGAGATAGCACCAAGAACTGGTATAAAGATTGCCCCAATATATTTCTCCACATAACATTACTGATGAAATTTCCCTTCCTTCCAACTGGTGATCTCTTCATTAACTCTTCATTTGGAGGCTCAGTTGCTAGTGCAAGTGCTCCTAATGTATCCATAATCATGTTGACCCACAAAAGCTGAACCGCTGTTAGGGGACCCTTCCCTGAAACACGATTGGAAGTAAAAACATAAGAAGAAATGATACATGGTTTTGGTTGGTTACTATGTTTATTTTTTCCTTGTTGAAGAAGATTGAGGATTGCAAAATAGAAAAGGATTTTATGCAGGCTTCTTACCTGTCAAGCAAGCTGAAGAGAAGTTGACAATCAAAGCAACCATATTGACAGTCAGCTGAAACTGCACAAATTTTTGGATGTTTATGTAGACTGACCGTCCCCATTTGGTCACAGTCACAATTGTAGAGAAATTGTCATCTAGAATTATGACATCAGCGCTCTCTTTAGCCACCTGGATATTTAAGAATAAGATTTCTCATTTTTGTACTTTGAAATGATTATGACGAAAAAAATTTGCTCAAGATCTAATTTTGTAACATTTCAAAAGCTCTTAATAAACCCATAAACCCATACCAAGGTTGAGCCTCAACCTACTAAGAGGGAAAAGTGCATATTGATGTTTGTTTTCTGGTAAGCTAAAATTGCTGGGCATGGTACTTTTCTGCGTTGCACTTGCGTGTCACCACAATTGCAGCAACAAAAAATCATCATTGTTTGAAAAATCAACTTTACAACCTAAGTGCACACATGCTGTGCTGATTCATAAACATGTTCCGTGGCAAAAGACTAAGATTTAATCTGGAAACCCCTTCTAAGACTCGAATATGCATGATATGTCAAGTCCTTTATAAAACTGAGTGTTAACATGACAGCAAGCAAGCAGGCAACTTCATCCTTATAGTTCAAGAGAAAGCTATATTTCTTAGTAGTGTTTAAAAATGCATCAGATATTAGATCTCCCAAAAGTGCAGGAAGAACAAAGATACATTGAATGAATGCCTAATATCAACACGATGAGCCAAGTGGGCCATATTTAGGAGTGCAATTATTTGCAAGGGACATTTTCATGTTTATGCAATGTAAGTATGATCAAAGAGGCACTAGGAGACGTCTAGTATGCTGACCTCAGTTCCAGCAATGCCCATTGCAAGTCCAATATCTGCTTCATGGAGTGCTGGGGCATCATTCGTTCCATCACCAGTCACAGCAACAACTTCATCAAACGTTGTTCGCAAGTGCTTTACTAGCATATGCTTGTCTAGAGGTGAAGATCGAGCCATCACCTATAAAACAGATAAAAATTGAAACACATAAGATAATCTCGCCTTACAACAGTATCTTATATCTAATAAACCTGCGAAAAGAACCTGAATTTTAGGGATTAGTTCGTGCAGTTCCTCCAGACTCTTCTCTCGAAAAACTGGACCCTCTATAGCAATGCCGTCATCAGTAAGTATCCCACATTCCCTGGCTATAGCTTTTGCAGTATTAATATTGTCTCCGGTAACCATTCGAACAGTTACACCAGCTGAACGACAAAGTGCAACAGAGTCCTTTACACCAGGGCGAACAGGGTCCTTGATACCCACTATTCCTATGCAGGTATACCCTGAAACTGGAATAGGATCATCAGCAGAAAATCCATTTCCCAGTTCCATAAAGGCAAGACATAGAGTCCGAAGAGCTTCGCTAGCAAATTGATCAATTGTAACCTTGAGATGGGTCATGGATGCTTCGTCGAGAGGAACAACCTCACCATTTGAATTGATCACCTTGTCACAGGCAGCCAAAATTATTTCCGAAGCACCTTTACAGTGAGCTCTAAGACCTCCTTCAGGAAGCTCCAAGACCACCCCCATTCGCTTCTTTGTTGAGTTGAATGGTTCAACTTTGACAAGTTTGGATAACTGTCGCTCTGCCTGAAAATCTCCACCCAGAGACAAGCCAAACTCCAATAAAGCAGTCTCCGTTGGTGTTCCCAGTATCTCATGTTTTCCTTCCTTGTTGACCACCACCTCTCCCCCCGTGTTATTAAATATAGACTGTAGCAGAATTTTGACTACTGATTCTGGGATTTCAGAGCTCAGAGTAGAACCATTGCCTGATTTGCTCACTTCCTTGGCATTCATACAAATGCAGGATTTCACGACGGTCATGTGATTGGTAGTCAGTGTCCCTGTTTTGTCACTACAAATTGTAGTTGCAGATCCCATCGTCTCACAAGCTGCCAGATGGCGGACAAGAGCCTTATCGTTCATCATCTTCTTCATGGCAAATGCGAGGCTCAATGTCACAGCTAGAGGCAGTCCCTCAGGAACTGCAACAACAACAATTGTAACTGCAATTGCAAAATATTGCAACATTTCTAAAGCATCATCTCCAGACAAGCTCCAGAAGGTTCCCAATTCCAGTTTACGAGCAAACATCTTTTGCAATAAAACTGCAAAAGTCACTACAGCAAACAGAAGGCCTATTTTTCCAATAATTGTTGCCACTCCATTCAATTTTACCTGCAGAGGCGTCTCGTCATCTCCCCCTTCACTAAGAGTTGCCATCAATTTACCCCATTGGGTTTTCATCCCAACAGTGGTAACCATCATCTTGCATGATCCATCTTGGACCTTAGTTCCAGACAGCATAAAGGGATTTTCAGCATTGACCATTACTGGCTCACTTTCTCCTGTCAGACTTGATTCATCAATTAACACAGAAAATCCTGAAACAAAGAGTCCATCTGCTGGGACTTGGTCTCCAATAGAAAGATGTACAATATCACCAGGAAGCAAATCATATATTGACATTTTTTGCCTATATCCATTCCTCGTAACTTGAATAGAGATTTTCTTCTTCTCTTTGTCCAAATCCCTGAGCTGTAAAGACTGCCGATAATCACTTGTTGCTGTGACAAACACCACTAACAAGATGCTTGCAAAGATTCCAAGGCCATCGTGAGCTCCCTTTGGCCATCCTTCCGTTGCCAAGCCAACTATCAAAGACGCAAATGCACAAACACCAAGGATCATGAGGGTCATGTCTTGAAGTGCTTCCCAAACGAAAACAAGAAAACCCCGAGCTTCACGCTCTGTGAATTTATTGATTCCATATATACGTTCTCTGCGCCTCAGCCTGCTTCTTTTGGTAGGAAGGCCACTGATGGTTGATGTAGCAAGCTTATCTGCAATACCAGCTACACCGCCATGAACTTTCAGCTTTTTAAGATCATGACCTTCAACGACGGATCCCAATTCCTCAGCACAAATCTGAAAACCAGCATGTTGAACTTCCTCAGGTACAGTGTAGTCTCTAGCTTGCACACCTGAAAATATTTCGCAGGGAGAGTCATTCTCAAGAACTTAATGAGACAAAACGTAGCTGAAAGTAAATACTGGAAGAAGCTCACCCTGGATGAAGTGAAATGCGGCTTGGGACACAATAACTGCAACTCTCAGCTTCTCCTATTAACATGCAAGTGTGAAAATAGTCAGTCACCTAATTTAAAGACAATCCAACTGTTGTTCCTCATCAACACATCATTACAAAAAAGGAGGCATTAGGAACTTTCTCATCACCCAAATCCAAAAATTTATTGCTATTAGGACTTAATTCGAGGACCTAATACAATGTGTCATTTGGATTAGCAGGGGTCCCAATATTGAATTAACTACATAACTAATTCAATTCGAGCATTTCTGACCACGACTTAAATTTTCGCTCAAATTTAACTCAATATTTGAATAAAAAAATTGATTTGATATAAAGAGTTCTAATGAACAAACTCAAATTTAATAGAAGATAAACTCAAATTTAAAGGAAGATAATCTGATCATTGTTGATTTAAGTAAAGGTTTGCATCTCAGTGAAAATTTGAGTCTCTCTTAATTCGGTTTGAGTTTGGGTCTAAAAAAGAGCAAGGGTTGGAGATGTGATCATCTTCCATGCAGGCCCAAATCCTTAACCCAAATTTGAGTAAAAAAATAGGTGAAAATCTTGATTTGATACGAAGCATTTCAATGAAGAAACTCAAAATTAAAAAGAGACAAACCCGAATTCAAATGAGGTTAAACCCAAATTTAAAATAAGATAAAATATTGGTGATTTAAGTAAAAATTTGAGTCTCATTTGATTTAGTATGCGTTTGAGTATAGTATTGGAGAAGGTTTTTAAGAATTTTTTCCCCGAATTTAAATTTAAGTTTAAAAAAGAATAAAGGATCGGAGATACTTCGGGACAAGTACTAGCACTGTAGTTTTCAAACAAATTATCAAAGCAACAACCAACAATAATTACAAGCACAATCGGCCTACACACACAAGCAAATCCAGGAAAGGAAAATCAGTTGATTGAACATCTGATTTCTCTATGAAGACTATGAACTCAATGAATGCATCCACCCCTGGTCTGGTGCCCATATATTGCTCTTTAAAGACTAGATGAAATGTACAAAAAGTTGAAATTATTTTAGAAACGCATGGGAGTACCTGATTAGTACGGCGCATGGCTGCCGCTTCGTAACGCTTGGAGAGATTGGCGGTGAAACGAAACCTTCGCTTTGGATTCTTCACCAACCCACAAATGCTTCTCCATCTCTGCAACGCCTCCTCCGACGAGTGTTTCGCCTTCACATCCCCAAAATTCTCTTTCAAATAGGTCTCCATTGCAGTTTGTTTTCGTTTCCAATTTCCAAATCAATGAGCGAAACCTTCCAACCACATATAATCTATATATAGATAAAATGTTCAGTAAAAAACAGAGCCTTCCCAGTCTGCAAGAGAACTTTCCCCGACACTTCCATGAATTTGAAAGTCAAGTGCGACACGGAAAAGAAGAAACGGATGTATTTGTACCAAACACTGACCAAAGCAAAAAGACTCTCTCTCTCGCCACAGATATGGAAATGGAGTAAGCAACGAAATAGAAAGTGAGAGGGAAGAAGGAAGGGAAATTGAGTGAGGATCCGAAAATGAAGCTGGGAAGATATATTGTAACGGTCTTTCTTAAACTCCTGCTTATTTGGAGGGAATTGAACTATATTGGCGGGGTCAAATTACTAATATTGATTCTTCATTAATTGATGAAACTTATGAAAGTAATATGTTTCTTTTACCGATAATTTTATGTACACTAAAATTTGTATTAAATCAATTGAAATTGTTAGATTACTAATGGGACCTACTGATCGATTACAAGTAATTTGGTGTACATTTTTTGTGCACATAACATTACTCTGAATGATTAAATTTCTCAAATCATCCTAAAAAAAATAAAAACGTTATAATGTAATTTATTGTCTTATTTTTTATTTAGTTGTTGATCTGTTTTATACCAAATCAATCACAAAATAAATAGACAATCAAATAAATATAAAATGGTGAACCATACTACAATATTTTTTATTTTTTGAGAGAATATTTTTTATATCTTTTCAGAGATAAAATGAAATTTTCATTTATATGCATACAAAAGCGTGGCGACATAAAATAGTTAGTAAAAAGGTGCAAGTTTTAATTAATCGTTTTTCTTTTCTTTTTTTTAATTTTTGGAAAGTGGACCTTTTTTTTTTATTTGTGGTCCTTACGTTACGCGTTTAGAAACCGCGGAAAAGACCGAGTGAGATTTGTCAGCCGGAACATATTCCGAGTACACCACTGCAACGTTTGACATTAAAAAACAGGAGAATTACGTTCAAACTTTCTTAAATATCTCACTTAACCACTTGAATACTCAAATATTTAAATTATTACGTGAGATTTGTACACATATAACACTTAAAATTCTATTATTTAGTATATTTATTAATAAATTATATTCAGACCCCCTATAATTTATTGACATATTATATTTAGACTTCTCAAGTTTAAAATATTATATTTAAACCAAAAATAATTTAATCAAAGATAACCAAAATTTATGTTCTATTATGAGATTTATTGAAATAAAATTAAAAATAAAAATTTAATTTTTAAAAAATCATAATTAGTATACAATTATATTATCTATTTTAATTTAATTTGATCATTTAAATTATTAAATTACCCCTAGTAAAGTTAGAAGATATTGTATTTATTATAATTTAACCTATGGGTGTCAAACGTGTTGGATTAAACGGGTGAGGAGTGAAAAATATGTAAACTCATATACGATACATTTAATAAACAAATGAAAATTTTTACACAAACAGGACCAGTTTTATTGATATTACTTAAATATTGTAAATTTGAAACTCAAATCAGCTTATCAACTGACCACTTGGCTCGGCTCATCGCCAAAGGAAGTTGCAAGGCTATCAAGCCGCTACCAAAAATCAATTGATAAAAATATCGCTCACCTTCAAGGCACATAGAGCTCAACCCTTCAATTGGGTTTCCAATATGAGACCAGAGAAGTGCTTGCCTAGTTGTTGTTCTAATTTTCTATTCTTATTGTATGCATTTGAGCCACATTTTTTTCTTTCAATTTTTTTATTTTTTGGAGTCATCACACTGTTATTATATATACCAAATATTCAATGCTTATTAGTTATTGGTGATTTTTTTATCTTTTTTATTTTATTTACTATAACATAAATTATTAATTCTAGCTAATTTTTTAAAATAATTATTAATTTAATATTATATCAATTTTATTTAAACAGATAAATGAGTGATAAACGGGTTAACAAGACTCACCCGAACATGACTCGTTTATTAAACGTGTTTGGCGGGAATAAGACTTATCGTGTCAGTTAATCATGTCTTATCGAATTTTGACAAACCTAATTTGACCCCGTATTTGATTTTTTAGTTTTATTTTAATAGATAATATATATGTATACTAATTATAATTTTTTAAGAAAAAATTAAATTTTTATTTTTGATTTTATTTCAATAATGATATACGAACATGAATTTTTGTTACAAAAATCATATTATATTATGAATGTCTTAAATTCTTTATTTGATTTTTTTGTTTTATTCTAATGGATAATATAATTATATACTAATTACGAATTTTTAAGAAAAAATTAGATTTTTAATTTTAATTTTATTTCAATAATGATACAATAGGACATAAATTTTAGTTGTAAAATTTAAAATGTTTGATATTCTATGTTTGATTGGAGTATTTTTGGTCTAAGTATAATATTTTAAATTTGAGGGGTTTAAATATTATACACGCCTACAAATTTCAGAAAATATGAATGTAATTTACTAACGACAATGGTTTAAGTGTTACACGTATACAAATTTTAAAAAATTTGTGTAATATTTCAAATATTAAAGGATCCGAATGATTAAGTGATAAAACCTCAAGAGGTATAGATGTAATTCTACCTATTAGAAAAGTTGCTTTTGATTAGAAAGGATAGAAGGGAAAGACTATGGTACCAAAAATAGGGTATAATATCAAAATTTATAACTTTGTAAAGTTAAAGTTATAATTTTTTTAAAAATAAAAGTTATAACTATAAAGATATGTTTGGATGATCTACATTAGGGGATTGTATTGGTTTTAAGAGACTCCTTCAAATTCAACCCAAGAGATTCTGTATAGAATTAAATTACAAACCTAATTCAATCGTATGTTTGGTAGACAATATAAATAAGTGTGTGACCCATAAATTTAACAATTATCATAATACATTTATCATCTAAATGGTTGTATTGTCTATTGGTCAATTCAATTTATACTCGCGTGTTTGATAGATATGATAATTAATTAGGGATAGAAAGGTTTTTTATTACTATATCCATATTGGGTTGATTTCAAACCCACCCCGCCCCTTGGGTTTAGGAAACCCTTATACATGGGTTTTAGGTGGATTATTTATTACCGGTTGGAATTCCAATCTCGTGCCAGAGAGCTGCATCCAAACATGAATTATGATAGTCCATTAGACTATTTTTTTCTTTGTTTTTTTAAACCACTCCCTCTCCCATATAATCCGCCAAATCCACCTAGTGGAATAAACGAAACTAGCAGATTGATCACTATATAGATACAAAAAGATATGATTTATTCTAAAATTGTATAACAGATCATGAAAGTTGTTCTCTGTCAAGTGTATTTGAGTTGTGTGGTGTGAATTTTGTGTGTTTTCCTTCGTGTTTTTGATCCAAAAAAAAAAAACCCATCACCTAACAATTGGCTCATATATATATTTTTTTAAATAATTTTTTTTCTCTATAACTTCCAATTCTCTCCAATTTCGCAAGTGGGGTGAGAATGGAAGGCTGTGAGGGGCTAGAGAACAATGAGGAATGAGAAACAGGACAAGGGGGTGTGGGTTAGATAGAATTAAGGTGGATTCCATTTAACCCATGTTTAGGAAGCCAAGATAATGATGGGTTATTTTATTTGGGCTTATCGAAGCTCCAATTTGAATAGTTATATATCCATTGGGTTAGGATTGTACCATTTAAGCTAATACAACCAATTGTATTGAATTATGATGAATTAGAAAGGATAAAAAACTTCAACTCTATTCATTCCCACCCTGGCCATCCAAAAGCCACTCTACAACACAATCACTATTATTATTTTTTATATATAAATTAGGTCAATTATTTATGTTTTATATATTATTTTGAACACCAAATCTCCTATGCTTAATAATGTGAAATAATCATATTTATTATTTACTAAGTATTTGTAGGACTCACTAATCTATGTGACAGTGTGTCATTTCTATAATCGCCTTCTATTTTCATCGATATTGGTTGAATCAGAGAAAATATTGGACATAATGATTATATCATGTCATTTCGTTGGTATAGTATAATTGTTCAATAATAAAATAATAAGTAAATAAGTGAATTTTACATAAATAATTATTACATGATATAGATAAAAAATTATTTAATTATATGAAATCTACTAACACACTTGTGATCCTATTATTAAATAATTCCATATGAATCGTGATGAGACGGTGAAACCGTGACCCGAATATTTTTCTACAAGTTGAGCATTTGATTCCTTTCCGGTAACTTCCTGTGTTGCGTCACACGTCTTGCGCAACAATTTTAATCCACGGTGGCCAGTAGGTCCCACCACGCCTCCAGCGTCCCTGCGAATACGATTCAACCCCATTTTTGAGGTGACCACTAAATTAATAAGAAACCCCTGTTCTTTTCTCGTAAGTGCAGCGCCAGGAATTTATTGGTTCCCCCCCCCCCCCCCCCTCCTTCTCTCTCTCTCTCTGTATCACTCATCATTTCTGTGCAAGTATGAGCAAGGGACCAGGACTCTTCTCTGATATTGGAAAGAAAGCCAAAGGTAAATTCTCATCTTACTTGTAAATTGTGTATTCACCTCCATTTCTCAGTCTCTCCAATATTTAATCGCCCTATTATGTGCACACAGAGAGTTATATTTGTGCCTATTTTATTTCGATCTTGTTGTGTTTTCACATTTGTAGATCTGCTGACAAAGGACTATGTCTCCGATCAGAAATTTTCCGTCTCGACGTACACTGGGACCGGAGTGGTATGAGCTGCTTATGTATGGATTAGATTGTGTTTTCTACAGATAGTAATTTTGATAGTTTTAATTCTTTTTTTGGATCATGACTTAGGGGTTCAGTGAATTATGGCTTTGTTTCAAGTGGATTGCATTGTTTTGTGCTTAATTTCGTAATACAATGCGAAAATGTGTTTAGTTACTCTTATATTATGCTAGTAATTAGAAGTCTGAGTTCATTAGATCGTTGATTTCTTTGGGCCAGGGATTGTTTTTGGGCCTTGTCATTTATTTGGAATACATGACTATGATTTGTATTGAAAGAGTCAACATGCTCAATTAACGAAAATGGAAACAAGAATCTGACCCTTGACTCGTATAGGGAATGCATTCATGGAATTACTGATGTTTGGAATAGCAAGGAATTCTTTTTTATTTGACATGCATGTATAGGGTTTAATGTGCAAAGTCTCTGTACTGCTAGAATCTATTTTTCGATATGGTACCAAACCATTAACCATATCAATATATATATATATATATAAGGAGAGCATTATGAGTGGGAAGCGCATAAGGGGAGACATAATGGTCTAAAAAGAGAGAAACATTATAAGACAAATGATCCTCACTCACAAGGTTGAAGTGGTCAGTATCAAGGAAACCCCCATCTACCAATTAAAGCAGAGTAGGTGGCCAATACTTCCTTAACTAGTAGAAAAAAATGAATTACATTGTATTTTGAAAAAGTTGAAGATGATGAGTTCATTATTAAAGCAATTGGTGAGGCTGCATTCCATGGACATGGAGGCCACTCCAAATAGGTTTTTCTTTAAGAAGTTAAAGATGTAAGTGGTTATAAAGTAACTCTAAATGTGAAGGATGTGGTCCATAATGAAATTGCCTGATCGAGTGTGGAGTAGGACCTTGAAAAGATGCTAGTGGATCAAGATGTTTTAGCACAAACAATTTTAAAGTGGGAATAGTGGTAAAGAACAAAAATTTTGGTGTGGTGATAGTTGTAGCCATGAGATTCCTTGGAGGCAATCGTGGTTGTTGTTTAGACAAAAAATACAATGTCACGATGTTGTAGAGTGGGATGCATTAGCAGAATCCCATTTTGTATTGCATGATTTGCTACTCGACGCCTTCAAATTTAAGAAAATGTATACGAGACCTGTTTAGAAAATGCCATGCATTGATGATCCAAAATAGCTATATGACTATGAAGAATGGAACATAACAAGTTATTAACAATTAAAGACAAGATGAAAAAGGGGTCAATACTTTGGGTGCGTTTGGTTGATGTTTTTTGTTTTTATTTTTACTTTTTGTAAAAAAATAAAAATAAAAACGCGTTTGAGTTAGTGTTTGTGTTTCTATTTCATATAGGATAAGTTGTTTTGAAGACGAGGCCCAAAAATAATAAACAAAAAAAAAAAGAAGATGTTCTAAGAATCAAGGAAAACAAAAACAAGCACGCGCGGGGGCTGGGGGAGTTAATGAGATCCAGGATTTGAGTCTTTTTAGCAACAAAACACATCTTTTTTTGTTGAAGTGTAAAAACCCATTCCATTTTCTCTCTCCTCTATGTGTTAGGCAAACGGCTCCCTCTACCTTTCTCTCCATCGCTTCCTCTCTCTCATTCACTGTCTTTCTCTTATTCGCTGTCTCCATCGATGTGTCCTTCTTTATCGTTGCCTCCATCTCTACCTCCATTGCTGCTTCTCTCCATCGCTACTTCTATGATTCTTTTCATCTCCTTTCTCTTTCGCCTTGGTCTGTGCAACGAAGAGATCTCAGATCTTGACTGTATGATTTCTGCCTCCATCACTGTTTCTATGTTTGTGTCTGATTTCTGTGTTTGTGTGTGTGTGGGTGTGTAATTTCTAAATTTTTCTGTGTGTCTAATGTCTAGGTCTCTGCATGTTTGAGATGTTTAGGTGTGTGTGTGAGTGAGAACTGATTTCAATAGTAGTTAGGGTTAGGGTTGATTTTTCGGATTCCAATAGCAATTAGGTTTAGGGTTAGTTTTGGCCTTGAGTAACAATATTGCACTTGATAAATTTAGGGATTTGTTTGAGGGCTATCTTACCACCTTAAAAACTCTCAAACATGTTTTCTGTTTTTAGTGTTCACCACAAAACAAAACAAAAATTATCTCTATTTTTTGTTTTTCGAAAACACGAAAATAAAAATGTTACCAAACGCACCCTTAGTTTTGTATGGAAGTACTTGAAGAATGACACAGCAGAAGTTGAATTATCTAGGAAAAAGGAGGAAGATTAAAAAAAGATATATCTCAGATAGTGACAGAAAGGATAGCCAAGGATTACATAGCCTATGACCTAAATAGAGTGGAACAGTGAAACAGGACTGGTGTAGTGAACCTGAAGTCCTCTGATGAGATGTTGATGTCGTTCAGTTGTGTACGTAGCAACACTAGAAGAACCAACTAATTTTCTTTTTCTTTTTTTTTTTGGTTGTCTTTCTAAAGGTTTTATTGCATGCTGTGAGCTTTTGGTGACTTAAGTACTGAAGGTCCTCAAGGTCCTAGTTGTAGCTGTTTGACAATATCTTTTTTTTTTTTAACGGTCCACCAGCAGAAATCACCATGCTGGAATTTAGAGCAGTCAACAAACCTTTGTCAAAATGCCTTTTTAAGCCAAATAGACTCACAGGATGAAGAAATGGAAAGCAAAGGAGATGAAGTCGGCAAAGAGGATGATGTGCACAACTTAGTCTCATATGAATCTAAGGATTCAATGGATGAATGTTGCATGAATTGGCCTCGGCAAAACTTGCACTAACCAAGATGCTTCAAGGATATGGAACAAAATCTTGCAAATTGTCCTTAGGGCGAAAGTCTTTGGGGCAAATTGTCATTAGACAGCTTTTCAATTTTCTTTTGTACCGGTGGAAAAGGGTGGTGTGAATAGATTGATATATTGCTTGCCTAGTCTCATGAATTGTGGGATGATTTTCGATTTCTTTTGTATCATAGTCAACTTATCTCTATGAGTTACTTTAAGTTTTTTAGACTAGGTTAAGAATTACCTTGTATGGCCTTCAGGTGTGCATCAAGCCTCTATGCTTTATCATATTTCTTTTGTACTCCTTTTTTCCCTTAGTCCCAATTTGTATTTAGGGGGGAAAAAATGATATGGTTATTTGCTACCTCAGGAGAAAGGTGATTTATGGGCTTGTTATTTATCTGTCCTAAGTGATAAGGTGATTTGCTGTCCATGCCTAAAGAAAGGTGAAGGCTCTTGTCAAGTAGGCTTTTTGTTTTTGTTTTTTTTTTGAGGGGGAGGGGGTAGGTGTGGGAGAACCATGGCTTATCTGTATTAACGTTTGTGTTGTTAAATTCATTTTTTTTATTCAGAACAGCATATTCTTCTAGAACAGGAAACAATAACACTGATGAAAGTATCGTGTAAATCTCTAGATGTCTGCCAAGCCACTTTCCTGATGATGATCAAATATCATTTGTTTAGGATGTTTGCATCAGAGGAATCAGTTCCATACTTTTGCTGGGCTTTTTGCTGGTGATTAGTTATATCAGAGTAATGATGTTTCGAGCGTGAAAGAAACAGTAAGAAACCCTGAAGTTTAACGATAATGAATAGCCGAAAAATACAATTGTCAATTTTTGTTAAATGCGTCCAACTCATTCAAATGTATTTGGTAGCTATCCCACTCATCATGGTTTCATTTTTTATTCCTTTTTTTGGAATCACTCAGTTTTTTGTTGATTAGTCCTTTCTGTTCTTTTTCCACGTAGTTCATAGTGTCATGTTCTTTGATGGCTGGCAATGAACTTGTATGCTTTTTTTTTTTGGCTAATGAACTTTTATTCTAGAGTTTTGTTATCTGCTCATGCTCTTTTTTCTATCAGATGCCATTGGATGGTTCCATGTTGCATTTCTTTCCCTGATTTTCAGTTGGTATTTGAGTTTATATATCACACTCCAAGTTCATCATCTCCCTTTGCTTTTTCCTTGATTTTAGGCCCTTACATCAAGTGCAGTGAGGAAAGGAGGACTCTCAAGTGGAGATGTGGCTGCACAGTACAAATACAAAAATATTTTAATTGATGTTAAAGTTGATACCGAATCAAATGTGGGTTGCTCGCTACCTTGGTCTTCAAAATTCAGACCGACTTGTGCTTCTTTTAATTGGGCATCGTTTCTTTCTCACCATTTTGGCAGATCTCAACTACTTTAACTTTTGCTGAGATTTTTCCATCAACAAAGACAATTGCTTCACTGAAATTTCCTGACTACAACTCGGGCAAGGTATGGATTTCTGCAGCTGTGAATCTTATCCTGTTTAACAACTGGCAGTTGTAGCTGTATTATCTCAAACATTCACGTGTGTTTTGCAGCTGGAAGTTCAGTACTCCCATCCTCATGCAACCCTGACTAGTGCCATTGCTCTGAACCAAACCCCTGCTGTTGATGTTTCAGCCACCTTTGGTACTCCAACCTTTGCTTTTGGTGGAGAAGCAGGTTATGAGGCCACCTCTGGTAAATTTACGAAGTACACTGCTGGCATTAGTGTGATGAAACCAGATTCCTGTGCTTCGATAATTTTGTAAGTTCAAATACGATACCTTTAACAGTAATAGTACTCCCTCTCTCATGCATCAGATGATAAAAGACTTTTATTCATTGATGTATGAGTTCGTGCTTACTCTTTATCTTTTCAGGGGCGACAAAGGGGACACAATAAGGGCAGCATATATACACCATCTCGATCAAGTAAAGAAGAGTGCTGCCGTGGGAGAGATCACTAGAAGGTTCTCTACAAATGAGAACACATTCACAGTTGGAGGGTCATATGCTGTTGATAACCTGACACTGGTGAAAGCAAAGCTCAACAATCACGGAATGCTGGGTGCCCTCTTGCAGCATGAGCTCATTCCAAAATCAGTTATGACGATCTCAAGTGAGTTTGACACCAAAGCCTTGGATAAGACTCCCAGATTTGGTGTTTCCCTTGCTCTGAAGCCTTGATGGAATTTTACCCAGTTATGATGCCTTGTTAAAGCAAATTCCTTTCTAGTTTCTTTCGGGTGCTAACCCGAGGGGATAGCTCAATAAATAATGCCCCAGAAACATTCGTTGTCAAGGTTCCATATGACCATGGATGGTTTGCTTTGATAGTTGAGGAGGGCATACCATACGTTTTTTTCTTAGCCTTTCAATCTCTTTCTTGTTTTTTTTCAAATGTCTGAGGCATTTTCAGAGAGCTGCGCTTCTCTTTTTACGGTGCTCATTTTGGGATTGATATAACATTTTTCAATTGCTCGATTATTTTATTTTTTTGTTGTTTTCCAAGTGATTTAGGGATCCAGCGCCTTGATGGCAGGAGCTTGCAAATCTGTTGGCTGTTGTGATGCATTCCTCAACAAGCATTGAAGAATTGGAGTGGTGGATATCTGCTGTAGAAGTGTTACTAGCATGTTTTGGGGAGTGACCCTCAAGCCTCAATCCCCGAAAAATAACACGCTGATGAAATGGACGGTTATTGGGGAGACGGAGTGATCTTCAAGCCTCAATCCTCAACAACTAACACGTCAGAAGCGACAGAATTACAACTGTTTTTAAGCCATACGCTCCTGAAATCCTAAGGTCTACTCATGACAAAAGAATTTATTTTGAAACAGAATGCAAAACATGAGGCCCCTGACGGCAATACAGCAAACCTCAGAGTTGTACCCAAAAATTACAAAAACCGAACAACAGAGATGAAATGAAAAATTTATCAGAGAAGCATCTAGCATAATATATTTTGAAGCAGAACCCCAACAAATTGGGCGCCTGTATTACCAGATTTGATTCCCAAAAGACGAACAACAATGGACGGATAGTTTTCAAAAAGACGCCACTAACATGAGGCTTCAATTACACTATAATCAAGCTCCAATAAGCCGGGAATGAGTTCTATAAAATACGAGGGTGGAAAGACTCAAAAACACAATGGTAGAATCCTATGTCCCAATAAAAACAATTAACCAAGGGAATACCAACATGTTCTTTTCTTTTTCTTTTTATTTTTTTTTTTTGGGGGGGGGAGGGGATAAGAATCATTGTCATGTCTCAAAAAAATGGGTATCACTGCCAAAATGGCAGAATCACTATTTTATGCAAATCATGTTATACTAAACAGCTATGGAAATACAAGAATTTATGAAGGTGGGAGATAAACATTTTTACGTAGTAGGGTGAGGTGGGGGAGGAAGAAATGAGGGGTTGAATCAGGGTTCCAATATCAAGAATTCAAGTGTCAAAGTATCACTCCTCAAAAACACAATCCATATAGCAAGAGGATATGAGGTAAACCAACAAATATGTAGGTAAATATAATATGAAAACCAAATGAATGGCCTTATCAGTTCAACATGATCATCACAACGGTTAAGACCAACATTCAAAGCTGGTAGCATGACAACTTCTAACAAGGAAGAGACCATAGCAAAACATTGATATTGAATCACAATCCAACACCACAGCATCATGGGTGAAACATGTCTTCTAAGGAAAAAATAAAGGAGTATACGACTAGTTTTAGCCTTCTAGAACAAACCAAGGTCCAGAAAACAACGTAGAACAATCTAAGGATGTGTCACTCAAAGCTAAAATCCTAAAACTTACTGTTACTAATTGCAATGTTTGAACATAATAGTAATATTGTGACAAACGAACTTCAAGTACTTCATAGGACGAGGACGAATAATTATTTATAATATAAGGTACAGACAACACTTCTTTTGGGTACAATCTAAAACGATTCCACATTCAAGAAAGAACCGGACCCGACTCTTTTTTTAAGAGGGAAGAAGCCAAAATCTAGAGGATCTGATGAAGGGAGAGAGAACTACTATTGAAAAAAGGGAATTGTAATTTTTGCAGCCTCCCATTCACTCCACTTTCATATAGTTCTTATCTTAATAAATTAAATGATTGTCTCCTATAGTTTTGACGTTGGATCTCGGACCTAAGGAAAGCAATTATTACAAAAGGCTAAAGAGGCTGAACCTATTGTAGCAGAACAAGCTGCCATTGATTTTGCATCTTCAAGACATGAAGAAAGACTTGAACTCATATAAGTGGAAGTACCCCCAGAGCTTGACTAGAGACATCTTACCGATATTCAAAAAATTCGAGCTTATGAAGCAATGACAATGCTAAGGGGCCACATATAACGAATGAATGAAATACAGATTCACACAATTTGCATCTGAAAGCACAAATACATGATAAAAACCGACATCGAACCAGGGTCAATAACAAGAAGCATTTTTCGGTGGCAGACCAAAAACATCCACACACTCGCCCAATTAAACTTGATGAACTCCAAAAAAAAGCTTAAACAGTTGCTCCACCATTATACTCCCAAACCTTAAAGCTCACATTTTTAAGTTCATCCATTATCGGCAATCTCAAAGACCATAGCAGAAATGAAATTAACTGGTGGAGTAATCCATTTAAATACATCTAATCTGCTGCTATTCCAGAGAAATATATTCCCAGTTTTCCATAACAAAAATCCCCACCACTTCATAGATTTAGCGGATCAATACCAAAAGATTAATCAAACCATCAGAAACAAATTAACAAGCATGAAATTCACTTAAACAAAAATTACCATTCATAATGATAAAAATTAAACACCAGAAAAATCCAAGTAACATAAAACCCTAATTCCAAGATGAACGTCCTCGCTCTCTCTTTCTATCCCCTTCAAACAACGATTAGATCTATATATTTCTAATACACCGAATTCAAAACACGACAATGATGTACCTTTAAACCGAATTATTGACGAATCAATCAACATTCTGCATAATATCCTCGGCAGTGAACTTAGTCCCCTTATCCTTATCAGCAGCAGCGCGTCCTTTAGCCTTGCGATCCAGCAACGACTTGCGATCCTTGTCGAGCCTGAGTTTACTGATTACCACCTTCGAGGGGTTAATGCCGACGTTGACCGTCGAGCCGTTAACCTTTTCGCGAGTGATGCGCTCGATGTGGATGACCCACTTGCGGCGGTACACCTGAACGACCTTGCCTTCCCGGCCCTTGTAGGTCCCACGCACCACCTGTACCTCGTCGTCCTTGCGCACCGGCATGGACCGGACGTTGTACTTCGACCGGAGTTCGGCGGAGAGCGGCGCGCTCATCAAAACGCGGCGGACGCTGGAAGGCGCCGTGAAGTGGGCCTTCCTGTTCTTGCGACGGGAGCTAGACACTCTCGGATTATACTTCATTTTTCACTTCTTCTCAAGTGACGGCCGGTGACAGAGGGGCTAGGGTTTTGGTGAATTTATAGGGTTCGTATAGGGGAGAAGGGTAGTAATGGGGCCTAGGGCACCAACGACATATGAATCTTGTTCCTACCAAGTTTAGCCAATTCTATTGGGTCAAGGACCTAGGGAACCCATGATATATGGATACTGTTGCCACTAAATTGAGTCCAACGTATTGCGCTCCAAGGAGGTTTGGGCCTCTGGACTAATCATTAATGAAAAATTTGAAAATCGGTTTCTTTACGTGAACTTATTTAAAGATAAGTCCGTTAAAAAAATTTATTTTATTTTAAATTTATTTATTTTATCAATTTTACTATTGTAACTCTTTCTTGTAAGAATATTATAAACGATGTTTATGGACACAATAATCAATCGTATACATCTCCTTCATAATTATTTTCAAATCCGACTATAATCCTCTAAGTCATAATGTTTCCTTATTCCAAAAATAAGAAATCGATATTTACCAAAAATCGTTCATATTCAAATTTTAAACTCATTACATTTCATAAAATACAATTTCAATTTACAATTTTAATTTACCCTGGACTACATCGACAAAAATATTAATATTAATATTTAAAAAATAATAATAGTAACATACTCAACAATGACAGTAACATGGTCACTAAAAAAATAATAACATGCTCACAAAAAAATAGTTACGTGATAAAAAAAAATAATAACAATTAGAGATTTAATTATATCAAAGTGGGCATTAACCTTGTAACCAAGATTCCAAAAAAAACTTATACATTAGTACTAAATTAAAGTGCTATAAATTTCGATTTTGTTGATTTTTTGTTATACAAGACAATCGAATATTTCTTGGTTGTATTACTGTGAAAAAGGTTCATATTATTGTGCATGAACTGAAAAATAGAGTTCATAATTTCGATATCTTAATGTTCACAATTAGTGTTGAGTGTCATAATTCAACTGTTGATTGTATGTTACTACTAGTTATTTTATAAATTTTCAATTTATAGATCGTATTTTCCCTAAAATTATTCGAAAAGTTGATGTTACTGTAAAAAAATTATTGTCTTTTATTTTGTAAAATTGGATATATTACTGATGACAAAGTTTTAATGTTACTGTAAATATTAAATTGTATGTTACATAATATACGCCTCAAGATTTGTAATTGTATGTTAAAATTCACTATAATGACATTAATGTCAGTATAGTAACACTACTATACTGGTAACCTTATTTGTAACTTTTTTTTTTTTTAGAACAGTCTCTAATTGTAACTTCAATCATATAGTAACATGAATGTTACTATATATTAACATTCGTGTTACTGAACTCTGTTGACATTATTCAATTTCTCTATATTATGCATTACTGTTGTTAAGGAAATTTTGTGATATGATTTTAACTTAATAAACCAACAATTTATTCGTACATTAAACTTCTCACATATAACTATCAGAATAAATAATTTTCATATATCACTTTCGTTAATTATCATAATATTTAATAAACGGATTTCATATATAACTTAATAAAGGGTTTCCATATATATCTCAATGATATAACTTATATGACTTTCCATAATTGAACAAAATTAACAGGAGTAATTTTGAGATTTATTAAATACCTACATATAAGTTCAAATATGAATTTATCTTCAAAAAAATTTCCTTTCGAAACTCAAATCATTTAAGTCCATATAAGGGAACTCACTCTCAATTTTTATCCTCTCAATTTTTACATCATTATTTATAGTTAAATTAGGTTAAGGGTTCCTTCTGTTGTGTGTAAACTAATTTTAGTGTTAATAAATTTTTAATATATAATTTTTTTTATACATTTTAAAAAAATTGCATGCGATCCCTAGGTGGGCACGAACTTATAGTAATTGTGTAGATAGTGTGTTTTTATTAGCCATTTTACCCTCGTCACATAATTTTAGCTTAAAATACAATTATTATTATTATTTTTTTGTTATTAAAAAATTTGTGATTTTGTGGTTTCGTCTATTAGTTTTGAATTTCAAATTCATAAACTTAGCAATTTGAAATATATTAGTTACTTTATCTTAAGCGTTGATTTGATAGGTATACAAATTAGATTGCAGTTAAGTTTTACGTATTCGTAAGCAGGTTTAAGCACATGTTCGTTATACTTTACGTAATTTTGAATTGTGTTTAGTTTTATATACGTGTGTACCTGTAATGATGTATATGTACCTTCTTTAAATGCTGATGTACTTATCTCACGGATGTATATATTTGTATAATATACCTGAATAATCATATGTATTTTTTGTCGTATATGATATGTTGTATACCTATGTAAACATGTATATATTAATTGTGTATCTGTTGTATTTGTTAATGCATTTTTTGTGTGTGTAATCATGAATGTTTGTAAGCGTGATTACCTTTCATATTTAATTTTTAGTTTTGCTGAAAATAAATACGTAACTTGTGTGATAAAATTTTAATTACCTGTTTATGTATCTGATATATATTTGTATGTGTTTTGACGGTTTGAACAGTTCTTCGATTTTTTAGGGAGTGGAAGAAATTTTGAGTGCGAGGTAAACATTTGATTTAGTCACTTTTGTTGTTGCTCTAATAATTATACTGCGCATAATGATATTAATAGGTACATTAATTAAGAACATATCATTTTTTTTTTACTATAACTCTCTGACAAAATGTGTTTATAAGGAAGAATACACATTATGATGAAATATCTTTTTAGAATAGGTATTTTAATTATGTGATAGTATTGTCGTTATTTTTACAATTTTAAAAGGCTATATGTCCATTTTTTTGACTTTTCAATAAGAACTTAATACAAAAATAAATTGAGTAATGGGTTTTTTTAAAAATCTTATTGGACCTAGGTACCGACCTCCAATAAACTCTTATATTTATAGTAGATTCTATTACTTTGGAAGCAAAAATACTTTTAGACTTATTTCAAAAACTATTGGAAATAGAATGAAAATATAGGAAATTTTAGAATTTTAATTTCAAAACAATTGAATAAATATTCTAAAATACTGCAAAATAACAATTTGGTCACGAAAACTTCCTAATTAAGGAAGACAAGTGGCCATTCTTCTTTAATAACATAATTTTCGTTGCGAAAACATCCTGAGAATAAAGTGGATATTCCTCCAGAGAAAAAGAAAAAAAAATTCATCGGTTATTTAATCAAGATATTTTCTTAATTCACTGAATCTAGAAAGTAGTAATAATAATATATATTGATGGTCAGTACAAAGTCTCCATCATGTATTATTTTGCAATACATGATGACATATGAGCTTTGTTTGTTAATGACCAACTTCACCGTTTGGCTCAGTACAAACCTCACCAGAACTTATCAATCTTTTTGCATAGATATCTGTTATCTTTTTTTTTTTTTTTTTGGGTTTAGCTCGTGGGAGTTTTGGATCAGTTTGTGCGTATCTCGATTATTTTTTTTTTTAATCTAGTTAAAGACAGATCATTTATACTGTAAATAAAAAAATTCATAAAGATAAATTTTTTATAACCAGACTTGAAAAGGTTTGTTAAGATTAGAGCTCGTCTTTATTATCATTTGAACTATCCAAATGATGCACTAGTCAATTTTTATTTTCTCTAATAGTAGACGAGTTCCCTTCCAGTACAATCTCATCACTCCATTTACCTAACAAATAGCACAGCTTCTCTTACAGGTTATTGCCGTTTGCTTGTTTGGATACTAAAACCGAAAAAAATTACTGTATGGACACAATTGAGAAAATCTAAATTTCGGGTGCAAAAACAAAATTCTGGTCAAAGTTAGGTGGACAAACAATCAATCCTGCTTCTAACCCGATTATTGCTCTCTCTCTCTCTTGCTGTTCTTTCTACTTTCTTCCTCCTCTTCGGAAGTCCACGTTCATTGGATGTGCCCCTCGTATAATTAATTATACTGTCCTTGCCATTTGTATAATTACTAGTAATTGTATGTGTCTAAATAAAAAATCTCAAAAATACTATGTGACAAAAAATCTCTAACAAAAAAAAATTCAATGGAGCCATGCTTGATTCAAATCCGATGTTAATTCAAATCCACCACTATACATGGATTTATTGCGATTTTGATCTACAACCCAAAATAATAGAGAACAAATTAAAGACTATCTAAGATTTAAAACAAAAAAGGAGTGTTTTCTTACAAAAAGTCACTAAAATTTTAGAGATCGAGACCCAAAGAATATTAAGCCAACAATTTAACTTTGTAAGGCAAATTTCTTGACCTAACCAACAAAAATTTAAGGCACATTATCTAGAAATGGACCTCTGCCTGAATGCATTCAGTAACACAAAATAAAAATTCATTTAAAAATAGATGACAAAACAATCTTGGGTAAATTCTACAAAGAATGAAAAAATAAGAAAATAATGTTACATGAATCTATTTTTTCAAGAAAAAAATCAATCAATTGATCCAAGAAAGTCAAAATATAATGCTTCTATATATAATCGACTGGGTTACAATAGTAATTGTAGGAATGGAGACCATAAAAGCTCACTTTTGTTTCCTTCTCAAATGGCCTTGGTGACACAAAGCAGGGTTTTTAAAACACTTTCATAGTTGACATGTTCATCCAAACCCTGCAATAGGATTATCATGGCATCTTCAATGGCCAAAATCTCTGGTTCTTTCTTACAATCGAGCTCAATAAGCCTCGAGACTCCATTCGCTTGCTCCACGTTGTAATGCCCCCCATCTAAAGTATTCATTGACACCCAAAAAAATTGTCACACACCAACTATGCAGATCACAAAAAAATATTACCATAATAAACTGATCAGGAAACTGCAAGTAATACCAATCAAGAAACTACAAATGCTAATCAAACTAACTGATCAAGAAACTGCACACTTCAACATTCAAATCCAATGGAAGTTTAAGATCTGAAATTTAGATGATGGAAAATGCATGTAAACATATCCAATGAACATGAATTCAAACCATGTAAAGTGCTTTCTGCAATCTTGATCACTTTATTTTCAAAATAAATTCCAAAGCCTAAAATCCATTATGCCGAACAAAGCCTTGAAAATTTAAGTAGCCAAATCAACGACAACAAAAACTGTTCATCCCCAGTTACTCCACTATTAATAGCTTCAAAAGAAAATTTGGTGAAAAAAAAATTCTAGCTTTGCACATAACAGTATGTGACAATGACTATTACACACATGAATAAATAGGATTGTTATGAGCAACTTTTGAAACTCAGGCAAATATTTGACTCTGACATCTATAAATTCATGAGCCAGAGGAACATAATGTGATCTCTTGCGCAACCTACCTTTCCTATTTTTACATTCTAGCTCTATGCTTAGGATCATTCATACTCTTCACTCATGACTTCCACTCAAACTGCTTTCTTTGCAGCTCTGTGTAACGCAACCCAGTTGAAACAAAACACAAAAATGGTTACAAAATTGATCTCACATGAGTGTCTAAATAGACCTCAAACAATTCGGTACCAACAATGTAGTGGTAATGAACATTTAAACCACTAAAAATTAAACTGCAGCCAAATCAAGACCAACAAAAAATAGACAATAAAGATATCCAACAAATGAACATTAGAGAAAAGTAGAGAGTGACATTGAGGCTCACCTCAACAGAGTAAATCAGTGTGGATTGTCAAATTATATGGAGAGTGCTAAGTAGCTCCAAATCCATATTACCATAATGTCCCATAACTTCAACTGCCAGCAATTTGCGTGAACACAATTGAACTTAATGTAGTGGGTAAGTGGTGATAACAATAAATGTACTGTAATGAGAAGAAAAAAAAACAGGCAAACATGTAAGCGAACTCAATTACACAATAAATTCAGAAAAAAAAAATCATGACAAAACTCAAACATGTGACATCTTAGGACATAATACACAATTCAAACATGTTTAATCTATGATTTCTCTCAATCCCATACCATTTAAATTTCCAAACAACAAAGCAATATACATATATACAAATATGTTGCCTCCACGGAAACATATGTCTTAACACTAATGAATATGTCAACAAATAAAAAAATTTCACAAACAACTACTGGATCCACCAACTAAGCAATGCATTCCAATTTCTCAAATAGCTTCTGAATACATCAGCAAATAAAAAAAATCAAGAAACTTTATCCATTCCTCCAAAAATTCCATGATAAAAAAATCATTCATTTGAACACACTCGACAATCACAAATCCCTTCTCCTATCACAAAATAAAAAAAAAAAAAATTATTTTCACAACCAATACCTCAAACATTAGAGTAAAACAAAATAATAATTCTAGTATTGCACAATTAACAATAAAGCAGACTAAACCCAAAGCGCAAGTAAATTTGGTGCTCAGTTTATCCAATTAACGACTCTGCATTGGTTGGGCCATCAACATTTGTTCTCAGAAGATTGTCCGTAACTTCAGACTCACAGATATACTATCTTTCTAGTTGATTGCATTTTGGATTTCTGTATTACCGAACACTGATTTGTGGCTATATTTCCAGTGCAACCTAATAGAGAATTTCGTGATATGGAAAATATGGTGCCTTAGTGTTGGGTTTTTTTTTTTACTTCACGATAAAATTGATTTTTAAGACATGCAAAGTGCTCGAAAGCAGACTATAACATAGCCAATGTTGAGGCTGGAGCATTTGGTCGAATATCTTTTGTGCGTGTGTGTGTGTGTATTTTCCGTTTTATGCGTGTCCTTGTGTGCCGTGTGTGTTGTACGATGGGAGTAGTTGAGAGAGAGAGAGAAGAGAGTCATGCATGGCAGCTAAGAGAGAGATGAGCAGATAGTTAGAGAGAGAAACAGAGAGTTGTCCTTGGCAGCAGAGAGAAAGACGACTCTCTTCCGATGTGGGATTGCCTTAGAAAAGGGTCTTATTGGCGAAGAGAGGTAAAGGCTACTGCCGAACGCGCTCAGGTCAACTGAAATCCTTCTGTGGGGGGAGGACATCCCGAACGCGCGGATAAATCCCCTACAATTTGATTTTTGATTGAGAGTTAGACAGAAAATCAAAAGGAGAGAAAGATGTCGTGTTGGAAAGTAGAGGCATTAGCGGCATTCCATGAATGGAAATTTGTGTGGGCGGGAAAACAAAAACATAAACAAACATAAAAATTTAATTTTTTTTGTCTAAATTTATACCTTTAACACGTTTTTTTATCCCAAACCTGCAAAGCCCATATACAAAATATAACTTTTTTTGCCCAAAGTTGCAGATTTAATATTTTTTATATACCAAACGCTCAAAACTCACAAACTATAATAGACTTTTTACATGTTCGCAAGACCCGTAAGCCATAAGCTCAACCTTTTATTGGTTGAAGTCGTAACAATTTCTTGTGTTTGTCCAACTTCACATATTCACACCCTTTTTATCAAAAGAAACAGAATTCAATGTTACCTTTGTCTACATTTACCTATCATCGCCCTTCCTATCCCAAAACCTAGGATATCATCAATAAAATCAATCTTTTTTTCTTCAAACTTACAAATTTAATTATCGATCGTTTAAAGCAAGTAAATTGGGACCCACCCAAAAAATAATGTTACAAATTCATTAAAAATACCTTACATTATTGTCGGTTGCAGCTGTTGCTTTTGCAAGAGTGTGATAGAGGTAGAAATACTCTCCAGAAGTAAACAAATCAATAACATCAAATTAACATTGAACCAAAACAAATTTGGCTAATCTTTAGTTCAATGTGTTTGAAAACATTTCAATGTGCTTGAAAAATATAATAAGTCTAACACGTTGACCACCAAAAGTGTGTATGAAAACATTTCATCAAACATAATGTATGTGACACTCAAATAAATATCCCGTAAATTCTTATAAGATATCGTCAATTGATAGTTATTATTGCAATAAAAAAAAGAATAAATTAAAAAATATTGCCAATTGCAATTGATTTTTACAGCATATAACGCAACCACAACAAATAATATTTGGAAGATTTACCTATCATACTGCAATGGGAAAAGAAAGAACAAAGCCAAGACGAATTCCAAGATATTGCAACTTGAAGCAATCCAGATTTTTTTGAAACCCTCCGTGTAGCAAAGTGCAATACTTCAATTTAAACAGTTAAAGCACACATCATCACCAAAAAAATTCCAAAAAGAAGTCAACAAATTATCGAAAACTCATTTGAAATACATCAAAAAAAATCTAGCTTTAAGCAAAAATCTCAATTAAAATCCAGAAATCAACATCAAAATTCAAAACAAAAAAGTCACCCCAAACTTCAATAACACAAATTCTTAAAAGCAACGACAAACATATCAAAAGTAAGAGGATCTTCCAAGAACAACCTCAACTTCGAAGCCTTCTTCACCTTTGAGAGCAGGGACATAACATTCCTTAACACAAAAACGTGCATATTTCAGAGCATAAGTAGAATGGATATTTATTCAAAGAATCACCTGAGCTAATTCATATTTTTCTGTAATCTTCCCCTAAGACAAAACCAATAGAAATCTGCACGGCAAACAATCACCACATAACTACCTCAACTCCATTTTTGCCCCTAAATCCAAACATATCAAAAGTTAGTCACAACTCAATCCATTATACGTACACAGACACCCATTAGTAACAATTCAACAGAAGAAAACGACAGTGAAAGGGCAATCCAAGAGACACCCAACCCGCAGAATATCCACCCGCACCATTAAGAAAGAGAAGGGAGAAGAAATCCCTTCCTAAAAACCCAAAAGCCTCCCAACCGAGAATCCTCTGATGTTGCCTCTGTGTGTGTTCTGCTAAAAACCAAAACTCAACCCCTCTTTACAAAGACATCAAACCAAAAGCCCCCTCAACCCAGAATCTTCTGTGTGTGTTTTGCAAAAACCCTAAAATTGAGTGCGTATGTTTGTGGTATGCGCTGTGGGTGTGTGTGTGCAATGTGATATCGATCACTCTCCCTAATGGGGGTTAGTGTGTCTGTAAGAGAGATAGAGAAAGATCAGGAATACCTGAGAGGAATTAGCAGTGGCGGTGGTGCTAGTGGTGTCGCTAGGGGCGCAAGAGAGAGAAAGAGGGGTCAGATTTTTGAATGAGTGAAAGGGAGGAAAAAAAAAAAAAGAAACAGAAGATGTAGCCGGAGAGACATGACTCGTTTGATAGAAGAGAGGGAAAAAAAAAAAAGAAACGAGTGAGGTGATTGAATATTGATTGAAAAGTCAGAATTTTGAAAAATATTGTTTGTGAAAAATGATAATTTTGAAGAAAAAAATGATGATATTGTGAATAATTTTAGGTCGTTAGATAAATTGATTTAAGACCATTAAATGTTGAAATCGTCTAATTTTATATTATAAATTTATTTAATTTATATTATCGTGCACGATAGTTGTATTTAATTATCTCAAACCGTTAATTAAGAAGCTGCGTGCGTTGTGGCGTCAACCGCATCTCGAGCTCTTCATCAACTCCTCGTTCATTTCTCTCCTCATTGAAATAGTTTGTAGAGTCGTCTCGTCTTACCTTCCGATCAACGAGATAAATTTAGAATATTTACCGTTGTATGAAAAAATGCTTGCAATCGGAAATCTATCGTTGATTTGGCGTTCTTCGCCGGACTTTGAGGTAGCAGACTCGTCGTCCTCGTATCTGCCGGTGAAGTTTGGTTTTGTGAAGTTGTCCGTGTCCAATTGCAGAAGCAAAAGCTTGGGGCTGAATGGGACGGAGCTGAGGTCGAGCGTTTTGGCGTCGATTAAGGCAATGGACGTTTCGAGAACGTCTTATATTAACGGTGAAGCTGATAATATTCCGGATTTGCACCAATCTGAATGCAATGTGAACGACGATGAATCGAATGGAGTTTCGGGTACTAATTTTTGCTAATTTCAGATTATCTTCTTTATGGAAATTTGAAATGTTTAAGTGTACTCTCATTTACCGAAATAAACAAAAAGAGATTTGAAATGTGGTGAACTTTATATCTTCATGTATATATCTCTATTCTCTGCGCATGTATGTGTACATTTGTTGGTGCTACACATTTATGCAGTTATTTGACGTGAATTTGTATTTCCCATTTTTATTATTATTATTATTTTTGGGGAGGGGGAAGAGAACTTGTAAACAAAGTATCAAACACCCAATTAGGCTTCAATTCACTTCTGATTTATCTTAAATACTAAATCTCCAAAATGAATTCTAATTTTTTGACACTTTGACTTTGTAACTAGGACTAGGCTAGTTGGCCACCTGGACCAACTAGGGCGCAGGGGGTCAATTCTTGTCAAAGATAAGTATTAATCTCTTATATCCCATTCTTTGAGGGTTGTATTTAAGTTCTTTGTCCGCCGGTGTTGTATATTGCTCTTCTTACGGGCTTGTTCCTTGCTGGCATATCCAAAAAAATTATGGATACTGTGAAAGGTCATAGGTACTGTAGCTGGTTGCGTCTCTAGTTAGTCAAGTCATGTGATCGTAACCCTTATTGTACCTCCACGTTTGCGAAGGGGGACAATTGTGTAAGTATGGGAATTGTTTGGGGAGGGCTACTCCATTTTATGAATATGACTAATTGGTTTGCACTAAAAAAATTATTTGGATTCTAATCATTTGCTGGTTATCTAACTAGGTAAGACGCTCCGTCAGATGTCTACGGTCGGAAAGTCCACGAATATTGTTTGGCAGAAATGCTCAGTCGAGAAAATTGACCGGCAGGAGTTGCTTCAGCAGAAAGGTTGTGTCCTATGGATTACAGGTCTCAGTGGTTCAGGTTTGTGTACACAACTGTCAGTTTTCATTAGCTACTTGAATCAAATATGATTGGCCCTTGGGGATATATTTGCTGTATACTTTGTCATACTTCTTTACTGTTTTGATGTTTAGATTTGAACTTGCTCATAGCGTCATTCTAGTGCACAACTAATATCATTTGAAGAGACAGAGACTAAAGAGTCTGGATACGACAAGAAAAAAACACATGGTGAGAAAGTAATAATAGAATTAAGAATTAGATTATCAGGATAATTGGGGAACGAGAATTGTGTATTGTCTCAACTACATAATGGTGAATGCTAACAAATCATACATGATGCGTTGATTTAAGCAAAGCAAAAAGTGAGGTGACATACGAAACTCTCTCTTTAGGGTAATAATATTTAGTCTTCCGTTAAAAGTAAGATATTTATCAATGTTAATGTCTGGGAAATGTAAGTATCTGAACATTTTGTACTGACTTTTCTGTGAAGACCAATGAATCAGGTTGGTCAGGACGGTGCAATCTTTAACTGAGTGCCACCAAAGAAATAAATATCTCGATATGACCACAGCAATTATGTTGAACTTAAGTAAAATGTAGCTGGAGTATCCTATTCTTTTTTTATGTTTTTCCCTTTCTTTTCTTTTTTCTCGGGCATCAGAGAATCATTCATTTTGTTATTCTCCTTTTTTATTTTCTGTGATCTTGATTTTCAATACCTTGAACTTTTACTTCAGGAAAGAGCTCTTTGGCATGTGCTTTAAGTCGAGGCTTGCACTCTAGAGGAAAACTGACTTACATCCTTGATGGTGATAATGTTCGTCATGGTCTGAACAGTGATCTAAGTTTTAAAGCAGAAGATCGTAGAGAGAACATACGACGGATTGGTTGGTTCTTTTCCAGCCTAACTCATGAATAGACTTTGTTCCCAAATCCGCTCCATTTATTCTTTTTCAGATGATGCTCAAATTCTGTATATTTATGGTTCACAGGGGAAGTAGCAAAGCTCTTTGCAGATGCTGGAGTTATTTGCATTGCCAGTTTGATATCTCCCTACAGGAAGGACCGAGGTGCATGCCGTGATATACTTCCAGAAGGAGATTTCATTGAGGTTGGTTCTTCAGCCCTTTGGAATTAATATGAAGGCAAAAAGAGAGTTTTTGAACTGACAACAGTCAATTCTTTCCAATAGTAACTGACAAATCTACCTCTACATACAATTCACAGGTATTTATGGATGTGCCTCTCCAAGTGTGCGAGGCAAGGGACCCTAAGGGCTTGTACAAACTTGCACGAGCTGGAAAGATTAAAGGTATCTTTCAAGAGTCGGAACAGAAATCTGACGTTATGAAATCTGGATGATGGGTTTTCCTTCCACCTTCTTCCTAATATTATTTTTGTGCGTGATCTTTCGAAACCATTTGTTTGTTGATTGTGAATCGAAGGCAGGTAAATCAAAAGTCTTGGAAAAAAACCATCTCCTTTAGGCAACTTCTCCTGCAGATGAACTCAGTTGTACCTAATAGACATTAGCACAGTTCTCATGAGCACTCTAGACAGGGGGAGGGGTGGTTTTGTTAGTTGTGAATCACTTTGAAGGATATCCTCTGGATCCTGTTAACATAATGTTGCCTTCAGTTTGTCATCTTGGGGAGTTCTATCATATTATATTACAGTTATGATTACTTGATCGCCTTATCACTAATCTATCCCTCCTGAGTTCCCTAATTTAATTTCTTAGACTAGAAATTCAACTTCCTTTTCACAGCTTTTTCGGAAGATAAAAATAAACACACTTACGATTGTGGCTGAAATCAAAGCTATATGAGGTGGACAAATTTCTCATTTTGCTTCCTTCTTCTCTGCACCTGCATCAGGTTTTAATTGTTAATTTAAATGTGTTTTTTTACTGTCACTTTTGCAGGATTTACAGGAATTGATGATCCATATGAGCCACCACTTAATTCTGAGGTATGTATCTCGTCGGAAGAGTTATCCTAGAGATATTGTTGCTTGAACTCACACAAACATGAGCATGCCCTTACATAGAAGAAATCGTGCTTTTAAAAGATATATTTATTCTGGTCTAAGTGATAGTCTCAACATTTTCTAAATCGGAGAGCCAACAATTGAAAGGAAGGAATTATATCTAAAGAGCTGCCAAATGATCAACTGTTCGAGTTGCATTGCAAACAACTTCTTATTCAGATAGGCCATGGTTTCTTCTTTCTTCTCCAATCTGTTTATGTTAGACTTTCCACCTTGCAGATAGTTTTACACCAGAACGGAGGGTCCTGTGATTCCCCAAGTGAATTGGCTGAAAAGGTGATTTCTTACTTGGAGGAGAAGGGGTACCTGGAAGGCTAGTTTGTAAATGCCTCATCCCTGGCTGTGGAACTTGTGTATACTGTAAGCTTCAGAAGTGGAAAAAAGCAAATTTATCGTGGTAAGGAAACTACTCGTTTCCTGTGTCCACGATTCAATCATATTTAGTGTTAAATTAATTAATCGATTGATTAATTACTCTCACCCTTCATTCTTATGTCATATGAGAGGTGATGTCTGTCTTACCAGTTGTTTGATTGCCATAAATTTGATAGAACCGTGGGTAAAAACTCATTGTAGGATTTGTATATTATATGAACAGGCTTATGGTTGTGGAATAAGAGGTTGCTTGAGATTTTCCAAATGCAGATCTCTATTAATTGTGCAAACACATGCTGTCTGGACTTGCAACATATCTATTTGATTAGAGACAAGGACAGAATTAGAACAGAAATGGAGAGGAATAGTTTGCTGACGAGAGAGGGGAAAAACACTCCCAATTGTGAAAATCACAGGAAAGCTACATCCTGCTGACCTCGTCCTAGAAACATGCCCAACACGCAGGACATAAGAGCCATGGTGAAGTTCCGAGCAACAGAAGTTACAGCCTCAAAAATGGCAGCAAAACGCAGTTCTCGCGAGCGCCAAAGCATTTCAATGCACTGACCCAAGCCATCCACCAGCGTTGCAATCAATATTGCCATCACCTAAAAGAAGAGACCAACCAAATGCACCACCACCTACACTACACTTCTTCTCTGCTTCAGATTCTAAAAAACTCTGGGTAAGAGAAATACTTTCTTCAGATCCAGATAGGGACAGAGCCCATTGATTCCCATTTGGAAGTTTTCCACCTACTTCTTAATCTGCATTCATATCGAGGAAAAAGCATATCATTAAATTACCATATAACACCTTGCACATAAATAGAAGGATAATTCTATGTGCACCAAATCAACGCTAGTTGTTAGATCAGTGATGGGACTCACTAATCCAACAGTTACAAGTGATTTGGTGCATATAAATAGAAAAGAATTGCAGGTATCACGCTGGTTGTTTTTGTTTACTCATACCCACTGTTACACAGTTGATCTTCTTCTTCTCTGTGGGGAGGCAGTTCTCAATGGGTCACCCATCAAACAAAATTCCTTTACGAATCCCTAGCTATTTGTGAGCTCACTCAGACCAGTTTGAACAATTTAGTATTTCCTCGTCAAACTGGTCAGTTCACAAAACGAACATTTTTTGATTTACATTTCTTTGGAAACCAGGATGATATCAACTACAAAACAAATCTGATAATCCCAACGTTTTTACCTGACAAAAGTACTTTAGAGTCCAAGGAGAAGTGTACATGGTAACTCTGAATATTACTGCAACTGCAAGTCTCATTTCATAAGGCTGGTCGATTCCAAGATAATGTTACAAATTTAGTTTTAATATCTATCCAGTTCAAAAAAATAATAATATCCCTCCAATTACTTATTGTTATGCCACAACTTCCATGCGATACTAATGCAGTAATGCTACAGGTTAATCAACCTGGAATTACCAATTGCCAGGACACTGTAACTTGTGTCACTGTAATTTGTTGCTCAGATCCTCTATTTGACATGAGAAAATGGCAATGGAGGTTCAGATGCTGTAAATAGCTAGCAGGTTGATTATTTGACCAGGGTACAGTTAGGCTTTGTAACCGAATGGTATGTGTTAACAATCTCAGAAGTTTACCTGCATATCTCTGGCTATAGAAGGTAGCCATCTCTCTCCCCTAATTCTTTTAAGTTCTGCTACTCTTTCTTCCTCTCTTTTAGCAGCTGTTTTAGCTGCTGCATCTCTAGTTTGTCGTCTGGCTAATGATTTCTGGCCAGCATCTCTTGCTGCAGCTATTATATCCATCCCATCAACAGCAACTGACCGGAGTTGACATCTAAACTGCAATCATCATTGCAGCAGTTTTGCAAAACCAACAAGTGAAATACAACTAAGAATGTTAAGATCATAAAATAAATGATAAATCAACCATAAACAATGTAGAAGACATCCATGAATAGGTAAACCTTAGTTGATTTTTCATCAATCCCTTTTCCAGGAAGGATCCTTGGCCTCTTTTTTGGTCCTTGAAGTTCATCTGTTTACATACACAAAACTTTTACTCCCTATATACAGCATGGAACATGGATTATGTAAATGCACCACAAAGTTGAGATCAGAATAGGAAAAAAAAATAACAAATAAAAAGGCCAACCCATTCATGACCCATGATCCTTTGAGCCAATCCTAAACAGGACCTAGAGAATTATATCTACTGGCAAGGTAAGAATCTTGCAATCCTCTGAAGTCACTGGCTGGTCCAGTTGTATCTGAACCATCAATACCAGATGAGCCTTACCATTTGATGGACCTGGGCGCTGCAAGTCTTAAGTGCGGTGACTTGCAGCTGAGCTGTGCAGAAGCTCATAAGTTTAGTTACATTGACAGATGTATGTTCCATATCTGGCAGTGAAACATAGTTAGTGCAGTCATTTTTGTTTTAACAACGCTGCTTTTTGATTAATTGCTTGAATTTACAATTTGATTTCACGGCCACTACTGACAGCAAACAGTATCAAGAGATCCACTCCTTGTCCCATTAAATGACAGAAGGTTATACTTGCATCATCTGCTTAAAATAAAGAAAGAAGGAACTTAAAAAATGCAATATTAACATTTTTTTCAGTTTTAGGACCCCAATCCTTCTAGTTGTAACATGTAAATAACAATGATGGAAATATTTGAGCAGATCTACTTACTTATGTGATCAAATATTATCCCAGGGGGAGCATGTTTAAACAATCGAATTCCACCACCATCCATCACAGGATCATCATCTGGGACATGAACAGGATCCCTCACCACTTCTATGGTCTTCTCAAGTATGTCATCCAGAACTTTTTGTGCCTGTCCAAGAGTTCATCATGTGCAAAGGTTGCAATGCAATTTATCAGAACAGTAAAAGGCACTGGGAGGTCAACATTTGCATGCTTGTATACAACAGATTCACTAAGGCTCTCTACACATCTAAATATGTGCATTTGAGCCAACAAAGTTTAGAGTTTAGACTTAAGCTTCCAATTACTAAAGCCCCACACATCGCAGTCATTTTCCATATAAAGTAGTCAATTTGTTCCAAAGAGAATGGCCAATGTTTCACTGGACACATGATGAAACAGATAATACTCCAAGTCTCCAACCATACTCCATGTCTCCAACCACTACTAAACCTATGTATGCAACAATTTCTATTGCAGTGGTTCCGTTTCTTAAAAGATGTAAAAATTTCCTTCAACATAGAACCGTGAAGGGAAAAACCATTCAAATCACCCACCATTGAAGAGTAAAGACTTAAAACTCAAGACCTGAGGACTAAAGACATTCAAGGAACCCCACATCACATGAACCACAAACAAGAGCCACATTCCAGTAAAAACATATTCGTTATGAAAACAGGCACTACTAAAAAGTACATGAGAGAGAGAGAGAGAGAGAGAGAGAGGAGAGAGAGAGAAGGGCAGTAGTCAAAAAACACAAAAGAAAATGATTTTTATGGAAAAGTTTCCACTAAAATCGTATTATTAGAAATATAAGAGCCTGGGACTAATGGAGAACTATAAAGAAAAAATATACTCTATTCTAACTTAGAATTCCAGTCTGAGACAGTAAAATGCTCCAAAATCACTCCAACAATTCCATCTCTGAAACAAAGGCAACCAAAATACCTTAATCTTGAACCTACACATGTATCAGCACAATTAAAAAGACAAGCTCGATTCGACCAAAAAAAAAAATATAGCTGATCTCCATTCTAGACAGCAGATTATGCATCCTCAACCCATTGTGCAAAAGTTAGGGTACTTGACATTGCATGCAACAGTTGCACACAAGACCAAATGCACTATCTCAATATGCTTGACAATGAATTGCTACATATGTATCATCCGCAGAAGTAGCTCTGAGAGTATCAGCCAAAGAAGAATGAAGGAGGCTAGCCAGGTTGGAAAAGATTAGTTGAAGGAAAAAGTCGAGAATGACGTGGTTAAGGGAGGGGGATAAGAACATAAAGTTCTTCCATCGAATAGCGAACGACGAGAAGAAGGTAAACACCATATCCAGACCGGAGGTAGAAGGGGTTGTTCTGGAGGAGGAGGAGGAAGCAATTTGATTAGCGGTCGAAAAGTTCTCAAAGCCTCAATACGAATGAAACTGTAATACAACCATCCATCGAAAAATCCATAAGAATGCACGGTTCTAAGAGTAAAACTCTAGGTTCAAATATGCAATGTCGCAGTATTCGTTGATCATCCATTAAATTCGAACAAAAGGCACAGCTACATACAGAATAACGAAATGGACAACACAGTGAGAGGAGAGAGAGAGAAAGAGACTGACCTTGACCTGGTAGTGTTTGAGGAGTTGAGGTTTGGGGTTCTCTAATTGAACGTTTGGGCTGGATGGGCTTTACGACTCGACGTTGAACCGTTGGAGGTAGAGGCAAGACCGTTGGCGGTGGATCGGGCTAAAAGAAGTGGTGGCCGCGACGGAATCGATGGCGGCTCTCCAATCGGCGTCTCCGTCATCCCTCTCCTCTGCTGCTTCTGCTTCGACCACCCCCGCCACCACCCATTTTTCGGCAGCAATTGCTGTTTTCTCCGCTGGGCCCGTGCCTAAGTTAAACTGGTTATTGGGCTCTCTCTCTGGGTGTTTTAGTTGTGGAGCAACACACTAGAAAAAACCCAATGGGCCATCTTCCATTTTCTCAGGAATTTCGATTCTCTCCAATTCAATTTTGTTTTTAATTTTTTCTTGGCAAATTATCGACTACTAATGTAGAAAAGACTCACTTGTATATAATAAATTATATTTTAAATGCATGGTCAATAACCGTCAATTTATATATACAGATATAGCCCCCTCAAAATCTAAAAATTATCATTGTCCCCCCTATATTTTTTAAAAAATTTATTGCTCACCTCTAACTTTTTAAAATACCCGATATGTAAGTGTCTCACTTAGTTCATTAAAAAATATCAATAGATGAGTGTCGTTTATACCAGGGGCGGCTTGAGCTTTAAATCCTATTTTTACAGAAGGCTTTAAATTTTTAGGTATCATAAATAGTTCATATAAAAAAATTAAATTCGTAAATACTTTAAGCCCTACAAAAAGACCTTATAAAAATACAAGTTCAATCAAAAAAAAATATAAAAATTAAGGCCTCATTTCAAGGAAAAGGCCTCATAATTTATAGGTGTACAGTAATAGGCTAAACAAAAAATTTAAATCCATGTCCAAACAAACATTTTCATTTTTAAATATGACCTATTGAGTCATATTAATTCAACTGTAAAATTAAAAAATCTTTAAATTTATTTTGTTTAAAAAAAAATTTCTATAAATTAAAGCTACTAAAAAATTTAGTTTTAATAACTC